>JARUPZ010000011.1:5863900-6067521 GCA_031213475.1 Nereocystis luetkeana | reverse complement strand
AATGGTTGATTATTTGAGGAACCCCCTCTTCTTGACAATTCCTTCCTACAAACCCTCGCGATGTTTCTTCTTCCCGGTGCCCAACCGTGCGGCGCCCGCATCCTCACACGCACGATTGTACACCCCCATGCCTGCGATAGGAACCGCATCGGTTCATCCTCTCATCAGCTCTTGGCAAGCGTTACGGCTTTCATGCCAAATCGACACCGGGACGCCTGCTGCGTTCTCTCGCCCAGCAACGACACGACCTGTTTGGCCGTTCTTCTCGTCCGTCAAGACCTGCGAGTACGTCGGTGCGCCGCGTTTACGTCACTTTCCGTCGTACGCCCTCGCGGTGCTTTTGCTCACACACACACACAGACACACACTCATACACACGAAACATCGTACACCCCCGCACGCCAGCATCGCGCAACGGCCCTTCCTCTCAGCCCTTGACATACACGCGCCGTTGACCTCCAGACCCATCCCTCGCCGTGTCCGCTTCGCAGCCAGCCGCCGGACGATATCTACAGCATATGTTTTGCCGCTTCGAAACCTGCAACACCTCGAACAGACCAGACAGGTCATAATCCTGGACACCACGAGTATCGCTGACAGGAAAGACGTACGTAGACTGGCGGCAGGAAAGGCAGCCGAAGAAAACAAAAGCGGTATGTACCGGTACAGCAGCACGGTGCGAAGGCGTATTCTCCAGTCAACTTCGATGATCGTTTCCAGGCGGCCTTTTCACGCGGCCTTTCCTTCGCTTGTCTGTGAACGCTTATGGGGCAGGGTGGGCACACATCTCATCGGGATCACACGTACGACTAGAAGAGTTGTGCACCGCACAAGCGGGCTCTTACTTTCGTGTCGGGCATTGTCACGTAGGACCAAGGGTCCCTCTGGACACACAACAAACACATCCGAAAAAGGAATCTTCGGAGGCCATTCTCTTCTCCGCCAGTCGCTACAGTAGAAACGATGATGACACCGAGGGCAAGGCCCATCCTCCCAGTGTGCATCACGTTCTTTATTTTTGTCTTGTGGCGAACACACTTCGCAAGCCCTGCTCTCGTCGCCCGTGCTCCAACGCAAGCACGCTTTCTTGTTTTTGTTTTTCCTATGCTTCCATTGCTGTATGCCGGGTGCAGACAATACGAGTATACACACGTCCGACATGCAATTTACTTGTCATGCCAACCGGTCATGAGAATGAACAACAAAGAACGAGACTCTTCAGAAGCAGCCTAGCCCCCCCCCCCCCCCTCCCCCCTCCCCCCCTGGCAATCTAACACACACGGCACACATTCCACCTACAGTTGTCAGAGCCGACTATTGACCAATCCGGCCAAACAACTCACAGCTGAGAGTATTGCCGACAACAGCGAACTCAAAACAGCATACAGCACAAGGT
This sequence comes from Nereocystis luetkeana, assembly GCA_031213475.1. NCBI lineage: Eukaryota > Phaeophyceae > Laminariales > Laminariaceae > Nereocystis > Nereocystis luetkeana. The sequence goes on along the minus strand of JARUPZ010000011.1, from coordinate 6,066,125 downwards.
GTGTCGCACCGACCCAACCGACGCACTGACTCACTCACTCCCGCCACACCCCCACACCCCCACCTACCCACCCACCCCCCCACCCACCCACCCACCCACCGACCGACGCACTGAACCACAGATCCACACGCTCACCTACCCCCCCACCCCCCCCCCCCCCCCCCCCCCTCCCTCTCTCGGCCATACGACTATGGCCATGCATGATATCGAGTACCCTCCCCCCCCCCCCCACCCCCCCCCCCTCCCTCTCTCGGCCATACGACTATGGCCATGCATGATATCGAGTACCCTCCACCCCCCCCCCCCCCCCCCCCCCCCCCCCCCCTCCCTCTCTCGGCCATACGATTATGGCCATGCATGATATCGAGTACCCTCCCCCCCCCCCCCCCTCCCTCTCTCGGCCATACGACTACGGCCATGCATGATATCGAGTACCCTCCCCCCCCCCCCCCCCCCCCCGGCCCCTCCGGCCCACCCACTCCCCACCTCCCGGCCCGCACCAACCTTGTGTGCGTACTCGTCGCCGACTTCCAGGAACTTTTCTCGGACACCGTGCACGTTGCACACCGTTTCTTTCTCGGGCGCAAGGTTCTGGATCACCGGGCTGAGCTTCACGATCTTGTGGCAGTACGCCCGTGCCATGACCACGTTCATGTACCTTCGGGAGGGGGTGGAGAGGGGGTGGGTGGGGGGGGGGGGGCATTGTACACAACAACGAAAAGGTGCTGCCAGGTTACACACCATCATCCACACCAAACAAAAGGTATACACGGAACACAGGATTGCAACCCACCAGCAAAGCAGGCACCGTTTTCGAGACGGATGGCACCGGTAGCAGCGGCGGCGGGAGCGGTAGGTGTGTGTGTCGGGGGGGGGGGGGGGGGGGGGGGGGGAGGGAGTATTCATTATCATGCATGGCCGTAGTCTTATGACCATAGACCCTCGAATCCCTAGGGCGGAGGGGGGGGACCCAAATATAAATTCCAGCCGGGGGGGGGGAGGGGAGAGGCGTGTACTTGATACCATGCAATACCCGTAGCCGTATGGCCATAGACCCTCGCATCCCTACAATGCCGGGACGGAGGGAGGGGGGGGGGGGGCATAATAAACCTTTCCGGTCGGGTGGGTGGGGGGTAGCCAAACATAATTTTCCGTCCGTGTGTGTGTGTGTGGGTACCCATATCATGCATGACCGGAGTCGTGTGGCCATAGACCCTCACATCCCTACAACGCCGGGGCTGATCACGTCGGGTTTTCACCGTTCAGGCAGGCATTGCTTGCACCAAGCGCGAAGGGAAGCGCCGTGAGGCAGGTGTTGGGCGAGTCGCGCCAAGGGCGAGCCGCTTCCTATCCTAAGAACCGCTTGCGAGGCGGACCTTTCCTTGCATATAATATGGGTGACGGGTGACACCGTCGCATGGGGTGGGGGGGGGGGGGGGGGGGAAGGTTGGAAGGAAAAAAAAAAAAACGTGTCAACCTAACCGAGGAGAAAACGCACCGCAGCATGAAGGTGAGCATCGGGGCCCAAAGCGAGTACCCCGACGAGTAGGCCAGGTAGTTCGTGTGCATGATGCCGACGACGTGCTTGAAAGCTCTCCTCCAAGACCTCCCGGGGGCACGGTACCAGTTGAGGTGCTCCGGCTCTTCCAGGAGGCAGATGTCAGCCTCTTCGGGGGGCACCATGAACGTCAAGTCGCCCATGGGGAAGATGCTTCCGTAGTCCTTGTGGTACCTTCCCGGGTAGAAAATCTGCCCCCAAGTTGTCACCAGCATGAAAAAAAAACAACAAAACCAAAAACGAGATAGAAAAAAAAGAATGGAAAAGACGTAAGGTTGGCTGCGAAAGACACGAAACAAGTTGAAAATTAATGGTGAAAAATAAACAAAACATGAAAAAAAAACGAGTTTCGATTGGACAGAAAGTTAAGAGAAGCAATGGCTCAAAAGTCAGTAGGAAGAATAGTGATTGTTGAAAGTTGGAGTTGAATAAAAGCGAGCGTTAAACAAACCAAAATGACAAAAAAAAATGACAAGACAAGGGTACGATAAAAAAATGAAAAGTCGACAAAAAGAAAAGTAGAAGAAAAACTAAACGCAAGCGCAGAAGAAGAAAAACAAGAACTTGACAAAACATAAACAAAAAAAAAAATCGGGAAACAAATGGAGACGATTAACAGATGGGGGAGATGGCAACGTCTACGAGGTGGTTCCGCAGGCCCTCTTGTGGTACCTTCCTTCTACGTGCCAAGAGAAGACTACGGTACATCCTTTCAGTAGCATCTGCCGTAGAATGCACCACCCTACTCAAGCGCTGCGATTTCCTGCAGTACGTTCCCCTCAGAATCACGCGCCGCTTCTCAGCGGCATCCATTAATGCTGCTTCTCGGTATCGTCTACTGCTTCTCAGCATCGCCCACTGTTCCTCAGTAGCGCCTACTACTCCTCAGCAGCACCCGCTGTTTCTCAGTCCGTGGCATCCACTGCTCAAAACACCAAACGCAAGCTCTCCCATTCCCTACAGCACGGTCCTCTGTTGCAGCATCTCACCATACGCAAACTCTCCGATTCCCGACTCAGGCCGGCCTCTCGGAGCCAATTTCTCACCCAGGCCTCCTGCTCGGCGGGGGTGACAAACGTCACGCCCGCCGGGAACACCTGTTGCATTTCCATGGGCACAGAGGGGTTTCACAAGAGGAGAGGTCAGGCCCGTCAGAACACCGGGGACAAGGAAACAACGGGGGCGCTAACTCCAGGCGACGTCAGGACCAACAAAAAACCAAAAAAACGGCCAAAAAGAGGAAATGAAAAATAGTGACAAGAAAATGGCAGGAAAATAACAAAAACATGCCCTCTTATTGCACGACTATGCTTCCGAGGATAGTCCGGGAGTGCTGGCCATATAGCCCATACGCTGTAGCGCCGGAGTGTGTACATACACGCCATAGAAAACAAATAAAACAAGATCAAGGATAAACTATTACGGGTGACCTATACCAAATAGGACCAAAATACTCGTAAGCAAAAAATAGGTAAATATACCGGTATAGGTTTTTGTGTACCGTAGGTCCCATTTACTATGCCCCCCCGCAACAAGCAGAAACACGCAGACAGCAGTACATGGTGGTGAAGAGTGAGTGACGGAGTTATTAATAGCGGTCGAGTTATGAAAGTCACCTTGGGCTGATCGTCGAGGGGCAAGAACGGGACCATGAGGGTGACCATGTTCGGGTCCCTTCCCCGGGCCAGGAACGCCGCCCTCAGGAGGGGGTTGATCGACGTGCCCGTCATCCACGGCAAGCTGTACACAAGAACACAATGGATGAGGCGTTACATCAAACACAACAAAAAACACAATGGATGAGGGCGTTATCTCACCACAACAACAAACACACAATGGATGAGGCGTGATGACAACACAACAAAAACACAATGGATGAGGCGTTGTATCAACACAACGACAAAGCACAATGGACGAGGCGTTATCTCGACACAACAAGAAAAACACAATGGATGAGGCGTTGCATTAACGTTGCAGTTTTCGGGGTTGATGACTTCGATGCTGTTGCTATTGTTGTCGCTGTTGGTCATGGTGGTGTTGTTATTGTTGCTGTTGTTGTTTGTTGTTGATGGTGGTGTTGTTGGCGTTGTTAACGTTGTTACAGTTGTATTCATAATATTATGGGGGGCCACATTATATAGGACCTACTATTACGGGGGACCATAGTTAACAGGACCTATGGTACACATAAAAACCCATATGTTTAACCATTTCTACTAACAATATTTGGTCCTGTTAACTATGGCCCCCCGTAATAGCTGTACACCAAAAAACCTACCAGGTATACATTTACCTCTTTTTACTGGAAACATATTTGGTCCTATTTACTATGGTCTCCCGTAATAGTAGTAGTTGAGGCTGTTGTTGGTGTGGTGGTGGTGGTGGCGGTGTTGTCGATGTCGCTGTGATTACTGTAGCTGCACTACAAGTAGTAGTAATAGTTGTTGTTTCTGTTCGTTGTTGTTGTTGTTGTTTTTGTTCGTTGTTGTTGTTGTTGTTGTTGTTGTTGTTTGTTGTTGTTGTTGTTGTTGTTTGTTGTCGGTGTTGGTGTTGATGGTGCTGATGTTGATGGTGTTGATAATTTCGACGCCGTTTTTTGGAGACCCATCGGACAACGCCAAACAAAGGTCATAACCGGGCATACACCAAAGCAGAAAGGGTGGGAGGGAAAAAGAGAAGGGGGGTGCGGGGTGTGCTCATGTCATGCGTGGCCCTTGTCTTATGACCATAGACCCCCAAGCAAGGGCGGGGGGGGGGGGGTTAGGGTTCACGATCACAGCCCACACGTCACAACGACGCCAATGTAAATACGAAACAACAAAACGGCAACAACAGCGGTAACACATCAACAACTACTACTACAACTACAACAACTGCTATTACTACCACGACTACTACTGCTGCTGCTACTACTACTACACTACTACTACTACTACTACTCTACTACTACTACTACTGCTACTACTACTACTACTACTACTACTACTACTACTACTACTACCACTCCTCCTCCTCCTACTACTGCCACTGCCCCGGTACAAGCAGCCCGACCACGCGAGGGCGGTTCTCACAAGCATTGCGCGGCCGAGCATACCGCCCCCCTCTCCCTCACCCTCCTCCTCGGCCTATCAGAGCTACACGCACGGTAGTCTGACCGTCGTTACTTGTCCTGTTCACCTTATCAATACTATCATACTTCAAGTATAAGTATCACATTATCAGCAATCACTACTTACTACCTGGTACTGCAGTATCAGTCGTGCCTTGAGATTAGAGCAAACAAACCACTCCCGCACGGATTTTAGAATCGTGCTCGGATCAATACTCAATACTACATACTACACCAAAAACAATATATATATATAATATATATTTATTTTTCAAACATGTTTTTTGTTAATGAATGTAGAGGCATCACAAGAGGAGGTGCGAGGAGCCGTTCGCTAAGTACAACACTAAAAAAACAAAACGCTAAAACTAAACTGAAGTCTCAAGGAGCCGTTCGCTACTAACAACTAAAATTTGCCGATGACGGGGGATTATTATTTGTCGTTGTATCTTCGTACGGTGTCCCACCGGAGATCTGGTGGCGTTTCTATAGCGGGGGCGATCGACTAAAATTCCCTCAGTTAGTTTTACTTTACGTCGACGCTGTGGTTATGCTTCTTTCATGATGCCGCGGAACTTTTTTTTTCTTCCTTCTGTTCTTTTTCGTTTTGTCGTCCTCCGGCTTATAGGGTGTGTGTCTAAACAGAATAAAAAAAGCGCAATCGAAAATCGAACTTACTTCGATTTCGATCAAAATTAGCAAAGGGGTTCAAACAGGAATCGAAGAGTGAAAATAGAATTCCAGGCGAAAAGCAGCGGAGAGCACAACCTACTCGGGTCGTTCGCAACTGTGCACACATGCCGGCAATCGAGCGCTCGCCAACACAGACCACAGAAGCAGGCAAACTCGACGGCAGTTCGATTCTGGGACGTCGTTGGGCCTCCCGCGCAAGGCGGTGGCGGGTCCAACGCTGACGCCCCGGGATCAAACTTTCAATCATACTGAAAACGAACTTCCGACCTTGTTATCGGGGGGGGTATCATCCCGAATTTTCCTCAAAAATATGTTCGCTCTGGCTCGAGCGCCGGGAAACAAAGGCCCGAGAACGTCGGGGCTGGTGTTGCGGTTCGCCTGCTGACTGTTTACGGGGGCGGTTTGTGCGGCTGTGTTGCCGTGGTAGCTGTGGGTTGGATGCTGTGTACGGCGGGGTCCTGATGTTGGTATTTGGACGTGGCTGCGCTGTCCAGCAGGACGTGCTGAATTGTTGCTGTTCGTGATTTCGATTTGCTTTTCGACATCCAGCCATCCACTTTTATTATTTTGGCATTGGTTGTAGTAATTCGTTCACTTTCTCGGAGCCTAAAAAACGAAGGGGAATATATCTTGACCAGGGACCAATCAGCGCCTTGTTTTCTTATCATTTCGATTTCCGATTTTCGATCTCGACTCTGTTTAGACACGCCCTTGTTGGTAAGAACAAAAGCTTAACCCGATATGGACTGCAGTGCCATTTTTGGGGGCATACGTACCTACTATTAATAGGAATTTGAGTGGATTGCCCCCCAAACGGGACTGCAGTCCTATAAAAAAGGATTTAAGCTCACCACACTGCCACGACGTATGAAGGTACGTGTCCTGCGTCAACCCTATAGCCCTAACGAGAGGCCTGCTTGCTTGGCGCGCCATCTGATCGTCGTGCTCGGAAAGGCTCCACTTCCTGTTCGGGCAAACCTAAAGAAGCTCTCGACTGAACAGGCAGACCTACGCGAGACCGTAAGCATCCTGAAATCGCGCGGGCAAGACGGCAGGATCTTCTGCCATCAACCCGTCGACCCCCGTTGCTGTTTAGTTCGGACGCGCTAGCGTGTTGGCCCGATCTGATCCCGAGAGGTACCGGTGCGGTGGAGATAGACACCCCTTAGGGCAGGCATCTCCTCCGGGCAGTGCGGGGCCCCGGTAAAACTTTTACATTCCGCGGCTTTTGTTGAGTTGTGCTCTCGAGTTGAGTCAATTTACGCAGCCGTCTTGCGAAGTCTGGAGCGTACGCGGCATGCCTTGCTTTCGAGCCGGGGGTCAAAAAGTGCGCCGTCGGAGAAGATCCCTTTTGTTTTTCGCATCTACATAGAGGATATGAAGCCAGAGACCCGCGCCCTTAGTAAACACGCACCAGCCAAAACCACAAAACCGGGAAAAAACTAAAACTAAAACTAAAGCAACAGCAGCAGCAGCAGCAGCAGCAGCGGCAGCAGCAGCAGCAGCAGCAGCAGCAGCAGCAGCGGCAGCAGCGGCAGCAGCGGCAACGACGACGGCGGCGACGGCGACGGTGGCCGCGGCGCAGATCGGCACTGACTCTCCTTCTACGCCCGACACCGGCGAACGCAAGACAGCAGTTGACGACAGTTGCCAGTAGCCACCGGCGCGAGTTCCTACTATTAATACTGTACTGCTGTGACTAAAGCATGAGTATTGTTAACCCCTTCAGAACCACAGTCCCGTTTTGGGGACAAACCAGTCAAATTCTAAGTAATTTGTCCCCGAAATGGGACTGCGGTCCTAAAAGGGTTAACCCCTACGGTATACATGTACGAGAGTTCGACGATAGAGTACAGGACGCCTACGAAAACCAGGGTATATGATAAACCACCCAGCTGTGTGTGTACGCAGTCCAGGCTGGGTTTCTTATTGGAGAACGGGTGCGTTCCAATGTAACTTTCCGTACGAACGAATCAATAATTCCTTAGTTTCAAGAGAATCTCAGCCTGCCTTCCTTGTATGTGCTGCTGCTGTATCGGACAAGATATAATTCCTTGTATGGGCTGCTGCTGTATCTGACGAGATAGAATGAATGTGAGCGAAACTATTGTGCCGGTAATGGACCCTAGACCCTACCCCCTACATTGTGTACTCGTGCTACTGGTATAATACAAACTCGCGTTCAAAGTATCTGTAAGGTACGTACCAGGTACTTGGCACAGCAGTAGCAGCACGGCTTGTGCGTTGGGCGGTACCTGTTCTATATACCATGGACGAAGCAGAAGCATAACGAGACGACGCCAACTAACCACGTACGTGAGAGCTTTCGCAGCGCATCGTCCGCTCTGCTACTACTACTACTACTATTAATACTACTACTGTGTTCCGCGTGTACCCGCGAAATACCTCGAGCCTCGGTGACCGATCTCCACTCTCTACAGCAGTACTCCACCCATTCTGTTCTGCATTCTCGATCATGTACTTCGAGTTTTATACGAGAATAACCCCGCCGCATCTCTCTTGGCTCTCTGTCCTCTCTCTCTGTCTCTCTCAAGTCTCTCACCACGCTGTCGTCACAACCCACACCCGGACTTTCGAGTTCGTGATGTCAGTCTCCGGGATGATCTCCTGCTCAGCGGCTTGTCTCCTGGCAAGCCTGGGGGTTGCGTGTGCGTGAGCGTGTGCGCGAATCACGGTCGGGTTGAACGACGACGACGATGAACCTGCTGCTTCTTGGTTACTGCTTACCCTCGCTTGTTCTGCCACGTACACGAGCAAGCATGCGAGAATCCCTCTGCGAATTGAACTCAAAATTCTACAAGGCGAGGCAAACTCGATGCTCGCTCATCACACGTGGCCTTCTTTTTCTTGCTCACAACATGGTACCCGCTACCAGTACAAGTACGAATATCACAAGTACTCGCTCAAAACACACACACAAACATGGCATTAACGAGCAGTTCTCGTACAGCAGGCAGTCGCGGGCTACGTACGATCCTCCGTCCCTCCCTCCCCCTCTCCCTAACTTGCATGTCGTGGAGTTCTCAATGTTTAGACAAAGAAAACCTGTGCGTACCTATTATCAGGTACACCGCACAAGAAGCTTCTTCAACAACCAACATCACATATCACCTTCGCTCCCACGCGTGTGCGGGAAAGAGTCTCCTGGCCACAGCCGCAACCGGGTGCTCGCGGCTTTGCTGGTGCCTGGAGGCCGACAGAGCAGCACCAGCAGCAGCAGCGCCGGCGGTGTCCATCGTCGTAGTTGCCGACATAGCCACAATCACGACCCAGCTGACGGCAGCGGCGGCCCACGAGCGATGGGGTCTTGTCCTCCTACTGCTGATGTTGCTGGTGCCCAAGCTGCAACAACAGCGCAGGCGTTTTTTGCTGACTCTAGATTTCATGATGGGGCGAGAAGGAACCGCTCCCTGCATGCTTGCGTGCCTGTCAGCGCGTGTGCGTGACGTATACGTCGTGTCTCTGCTTGCTGTTTCACCCTACAACGTTCATTCTCGTTCCTGGGTCTGCTGCCAGTTGCCCAGACAGCAGCAACAAGCAACACAAGTTTGATGTTTTGGTGTTTTGGAGGTTTTCGTGATTGCACTCTGAGGCGTGTTCAGCTAAAAACCACCCTTGTGGTTCCATATTTTTATTTTTGCCATTTTTGTTTTGGATCACCGGCGGATAGAGTGTAGCGGGGTGGATGATGGACGGACACCCCCCCCCCCCCCTGCCCCCCGTGCACAACTATACCGATAACAATACCTGCGACGGAGGCGTATTGTCAAGCTGATTGTTGATGATTTTAAGACTGACAGCCGGTCGCCCCGGTGGTTCAAGTGGTTGAATTCTACTTGTGTTTGAGTCCTGGGTTCGAGCCCCAGAAGGGTCGGACTTTTGACGTTATTATTATATTTGCAAAAATAAAATATGAAGAGGATTCAATTGTTGAGAGCGCCTTGCAGCGTGGGTAGAGGCACAATTCGATGCGAGTCGACGAGGGAAGAAAAAGGCTGAAATATTCTCGCGATAAAAATGAAGGCACGTACCGCCGTAGCGGGAAGGGGGTAGAAGAGCCTGCTATGTGACCCCGGATCTGAGTTACGAGTTGGAAGGAGAGAGAGAAGAAGATGGGCGGAGATAATAAATGGGACAAGCGAAAAAAAAAAAGAAGAGAAAAAAAAAGACTGACAACAACGAACGAACGTGCTTCCCAACGCAGGTTAGGTATTATTCAATTTGGTAATATTACATCACTCCCGGTCGGTGTAAAATTTATTTGTATCATGACAAAATTAGGTGGGGAGGGGAGGGGGGGGGGCTGCCCACCACACACGTATACTTCGTACCACGTGCCAGCGGAGATAATGTCTCGGTACCTAGTACCTGGTATATAGCATTTCGCGTTCAGACACGTCCGTCTATGAACCACGGTATAATAGATTCGTGAGCGCGGTGGCTCGATGTCATCCCGTTCGTGTTGTTGTCCGAAACCCGCGTAGTGGGCATGATTGTTGCCTCGGTCAGCCGGCGGCTTGGGAACACGCGAGATAATTGACCCCCCTCCCCCTCCAAGCTCTCCCGCCCCCGCGTACTTTGTTCAGCACTCTGGGTTGTGGCGCACGCGCGCTCCCCAAGCACATGCATATATGATGTGAGAAAATTAATAATATGTAGTACCGTCGTATCACCAACAACAACAGCACCGCCGCCATCATCTTCATCAACACCGTCATAATCAATTATCAACGACAACGCCTTATGTATCATCAAAATCATCCTCAATGTCGTAACCATCGTCGTTGTCAATGCCATCACCACCCTCATCAACATCATGCACCACGAGACCAGGCGGACAGTGTAAGACTTGGCATAGATGCATAGTCGAAGACCTTAGGGAGTTCCGAGCCACCGAAGGGTCAACGGAAGTTGCCCCCTTGGTGTTTGGAGTTGAGACCGCGTTGTGGCCCACTGCAGCCAAAAAGGTGGGGAAGTGGTACCGGGGGATCCTTGAAGCAGCCGAACGGTTCATGGTGAGGTGGCACGAGGCTGAGGCTGAGATGAGTAGACAGCGCCGCGCATCCGCCGTGGATGGTGCCCAAGGGAACGGGGGGGGAGGGGGCAACAGGAGAAGTGGCATAAAGCCCGACCGAGGGAATGCGGAGAGGGGGGGGAACAGGAGGGGTAGAAGGGAAACGGCGGTAGACGAAAGTAGGAAGGAGATGGCAGACAGGGTAGCAAGGCACCAAGTCGACTAGGAAGTAGAATATGACCATACTACTAGTGCTACCAACTGGTGCAGCTGGCTCGAACGTGGTCTTCCCTTGTCTTCTCTTTTAGTTTTGTTTTTTTTCTTTCTTGCGCTGACTCTCCGTGATTTTCATTTCATTTTTTCTCTTCCTCTTCCTTTTCTGATTGATAAGCCGTACTCAAGGAGCCGTGTGGCGTGGTTGGAAGACGAACCTGCTCTGCTCGGCTCGTATTGTCTGACGCCAAGGGGCTGGGCATAGTTGACGAACGCAGGGCGGAGACGGCAGTCTGGGTAGCAAGGTACCCGGCGGATTAGCAGGGAGAACCTGGCTATACTACTCGTACCACAAGCTGCTGCCGCCACCTGGAAGGTGCTTTGGGCTTTGGTCTGCCTGTTATTTCCCCTTTGTTATTTTTCCTTGTTACTTTCTCCTTGGTTCTTTGTCTTACTCTGTTCACAAGCAGTGGTGTTTTTTTGTTTTTTTGTTATTTCTTCTTTTTTCCAGCTCGTTCTTTTTCAAGTGTTGGCCACCTCGCCTGCGGGGGGGGGGGCACGACAGATTGTTTCTCTTAGATTTTGCTTTCATTTTTCTTCTTTTTCTTTTTCGATTTGTCTACCTTGTTTTTGTTTTCTCTTTGATTGTTTCTTTTCGTTTCACTATTTCATAGATTGCGTATGCCGTGCCTGACGTATCTAGTATGATGACATGGCTTTGCATTGCCCACTGCAGTTCACACTGCACACGTGGCAACGTAGTATCTCTGTGGCGTAGCTTTGTGACCACAGAACTTGTATCTCTTCTAGGATTGAAGAATCGGCACGGACACTGGTTGTGCTGGATGTCGACGGGTAGAAAGAACGGTTTAATGTGAAGAACACACACACACACACCATCAATCACCTCTTCCAACTCGATGGATTGGTGATTTGATCGGTGATCTCCCCGCGGCATCCACTACACCGTGCTAGGCTTTACGCGAGGGAAATCAGAGCAACTCAACGAAGCCATCCAGCTGTAGACACGCACCGCACTATGCGGGGCACTCACCGCGTTAAGTGCGGTCCCCAACCGCACTAAGCGCGGCACCCATCACACTACTCGTAGGCGTGGCATCCACCGCACTAAGCGCGGTACCTACCGCACTAAGAGTGGTCTCCACCGAAACTAAGCGCGGCACCCACCGCACTAGACGCGGGGAGCCGCCGCGGCTAACTCACACTCCCCAAGGCACCATCCGGAACCCCCCTCGATCACCTAAAAGACACACACCGCCCCTCGTGTACTAACGGCCTAGTACACACCGACCGTCCACACAGAAAACATGCACTATACCACTACGATTGCATGCACTGCTGTATCACTGTAACTCCTGGCACCGACAACGCTCTGAGTCATTGCCCCACCACGAGGTACCTTTTCGAGAAATCGGCCAACCTCTCTCGAACGTTTTTATGCGTCGGGGCCAAATATCGCCGAAACGACACACGTTTTGCCGAGCACGTTTCGCCGCAAATAGGGTGCGCAATAAAAACATGGAAAAGAAACAAAACAAAAAACAAAAAAACTGAAGAAATGGTCCTTGCCTGTGTCATGGCCGCACCCGCGCGATCCACGTATACGGTAAGGTACGGTACGCTTTTTATCGCGGGAGGCGGCATCTATATGAGTACGGCATCGCCGCCTGCTGCCCGCTATCTGCAGTATTCAAGGAACATATGGCACTCCCATTTCGGTTCAATACAGCCCCACCGTACGGCGCATCCCCCCCGCATCCCGACTACAAAATCGCAAAGCATCCGCAGGCCCCGGAAGGCTGTGTGGGCCTCATTCCCAGTTCCCAGGTCGACTTTCCTTGGGCCCAAGAAGAAAGCCGAAGGGCTCCTTCCTCCCAGAGGTGTTGCTTCGACAACCGCGGCGCCCGAGAAGCCTACGTAGGACCATCCAACACCAACTCCCTCCCTCCAGATGGGGGTCCTTTGCAAGTCACACAAAACACAATAAAATGCCTTAGCTTTGCTCTCGATACGGACTAAATACACCTTTACCGCTGTATATATCAGGAAACGAAAGGATCGTTTGGGTATCGTTAATATGAATATCCAAACGGTACTTACACCTCAGGACAGAACGGTGCTGCTGTAATTCCACACAATCTCACCACATTAATTAATCCTTGTGCGTCTGCAAAACATACCCCACACAAAAATTCCGAGTAGCCCGTCCCCAAAAAAGCGTTTCTTAAGGCCCCCGAACAAAACCAAAAAGTGAAGACCTATTGTGAAAGGACGGGTCCCGCGGCGGGGGGGGGGGGGGGGGAGGGGGATCAGGTGGTTCACGCGGCCGGAAAATATGTGCCGCGGAGCTAAAGTGGCCTGCTTACAGCGCCATCCATGACTATTCGTCCCATTCTACGCCCCAGCCCCTGTTGCCTGAACGCAGAACGCGACCGTCGAATGGTATTCGTCCTATGGTGCCGCCTGAGACGCCTTGGCCTCCAAACCACCGTAACTAAACAAAAACGAATGTCCAAAACAAAAAAGCAAAATAAAACACGGAACGCCAAAAACACTCAAAACGAAAAAATGAAAATGAAAAAAAAGGAAACCCTTGCCACGTCTTCCCCTTTCCTAATCAAATGGCACGGCGCGCGTGGGACGAGCCCCGCCCCCGCCCCAAGGACACCCCCTCTCAAAAATGTCAAAGATGTGGGGTTTCCAGGACCCACGTCCAACCGACGAGAAAAACCGACACACACGCATGTATCAGGGTGAACGGGTGCGGCTGTCGGGGCAGCCGGCCTTCCACCCGCACCGCTTCGAGTTCAGCCGCCGGCCTCAACCCCCCCCCCCCCCCCCCCCCCGCTTCGGGGCGAGATATGCTCTTCTCCAACCGCACAAAAAAAAAACAGTTTAGGCGTCGCCTGCCGAAACAACCAAGTCTCCAGTCTCACGAGCCACGATATTGGAGGCTTATCACTCGTGCCACTTCGCTTTTGCCTAGCGCCTGTGAAACGTCGCCGCTGGCTGCAGACTCCGCCCCCTCCCCCCCTCCCCCCCCCAGTCCCACTATTTTATCTCACACAGCAAAGAGCCTTCCGTCCCTACACCAATGTTACGGTAGCCTGCTCCACTCGCCCCAACCGCCCCCCACGCCTATGCCCAGCCCTCCCGCCCACGCCTCCTCGAGAGTCCCCACCGTCGCGGCCAGGTCAAGCCGCGATCGGTTCGGTTGTCCCTATGCCCCACGAAGAACAGCAGCCACGCCCCCAAACTGGCCACACAACACCGTGCCACGCTCGCCACACGCCACGCCGAGCCGCGCCACATACACAGAAGAGATAGCAAGCAGCCAACTAACCAACCAACCAACCAACCAACCAACCAACCAACCAACCAACCAACCAACTTTCAACCAATCAATTATCCAACCAACCGACCTATCAACCAACCAATCAACCAACCAACCAACTAACCAACCAACTAACCAACCAACCAACCAACCAACCAATCAATCAATCAACGAACTAACCAACCAACAGGAGCGCGCAAGTGCCCGCAGCAAGCAAAGGCGCCACCTTGCGCCACCCTGCCTTGCCCTACCCTTACCCTACCCTCACCCTTAACATATACCCCACCCGCACCCTACGCTTGCGGCACGGACAGGTCGACCCCTTCCACGACAACGTACTCCATGGCGTTAACCCCAGCCTGGTCAACCAGTGGTCGTTGACCGCCGCCGCCGCCGCCGCCGCCGCCGACACCACCACCCCCCCCCCAACCCTCACCACCACCGAACAAGCCGCCCCACCTTCGCCTGGGATCGTTGGACGCACGCTGAACCTCCGCGACGGATCGGCCTGCCGTCTCGGGCAGGTACTGCCACGCGAACAAGAACGTGGCGAGGAGGAGAGCTCCGAAAGTGACGAAGCTGTAGGGGCCCAGCGCCTGGTGCATGTACGGCCAGCCGATCCCGACCACGAAGTTGGACGCCCAGTTCACCTGGCAAGCCACCGACATGGCGGTTGCTACGTACCTGGAAGGGGTGAGCACGGGGGGGGGGGGGGTGTACTCGATATGAGATACAAGGCGCTTCTCTCCGCGGGCGGCCTACGCCGCCCGCTACGCTCGCTGAGGAAGGAAAAAAGTACATCAAATTATGCGAAGCGAACAGAGGCCCACGATTGAGTTTAGTTTTTGCAAGGATCGTAATTGCAAACCGGCGACTTGATAATGCCAAGAGTCCCGCCGCCATGCTTCAGGAAAAAAGAGCTCCGAAGTCAGCTTGGATGGCACATATACGCTTCGCGTCGCGGATGTCGTACGTACGTACATACCCCAGGTAGGGTACTACTGTCTGCACTTATTTTCTCCTTTCGATATGCTCTATGTCTGTACTACGGGATGTACGAAGAAAGCGAAAGCACAGCACGGCACAGCAGCGAAAACAATTAAATTAAACCGAAAACTCGGAAAGGAAAAAAAATCCCCGTCCCCTCTCGTGTAATATTTTTCTGCCTCAGTGGAACACCTGATACCCGGTCGAAAAGAAGAAAAGAAAAAAATCGCACATTAGCTTCTCTCTCAGCCTCGTACGCCGCCCGCCCCTCTCGCGACCACCTCGCTACCGATTCGGTCCGGGTAAAGCTTTTATCACTCTCTGCCACAATCAGCCCCGTCGCCCACCTCGCGTGAAGCCCGGTGCTCACCGTGGCCGTCGTTCGCCAGCTCGATAACGTTGGTGTTCAAACTGCACACCTCCCTCTTTCAACTTTAGCGTGGTCGCAAAAATAAGCACCGCTTGAATATTATCTTGCCCTCCCGAACGACCTTCATAACTCGTACATACTCTATCAACAATCATCAATCGAAGCCAGACAAAGCCCGTTCATGCATCCCTCGTGTCTCGAGGCACACGCGATGCCTAGGCACGAAAGCAGCGACCGCGCTCCTTGCAACCACCCCTCTACCCGCCAGCCCCCGCTGACACCCGCGACGGTGCCGGGTCCTCCCGCGATGCCGTGCTCGGAGAACACGCACGTACACGAAACGAAAGAAGAAAAAAGGAAGAAAGGACCGAGAAAACAAAGAACTGCTGGAAAGGTCCGGCAAGTAATGAAAGGAGGCGGTTTGGAAGTGGGAGCTCTGAGAGGCCAGGGATGCACCAACCGAGCACGCTCAGGGGTTGTGATCTAAGTATGTAGTTCTATGTACGCGATCTCATGCATGGCCGTGGTCGTATGACCATAGACCCTCGCATCCCTACAATGCCGGGACGGAGCATGTCGGGTTTTCGCCGACCAGGCAGACATTGCTTGCACCAAGCGCGAAGCGCCGTGAGGTATCTGGCGAGTCGCATGAAGGGTGAGCTGCATCTTACTAAGAGCCGCTTTTGAGGCGGACTTGCATACGGACGACAGCTTCAACGAGTTGATTTATTTTCCGGCGTACGCATTTCCAGAGACAGCAATGGGAGTACTATGTAACTGCCTCTTGGGTGCCTTACCTCCAACACTACGTGATACGATCATTCCCAATTGTGCGGAGTAAAGGTTCTTTACCTCACACAAATGATCTATCTCGACAACCAGCTGTAGGCGACCGCCAAAAAAAACAACAAAAACAACAAAAACGATACCCTAGTTGTCTAGCTCACGTAGTGAGCGACATGTTTTACAGTGTCGTTACCAAACCGACGCCAACCCAACCTATATAAAATAGGGGGGGGGGGGGGGGGGGGGGGGGGGGGGGGGGGGGGGAAGAGGCACCGTTGCATAACAGGCGAGGAGGGAGCAATCGGGAGGAGGGAAAACATGAAAGCTTTGCTTCGAACGAGAGAAAAAAAGCGACCGGGCCGGGACGGGCCGGGCCAGGTCGCGCCTCCGTTCGGCTCAATACACGCGTTTCAAAGCTTTCAACAACCATCGACATACATAACATTTTACTAAAATGATTTCCAAAACGCGCCACCAAGGCACCGTCGCAACACGCATCGATGATACGCACCCCCTCCCCTCCCTCTGAGATCAACCTGGGATATTTTACATGAGCCCAGAGCCCCCCCCCCGCCCCGCCTTCGGGAGGAGCGAAATACGAACTTCGACGAGATCCTCCATCTCGCAGCTGATGAGTTCAACACTTTTTTTACTGCAGTGTAGCACCGAACGACTCATTTATTTATCTCGTGCTTGTGTGTGTTTTTTCGTGTTTGGTCACCCCAGCTCACACACTTGGGGGCTCCCTTCCCCCCCCCCCCCCAAAAAAAAAGGGTGGGTGCTTGTAACAACATTCTAAAAATACTATTACGGGGGGCCATAGTTAACAGGACCAAATATTGTTAGTAAAAATGGTTAAATATATAGGTTTTTATGAGTACCATAGGTCCTGTTAACTATGGTCCCCCGTAATAGCGGGTTCATACCGGTACCCGCCGCCCCCCCCGGCCCCGACGTTTATAAACGTATCACAACTCACTTGGCGTCGAACATTTCTGCGACAATGAGCCAGGGGATGGGGCCCAACCCGATCTCGAAGAAAGTGACGAAGGCCATCACGCCGAACACAGCGACCACGTTCGGCAGCAGCCCCAGCAGAGAGAGCGTAACCACAACGGTGGACGCCAGCATCCCTCCGGCGCTCCACAAGATCAGCGGCACCCTTCCGGCCTTGTCCATCAGCTGCAGCGCCACGTAGGTGGCCACCACGTTGATCACCCCGACGAGCGTGGTGCCCACGAGGGGGTTGTCGATGATCCCGACGAAGAAGCTGTTGGAGTAGTAGAAGATGGCGTTGATGCCGGTCAGCTGCTGCGCCGCGTGGAGTATGACGAAGGATACCACCAGGAGGCGTTGCTGTGTGCAGGGAGGGGGAGGGGGGGGGGGAGGGGGTCATGGGGGGGCAGAGGCGGGAGTGGGTGAGGGAGAGGGGCGTGGGGGCAGAGGAGGAGTGGGGGGGGGGGGGGGGAAGGTGAGGGGGGAAGGGGGAAGGTGTACTCGTTTCATGCATGGCAGTAGCCGTATGCCCACACAACCTCGCATCCCTACAATGCCGGGACGGAGCACGCCGAGTTTTCACCGACCAGGCAGGCATCGTTTGCAAGGGTGCATTCTCGCCAAGCGTGAGGGGGGGGGGCACTCGACATCATGCATGGCCGTAGTCGCATGACCGTAGACCCTCGCATCCCTACAGTGCCGAACCGGAGAGCGCGTCGGGTTTTCACCGACCAGGCAGACATTGCTTGCACCAAGCACGAAGCGCCGTGAGCTGTTCGGCGAGTCGCATGAAGGGCGAGCTGAATCCGACCATAGAACCGCTTCTCAAAGGCGGAATTTCTTGCGCATAGATGGCAGCGTCGATGAGTTCAAACATTTTCCGGGGTGACCACTTCTAGAGACACAGCGATGGGGGTGCTATGTATTAACTGCCTCGTGTGGGCCTTGCCATCAACACTAACGTGATACGACAATCCCCCTTGCGCGGAGTGAAGGTTCTCCACCCCGCGCAAATGATGTATAACTCGATCGCCAGCTGTGGCCGACCGCCAAAAAAAAACAAACAAACAAACAAACAAAAACGATACAATGGTTGTCTAGCTGCTCACGAAGAGAGCGGGATGTTATACAGTGTCGTTACCAACCGACGCCAACCCAACGGGGTACAGCGCCATACATCCGCATCACATATTTTTTCGAATACTAGATGTGAGTGCTGCTCGCTCGCAGAGCGTCGAAAAGAGAGGGTGGGGGAGGAGAGGGAGAGGGAGGGAGCAGACGCCAAGTCACAAAAGTTGGGGATTTTCCGGTAAGGTCCGGCCCAGGAGGGAGGAGGGGCGGGGAGCTTCCATGCCATGCCCTTAATAGTTCGCCGCCTTATCTACTCGGCAGGTAAACCGACGCATCACAACATATCCGGAAAAGCAAGGTCAACCCTATTTTAGGCGTATGGGGGTATAGTACGAGCACTACGGCGCTCCTTTACACGTCAAAATAGCGTGTGACGGCGTGAAGGTGTTCTTTTCCTCACGACAATAAGCTAGGGGAGGGAGCGGGGGGGGGATTACGGTTGGAGCAATTACGAAGCGACCCGCCCCCGCCCCCCCCCCCCCCCCCCCCCCCCCCCCCCCCCCCCCCCCCGCCCGCACCCCGGAGTTCCACAAAAAACGACAGCTGGTAACAAAAATACAAATATCGGCTTGAGTTGGCTCGGCCGATGGCTTGCTGTGACTCTCACCCGCTTGTCGGCGAAGAGGTCGAGCACGGCACCCCTCGAGTGAGCGCTTGTGTGACTCGTCCTTTGCGCGCTCGATGCCTCCAGGATGTGATCGATCTCAATCTGTGACCCCCCCCCCCCCCCGGGCCCCGACCGACACGCGCACCGCGGCCCCGAGAGGGAAGAGCACGGAGCATACACACACACACATGCACGGGCAGCGGGCGAGAAAGCGGCACAGGTCGGAAACGAAGACGGGGTACAAAATAGCCCGGTGCTCACAAGATAGGCGTGGAGGGGGGGGGGGACGGGGGGGACGGGGGGGGGGGGGGCGATAAGCACTCATTTGGTGCTCCCCTTGAGGCGTTTCCCCAATGACCACGCAACCCTTTCGAGACGGAGCACCGCCCCTCCTCCTATTACGGGGGACCATAGTTAATAGGGTCAAATATTGTTAGTAAAAACGGTTGAATATGTAGGTTTTTAATGTATACCATAGGTCCTACCTGGTATTAACTATGGTCCCCCATAATAATAGAGACACCCCCGTAACAATTGGGCGCTCACTACGTTTTCTTCATATACCTACTACTATGGAGGGGGTGTACTCGTTTTTATACATGTACCGTAGTCGCACGGCCGCAGACCCTCGCAGTTCAACAGTGGCCGGGACGTAGCACGTCGGGTTTTCATCGATCAGGGGGGCATTGCTCGCACCCCAAGCGCGAAGTGCCGTGCCGTGCGGTGTTCGGCGAGGCGCACGGACGGGGTGAGCTGCATTCTACCGAGAAACGCTTGCGAGGCGGGCTTTCTTTGCATATGGAGGATAACGGTTGAGAAGAGGCGATTGGGCTACGGGGGGCGGGGGGGGGGGGAAGAGAGAGAGTGGGGAAGGAAGGGCGGGGGGGCGGGGGCCGTGTCTGTTCCTTCGTGCAACAGCATTGCGTTTTTTTGTTCATGCTCTTACAAACAGTCAAGCACAAACCTAAAAGACAACAAACTAAGACCGCAAAACCACGGTGAATAGATAGCAGAAGGATAGATAGGCAGGGGCCCCGGATAGATAGGCAGGGGCCCCGATCGCGAGGAATTCGGGAAAATACTCAACCCGTCAACCTCTTAACCCCCCCCGTTCCCCCCCGGGCCGTCCGAACTAGTCCGTCACGCACGCCTGTGGAAAACCGTCTCCCATGCCGAAAAACAAACAAGAGATCGATCCCGAAGACAAAAAAATAAATAAGACAGGGGTCCAAAATATCAAGCCTTTTAGAATTGCAGTCCCGTCTTGGGGACAAAACACTTGGGATTATAATGGTTTGCCCCCAAAACGGGACTGCAGTTCTAAAAGGGCTAACGCAGTCCGGGGCTGCTTGTCACCTGAACATCCTGGTCGTTGTTGAATCCTCTCAGCTTCATGATGGCGACTCTTGCCTGCATTGAGTACTCGTCCCTAGCCAGAAGCCACCTGCTCGGCCGGCGTCGGAGGCGACCAAGGAGCAACCCGCCGGGAGGTGAAAAAAGAAAAGAAAAAAAAAGCAGGCGTTCCTTACGGTGGGTGAGGGGCCGCTTCGCGTTGACGACAGGTGGCCGTATGTATACTTACGGTAGTACATATAACTGTCTCTCTGACTCCATTCACCACTTTTTGCGCCCTCTCGTTTTCTTTTCCTTCTCCCTGTACTCTATTATTATGCTTCTAAATTTGCCTCTTCTCTCAATGCACTCCTTTCTTCCTCGCCCCCTTTTGCTTCCTCCCTCCCTCCCTCCTTCCTTCTTCCCCCTCCCGCTCTCACCTGGGGCTCTCAAAAATAAACGGGACGCACAGGAGCTCCACCACCGCCACCACGGGCGTGAGGGCGAACATGTACCTCCACCCGCCCTTCGTCGCCAGGGGGAACGCCAGCAGGTTGGACCCGAGGATGCCGCTCACGAGCGCAAACTGCGTCATTGTCCCGAGAGTCCCACGGAGGGTGGGCGGCGCCAACTCTCCGAGGTAAATGGGCACAACCACGCTACAAAACCTTTTGTCGGATGGAAAATGAGCGGGTTGGGGGGGGGGGGGGGGAGGGGAGGGGTGTACTCATGCCATGCATGGCGGTAGTGGTGGTGGTGGTGGGGGGGGGTGTACTCGATGTCATGCATGGCCGTAGTCGTATGGCCATAGACCCTCGTATCCCTACAGTGCCGGGACGGGGCACGTCGGGTTTTCAACGACCAGGCAGACACTGCTTGCACCAAGCGCGAAGCGAAACGTGAGGTGTCCGGCAAGTCGCATAAAAGGGGTGAGTTCCATTCTAGTAAGAACCGCTTTTGAGGAGGATTTCGTTGCATATGGATGACAGCGTCTATGGTGTTGATTTAATTTCTGGTGTGGCCACTTCTAGAGACACCAATGGGCTTACTACGTAACTGCCTCGTGGGTGCCTTACCATACACACAACTTGACACGATCATCCCCCTTGTGCGGAGTAAAGGTTCTCCCGCACAAGAATGATCTAACTCGACGCCAGCCGTGGTAACCGCCAAAAAACAACAACAACAACAACAACAAAAACGGTACCCTGGCTGATTAGCTCACGCAGTGAGAGACGTGTTCTACAGCGTCATCGCCAACCGACGCCAGCCTAACCTATATATGTACCAGATATATAATATAAGAGGGGGGGATAGTCGGGGGGGGGGGGGGGGCAGGGAACAGGCACAGCCCCGAGGTGCTAAATTTCTGGGCGGGGGAGGCGGATACGCGAAAAGAAAACAGGGTGTTCCGAAGCTTCCGAGACGCTGAAACAACGATTTTACGGAACCTCTAGCTTTCGCTCTAGTCTACAAGACTACCAGGTACATGTGTGATGTAGTGCTGCCGCGCGGGCTGGAATAAGAGGATCAACAGGTGAGGATACTGGCGGCGCCAACGCAACGCCGCGGTGCGGGAATTGCGGCCAAGTGGCGTCATCTGTGCGAAGGAAATCACCCCAACAAACCAACCAACCAATCAGGCAACCAACCAACAAACCAACCAACCATTTACACAAAAAACCAACCAAATAACAAAATCAACTAACCAAACCAACCAACCAGTTAACCAGCCAACCAACCAACAAACCAACCAACGAACCAAAACTCCACGCGCACATCAAACTAACCAACCCACCATCAAAACAACCAACCGAAAAAACAACCGAACACCCCTCCCCCCCCCCCCCCCCCCGCCCGCCACCCACACACCCACCCCATCCAATCGCTAACCACCCCACCCCAACCCACCCCACCCCACCCCATCCCATCCTACCCCACCCACTCACCCAGAAGCGAAACCGATCAAGAAGCGGGCGGGCACGAGCACCTCCACGCTCGGAGCGAGCGCGAACAGCAGCCCTCCGACGAGATAGATCCAGGCATTCACTACGATGGCACCTTTCCTGCCCCTCCGGTTCGACACGGTGCCCGCCAGGATCGCGCCGAAGGGCCCCCCTATGGCAAACACCGCGACCGCCGTTGCCCACTGCGCAGTCGTGTGCCCCGGAAAAACGACTTTCTCTGGGGCGTTCTACGTGTGACAGGGAGGCGATGTAGGTGTGGGGGGGGTACGGTTGCTGTTGTTATTGTTGTTGTAGGAGGGGGGGGGGAGGGGGGGGGGTAGTTATGTTATGAATTGCCGCAGTGGTAGGTAAGACCACATAGACCTACAATGCCGGAACGGAGCACGTCGGGTTTTCACCGACCAGGCTGGCGTTGCTCGCACCCCAAGCGCGAAGCAAAACGTGAGGTGTTCGGTTTGGGGTGTTACGGTTGGCGTTGTTGTTGTTGTTGTTGTTGTTGAAATCGGGGTTGTAGATGTTTGCATGGCTACAAGGGCGCCTGGAAAAAAAAAAGTGACGTAAGTTTCTTTCGCTAGACGCGGGGGGGGGGGAGGAGGGGGGTTGGTTACAGGAACCAGGTGAAACAAAATGAAAATAAGGAAATATATATTTTTTCTTCTTTTTCTTAGTTTTATCATGTGATTGATCAGAACGGTTGCAACGGTTTTCCATTCCCGACCTCTGGGGGTGTGGTGTGTCGTTTTCTCTTCTTCATGGACGCCCCTGCTGTGATGTCATTGTACTGTTGGACTCATCGCGACTACAGGACGAGCATCCATCAACAGCCCGTGGTCAACGACACAGGCCCCCAAAACGAATGTTGAGGGGGGGGGGGGGGGTGGGGGACACAAAAAAAGAAAAAGAAAAATAGTGAGAACATATTTTTGCGGGCATACAAAATACCACTACCACCTCTGACCGGAAATATAAGAACCATTTGGAGTCTGATATGTATATTGAACGTGTATTATGTTCTCGGTCAGATTCTCTGAAAATAAGGGCGCTTTACCTACAGCTGTCTAATCCAAAGCGCTCTTTGCGTGTTCGGGACAGAGTGGTAAAGGCTTCGCCGATGCTCATGCGCTTCCATGTCCTTCCTACATACGTACCTGGTGTGCATCAACTACGCCCCCAGCCCCGATCGAAGGACCCTCTTGCGCTTGCCGACACTCTTAAAACACGCCGCGGTCACAAGTGTCCCAATCCTTCCCTCCCTCCGGTTGGTGCATGCCTTGGCCTTCATGCAACGCGAAATACGGTCAATTCTATCAAAGGCCCACGATATATATGTAAGCCTATCCTTTGTGCACGGAGGGCGACTGCAGCTGATAAAACGGTCATTGGGCCTACAGTAGTAGAGAAGTCTGCTGCGCTTGCCTCACGTCCGTCTTGCATAACAACAACAAAAAAGTTGACGAACTAACCACGCACATCCGCGGAAAAAGTGAAAAAAAAAAGTAAAAAAGTAGAAAACACGACCACAACACAAATACAAATACAAACACAAACACATTCACGCACCGACTACCGCCGCCGAAAATAACGCCACAAACTGCACCAGCAACATCAGCAACACCACCACCAACACACCACCACCTTCATCACCAACAACACCAACAACACCAACAACACTACCACCATCCCTCCCCCCCAAAGCTTCGTCTCGAAAGGGATGCGCTGCCATTGGCCAACTGGCTATGGCGCGCAGAAAATCAGTACGCCCTCGCCCCCCCCAACATCACCACCAATCACTTTCTCACCATGACACCGATGTTAAACCCCACCAGGAACTCGAGGAGGACGGCTACGAGAACCGCGTTGATCAGCGGCCAGGTCACCGCCACGGCTTCCGCCCCCGCAGCCTCCTCCATGTACTTAGCTTGGCCCGCGATGTCCAAGTCGGTAAGGCTGATCTTCGACAGCGACTTCGCTATGCTCTTCTCGCGGTACTGCATGCCATAAACGCTGATGGTTTTGGGAGACGGGGGGAGGCGGTCAATGGGGGGGGGGGGGGGGGGGTGTACTCGATAGCAGAGATGTGCTCGATCTCATACATGGCCGTGGTCGTATGACCATAGACCCTCGCATCCCCACAATGCGGCCAATGAGGGGGGGGGGGGGTACTCAGTTGTTGCTTGCCTTAGCAATTCGACCATTGCCCACGCATCCCTTTCGAGACCGAGCACTGTTCCTACTCCTAATAGAGCCACCTCCAACAGTTGGGCGCTCATTACCTTGTTTCCATATATTACACGGAAATTTTGTCCTAACTTCCTCCCCTTCATCTTTCGCGACCTCCCCCCACCGTGACTCCCTGCTTTGCTTCTTGTCGCATGGGGGGGGGGGGGGGGGGGGTTAGCACAATATTTGGGAGAGGGTGGAGGCGGCGGAGCGGGGGGTGGGGGTGAGGGGGACGGGGGGGGCGTAATCGATATCATGCATGACCGTACTCGTAGTCGTATGCCGAGGGGGGGGGGGGGGTGTAGTCGATACCAGATATCATGCATGGCCGTAGTCGCATGACCCGAGACCCTCGCATCCCTACAATACCGGGACGGAGCACGTCGGGTTTTCACCGACCAGGCAGAAATTACTTGCACCAAGGGTGAAGCGCCGTGAGGTGTTCGGCTGGTCGCACGGAGGGTGAGCTGCATCCTGCCAAGGACCGCCTGTGAGGCGGATTTTTTTAGCATATGGACGGCAAGCGTCGCATTAATTGATGACAGGGGTGGGGTGGGGGGCTTGAAATCCGGGGCGTAGTTTGCGCCGTGTGCAGTTCTCACGAACTAGTTGCTGAGGTGGCTCTACCGCTACTGCTGGAGTCTCTTAACCCATTTAGTACTGCAGTCCCGATTTGGGGACAAACCAGTCAAATTTCAAGTAGTTTGTCCCCAAAACCCGATAGCGGTTCTAAATTTAGTACTGCAGTCCCGATTTGGGGACGCCACCAGTCTAATTCCAAGTGCTTTGTCCCAAAAACGGAACTGCAGTACTAAAAGGGTTAAACCCATTTAGTACTGCGGTCCCGTTCGTTTGCGGGACGAACTACAGCACCTAGAATTTGAGTGGTTTGACCGCCAATACGGGAGTGGAGTTCTAGAAGGGTGGAAGTCGACTGCGCATCGTCATCTCGACCGGCAGATGCGTCAACGTCATGCGCAGAATTTCCCAACCTATGATATGCGCGTACATGTGTAGGAGGCGGTTAACCCTTTTAGCACCGCAGTCCCATATATGGGGACAAAGCACTCAAACTATAAGTAGTTTGTCCCCAAAACGGGACTGGGGTCCTAAAAGGGTTAAGTATGTGCTGCTTGTATTGCATGTGTTGTTAGAGCCTATATATAACCACGATACCAGGCATGCTGTATACCCGAAATCCTCCATCTCACAGCTGTTCTTTTTCAAATTTTATAAATATGCGCACGTGCCTGGCATGGGATACCACACGGCAGCAAAGGCAGGTTGGGAGCCACGGGGCATGTGGGTAGGGCGAAAGCGAGTAAAAAACATGCGCAGTTGCTTGGCAGGCTTGACCGGGCGTACACCATCATCTATGTCCTCCTGGTGCAATTGGTGTGTGTACAGCAGCCAGCAACAGCAGCAGAATCTACGGATATCTGAGGAACGAGAGAGGGAAGTTATCTACTATGTATCAGATATCTGATGTACAAGCACGTAATAGCAGCAGCAGAGTAGTCGCGTGGTTTGGGAGGGGCTTTCACTCGTAGGTGACTGCGAATTAGGAACGTGCGCAGTGTGCAGTCAAGTCGACGGCTTGGCCCTTCGGAGAGATACGTCTCTCTTGTTCCTCCTGCTGCAAGAATTCCATTGCTTCAACGCCATCAACAGAGGAAAAACACAGAGGGTGTACGTACGTATTGCATACCTGGTACCTGTTAGGCAATCAGGCGATCATCCGACTGCTGCTGCTGGCTTATGTCTCCATCCTCCGCGATACCTTCCATGCTAATTAGTTGTAAATTATTCTCGTAGACTTCATGCAGACTTTCGCATTGCAAGCCGGCTGCTGCAGACTCGCACACGCAACACTCAGCAGGAACAAGGTCTGTAGTTGCGAGCAATGGATGACGTTTGACGGACCGACCAAAGAGTGCTTGTGTGCTGCTGTGAGATATTTGTACGATGAGATGTGGTTGAAACCCACCTGGTACCTGATATCAACCACCAGCCTATTTCGTGAAGGCCAAAGGATATATCAGCCGGCATGAAGGGATTCAGCGGTTCGGCTGACCGAGGAGCGATGGACCAGCCCCACACTAAGGGCATGCTCGTCATCGCCGCATGCAACCGAGCAGCAGCACACTGCCATGTTGTGGTGTCACTCATGACTCATGATCATCCTGACAACTTCTCATCAGCTACACTCCTCTATCTATCTGGGTGCACCGATCATATTTTTAGTCATTTTGGATCCTCCCCTCCCCAATCTTTGCGCACCTGAAGAACGGCAAGTTGACGTAGAGGGCCCGGCGGTTGCGCTGCTGCGGGTTGAGCGAGCTCGCCGTCACCCCGGGGCCGACGGACGAGCTCCTGTTGAACTTGGCGTGCTGCGCGCTGTCAACGCGGTGGTCGATCAGCTGGTTAATGTTGGGGGTGCTCATGACGCTGCCGTACCGCTTGGCGGGAACCAGAGAATCATCCTCAGCCGAAGACATGATGCCTTTCTTCGCCTGAGAGCACGAGGAAGGCCAGCCGGAGAAGCGAGGGGCACACCACGCTTGGGTGGATCCGCCCTATCTGGGATTAAATGGTTGCCGCCCAGTGGTGTGCCTGCCAAGCCTATGTTGCGGCGTTCTTTGTTGCTGCTGCGGCCGGCTTCCTGGCTCGTCGAGAAAAAAAAAACAAAAAAACGATGTATGTTTCCCCGCTTTCATAACGCACTTTATCTTATTTGGAAACCCCTGCGGACTCCCAAACTTCGAAACTGAGCGCGACGAGGTCATCACCGCAGCTGGAAGCGAGCACACCCAAGAAGCGCGCTTCGGTTGCACAAGTAGCGAAGGGATTGATCGAATCCCTTAACGCGAGGCCACCGCAAGGAGCTCTGGGTCGGGCGCGAAGGGAATTTCGTCACGCGTATTTTCTTCCTTCTTTTGTGCGTGATCGATCCGTCCCGAGAAAAGCGAACGAGAAAGCCGAGGGGAGGACCTTGTTTTGCTTGTTGAGAAGTCATCATGGACAAGCTAGGGCAACTCACGCTGGACAAGCTGTCTCTGGACAAGGTCAAGAACATGGTCGGCGAAGTGTGAGTACCTGTCAGGTCGAACCGGTGCTGCTCAGAGCGGGAGCTGAGAGAGTGAAAAGTAGTTGCAAACCTAAACCCAAACCCAAGCTTTTCTTCCCATTTGCTCGGTTTTCAGAGGCCAAGTTTACTCCGTGGTGTATTCATTCCTCCTCTGTCGTGTCCCCAGCCCGGCTCGGGAAGGGAGAGGGGGAGGGCATGGTCGGGGGTGGGGGGGAGGGGTGGTGAAGCGATTGCGTGGTTTCGGCGCAATGACCTGTGCCGTTGTCGAAGGGGGCGGTGGTCGTCCGAGGTTTGCTTCGGCGTTGTCATAGTTATGATACGTACGGCACTCTGTTCTTCCTTGTTTTGTCCTTTTTTTTGTTCTAAAAACACGAGTGATGGTGTTTCGCTCATCACATACGTGTCTATACTATTAATACAGAGTACATTTAGTCTTATTATAGTACCAGGTACCAGGTATGCATTACATCGGCAGCCTGTATACGAATAGAAGGTACGTACCAGGTACAGGGTACAGCAGTACCTCGGGGAGTTTTGAATTTGTAGCGACGAGTGACCAACCGATCGTGTCGTACTCTTCGACATCTTTGTTCTGACCAGAAATGAACGAGAAAGCTTCGTATTTCGGACCTCATGAGGTGTACCAGGTAGGCAATACTATCGCACCGCTACTGTCTTTCAAGTCTCCATCGACGAACAATACGGCGTGCCTGCCACCTGGTATGTACACATGACAAGACACCAGCAGTGCACCTTGCTGTCTTCTATCAATACAAATAACTGCGCGTGATACCTCGTACCTGGTACCCTGGTATGATTTACAGCATGTGCTCGTACCCACGTGGACTCCGTATTCTGTCTCATCTTACGACTGATTAACTTGACACTTTCTGCTGCTGTTCAACGAAAACAGCATTAGAACAACCGTCGACATGTACTATGGCTGTGTAGTCAACTACTGACTGCTGACTGCTGTAATTCCCTGGGGTTTATTTCTGCATCGCTATATCCCGCTATGTCCCTTGATATGAAGAATGTTTGATTATCAATATGTGTTGAACAAACTTTCCTTATTTCGGGACATGATGAAATCTCCCTCGCCCCTTTTAGGACCGCAGCCCCGTTTCGGGGACAACTACTCAAATCCCACGTAGTTTGTTCTCCCAAAACGGGCCTGCGGTCCTAAAAAGGGTTAAATGGATCGACCCGCGACCTGCGACTCCATCACGGGGCTCGTTTTCCATCCATCTGTCCTAAAAATGGGTGTCGTGCGTCTACAGCAAATAGGGTCTAGGCTGCCGCGATTTTGCGGTGGACTCGCAAGAGTGGCCCATCCCCTCACAGCCTTGAGGGCGGGTGAGGCCCGCGTGACTCCGACATCATTTTATATAGGGCTCCTTGTTTTGAGGCATGTGGGAGGGGGGGGGGCGGGGGGGGGTTTGAGGTTGTGGGGCGGGGCTCTCGCTTCTGATGGCTCTGTGGCCCCTTTCCCGTTTCCGGCGACGATCGAAGCGTTAACGCAAAGCATTGACGCCCTGTTTATTTCGAGAAACTCCGTGTCCCTGCTGCGGGCTCGCTCGCGCCCGGCAGGACGTGTGGGTTTTCTACACCAATCGGAGGTGCTATCTACTCCTGTCTACTGCTGCTACTGCTGGCGTAGGGTTTATTGACGCGGAGGCGTTTGTTGGCGTCCGGTAGCCGGGCGGGGCCGTAGGGAAGGGGAGTTTATTTTGTCGCACCCCTTTCCTGGCGCGCACAGCTCTAAATTCAATGGGGTAGCACTACTGTTGATACCAACGACTGCAGTAGTGGTGCGAGTACACAGCAGCAGCACTACAATAGGTTATACCTGGTGTGTACCTCGTATGATGAGGTGGCATAATAGCAGCATTATACCTGGTACGTGCTATGATACGAGTATAAATACAATCGCGGCTGCTGCTGCTCCTGCTGCTGCTGCCGCCGCCGCTAATGCCCCACACGGCCACAACAGTGCCGGTGGCTTGTGAGCGATGTCATCCGACTGCGAGAACGATTGCACCCGCGCCCCTCCTCTAACCGCAGGCAGCCTCGCCGTACACCATACCAGGGTATGCGAGTACTGCATACTTAGCACCCGGTGTGATGAATAGCACCACCCTGCGCGGGGACGTAATACCCGTTTGATACTCACCATCAGAGTACAAACGGGAACTACTGTATGCTCCCGGCCAGAGTGGCC
This sequence comes from Nereocystis luetkeana, assembly GCA_031213475.1. Taxonomy (NCBI): domain Eukaryota; class Phaeophyceae; order Laminariales; family Laminariaceae; genus Nereocystis; species Nereocystis luetkeana. The sequence continues at coordinate 6,036,457 of JARUPZ010000011.1, read as the reverse complement.
CTGGGGAGTGTGCTGCTGTAAACATTACTATTAAAGTGAGTTGCTAATTAGCACCCGGTGTGATAAATAGTACCACCCTGGCCGGGAACGTAATACCCGTTTGATACTCACAACATACTACAAACGGGAACTATATTCCCGGCCAAAGTGGCACATATGAAGTGCAGTGGATTGCTAATTTACACGGCCGCCCAATGTATATAGGGCATGCCTTACTTTTGTGCGGACTGGGTGAAGCTGTAGATCCCATCGAAACTCTGAAGCCAGAGATTCGCGCCGTCCCGACTGACTATCTCACATTTTTTTTGTTTTTGTTTTTGTTGTGGCCGTCCACTAGCGCACACTTCAGTGAACGACTGACGGCAGTTACAAAATCATTCCATCCGCCGCGAGGTGCTATTATATGTTCCTACGTATAGTAGTACCATACCTGGTATATTTCAAGTATATCACCCGCCAGTATATACTCGTATTAACGGTACCACCACAAACAGTATGGGCCCGCCAGCAAGAAACTCTTACCACTCTGACCTGGATTATAGGCACCATTTGGAATACGATAAGGATTACGAACGCATGTTATATTCTCGGTCGGAGTATCTGAGCAAGCCGTAACTCTTTTGAGGATTGAAGTCTCGTTTTTGGGGCAAACTACTTTTGAAGTATAATTCGGGTGGCTTGTCTCCACAACTTGGGGGCATACTATTACGGGGGACCATAGTAAATAGGACCTACGGTAGTAGACACAAACACCTCTATATTTACCTCTTTTTTCTAACTTTATTTGGTCCTATGACCACCCCGTTACTGTAGAACTGGCGTGGTTTGTCCCCGTAACGGGGCTACAGTTCTTGAAAGGGTCAAGAGTCTCATTGTGTGACACCATCCTTCTTTAACCTTGAGCATGCACAGTAGTAGTGCTGATGCTGTTATTTATCTTGGAAGAGTTATTGTAGGGCTCGTCGCTTAGCTCGTTTCCTGGTACAATGTTCTCGAGCGTCCCTCGAAGAGTGAACCTACTGTAGTTAGACCAACGATGATGGGGAAAATTGTGAGCCGTGATTCCTGGCGAATTGTCTTTTTTTTTTTTTTTTAGTTTTCAGGCTCCAGAAATATGTGCGTGAGAAGTAAGGATCATCTGTTGTTGCGGCTTCTGGTTTTGGAAACTGTTGTTTATGTAACATTGGTTGGTCTTGCTTGTGTCAAATGGAGCAAAGCCAATGGCCGCCCCGCCGCCGCGAGCGTGGTATCGGTACCCAAGGCTGGGTTGCTTTTCGCCGGCGACGTCGAAGCGTCATTTGGTGGGGGTGCTGCTCCTGCTGCTGCTGCTGCTGCTGCTGCTTTCGCTTCCATGTCATGGAAAATTCATATCTTACACGAGCGCCGTAGCCCGTAGGTACAGCTCGCCGTATGCTTTGGCGTTGGTGTGTCTCGGCGTCTCGGCACATGGGCAGCAGTAGCCCTGCTGCTGCTGTAGCGACAGTACCCAAATTTCGAGCAACTCTCAGTTCCTGGAGGACACCACAGACCGCTCAGAACTCAAAAATCATAACTTGGCTCAGTTCTGATGGGATTCGTTGACTTTTGCCCCCCCAACTCCTTTAGAACTCCAGTCTCGTTTTGGAGACAATCCAGTCAAATTCCAAGTAATTTGTCCCCAATTGTCCGAGTAGGTTTAGCAATCTGGGAGAAGGGACCTTTAGGGATGTTTTTGACTTGAAAAATGCGTAGCGTGGTCTGCACTTCGGATTCATCGTCCGCAACTGAGAAATTTCCTGGTTCGATGCAAACGCGGCGCCAGCCGCGTTTATGGCGAGTTTTGGCCCGTTTTGGCTGCGGTTTGGGGTCAGGGTTAGGGTTTAGAGTCAGGGTGTGTCTTAACCCTCCCAGAGAGCATGGGAACGAGCGGAACGGAACGAGGCTGCTCGTGGTCATTCTTTCCGTTCCTATCTAGAAAAACGTGTTTGGGTCCATGCAGAATTCTGGGCCTCGCCAGCCGAATCGGCACGAACGGTATCTTTTAGACATGCCAAAGCAAATTGGTGTCCACATCCATCTTCGGTGGTGTCCATCTACATCAAATAATCTGCTATTTGTTCCCGTTCGGTCGGGCCGTTCGGTCCTCCCAAACAAGAAAAAGGGGTGCAACACTTCTTCTTCCTCTTCCTAGATATACTGTTTTTCTCGGGCTGCACTGAATCTACTATTCGCTTCCCACAACCAATCAACACCAATTCATGCGGCAAATAAGATTCCATTCGGCTCGTTCCAATGCTCTATGGGGGGGGTTAAGACACACCCTCAGGGGTTGGGTTGGTTCTTCGCCCGTACCATGATCCCAACAGGAACCAAAACACCTGAACAGCCTACCAACCTAAAGATCCCTTCTCCCAGATTGTTGAAGGTTATCCCCAAAATGAGACTGCAGTCCTAGAAGGCCAAACATATGGATGATTTCCTGTCCCAAAATAGATGGTTCTGACTTTCGGGCTTCGGAGATAGCTGAAAACTCCAGAAACAATGGCTAGAAAAAAACCCATAGTAATAGTTGGTCTTGTGCTCGTATTATTGATGGGTTACTTTTTCGCTGGCCTATACTCTATGAAGTACGAAGACTGCTGTATCCAAGTATAATACAAGTAGTATACCAGGTGTACCAGCATATTAACAGCAAACTTCACCATAGAGCCATTATACCTGTAGTGCGCCGAATCAGTGGCACGTCATTGCACCGCCCGTGCTCGTTTTGTTTTGTTTTACTTTGTTTTTCACGTCGACCGGTCGACCGCATGAATAAAAATAAGACGTCCGCAGTAGCTGTAGAGTACAAAGTGGGTACATATCGTACTTGTTTTGGTATATGTACCGTACGTACGTAAATCGGAGGTGAAAGAACGGCAGTACGTCGGCGGCCGTGGTCCCTACATTATGTACGTGGCCGAGACGGTGCCCTGTTTTATTTTTCGTTTTGGTAAAGGCTGCGTACAGCTTTCCCCCCACCCTGCCCCGCCCGGCTCGTCAGGCCGCCAGTGCGTGTCCGCTTTGCTTGAGCCGAAAGCCCTCGCAGGGCTGTTGGCGTCAAGGCCTGCCGGTACGTGTGTTGACGAGTGTTTTTTATTGCCAGGGATGTATTAGTAGGTGCATTGACCCTACGAGTAATATATATATATATATACCTGGTGCGTATCATATATTGATGTCTCCAGTCAATGCATTGCAGGTTTTCATCGTAATTAATACTTCGAAGTATATGTGTTGATGTACAGAGCATTGTTTCAAGTATCCATACCTTACCTTTATACCTTGTGTCGGGTTTTACATTGGTAACTGTTCATATTGCCTAGGGGGCACCTCTCTTACCATGGACCATGGTAGACACCTCGTGATACATTTGGCCGGATTCCATGCCGGGTACTGGTATGTTGCAGCGAATCCGCCCGCCCGCCCGTGTGAAATACTATTTGTTTTGCCCCGTGCTGTCGGGGGCGCGAGAGGTGACCGCCTCACTACGTACCGTGGACCCTACCCGACCAGGCCCGGCCCGGCCCTGTGAGTACAGGCGAAACATCGAAACACCCTGACAAAAAGGAAACGAGGAAAGGAAAAATGTGATGAAAGTACGAAGATACGAAATACTGCCTGTTGTACGCACCAAAGATGCATACGGACCGGGTATCATATTACCGGTGTACGTACTGCTGTGGTGCGAGGCGAAATACGCTGTTGTCTGTGTGTAGTACGTGAAAATGCAATAGGCAGCGTGCAGGGGACGTTAAACACTACGTCATCACATGGGTAGCTGCTTGCAGCAGTGTCATCAACACTGACCACCTGTCCTGCGGACTACAGCAGCAGCAACAGCAGCAGCAGCAGCAGCAGCAGCATTGGTGTGGGAATTATCAGCACGGCATCGCGGTAGTAGTTCGTTAGGAGGAAGTAACTATCTCGCATACAGCAGTGGAGAAAAATGAGAACGAGGGAAATGCGCACGCCCACAGCAGAGCTAAAGTGAGCCCGAGCTCTCCGCCGGGTGGTCGGAGTGAGTCACTGCTGCATAAGGCCTGGTACGGATTACCTGGCAGTATTTACTTTGTGTGAATGGGGTGGTCGGAGTGACTTAGTGTTGCACAAGGCCTGATACGGGATGTTGCTGGGCAGTATGCACTCTTTGTTGTAGCATCAATACCTACGACGCATAGAGTCAGCAGTTTATCAAGAGATGCACACCACCCAGACGTACCACGATAGGGGGGGGGGGGGGGTTGTAGCACTTTTTTTGGCCACACCATTCCTGACACCACCCAGGCGTACCACGATAGGGGGGGGGGGGTTGTAGCACTTTTTTTGGCCACACCATTCCTGACACCACCCAGGCGTACCACGATAGGGGGGGGGGGGTTGTAGCACTTTTTTTGGCCACACCATTCCTGACACCACCCAGGCGTACCACGATAGGGGGGGGGGGTTGTAGCACTTTTTTTGGCCTCACCGTTCCTGACAGGCGGGGCTCCTTAAGGGCACTGAGAAACTAAACTACAACTACAGCAGTAAGGCACGCCTTAAACTACCCGTAAAGCATGCCTTTCACTACCCAATAAGGCGTGATCGATCGTCGGAATATAGCTGGTGCACAGGGAAGTTATTACTACATCAGTATTATAGTCAGTGTTGTGAACCGAAAGTGAAAAGTGGCTCGGTCGTTTTTTTCGGTTTTTCCCCAAAAAGTCGGTCGGTTTCGGTCGGTTGAAACCGGACAAAACCGAAACTGAAACCGAACATTTCTCGGTCGGTTTCTCGTCGAACCGTCATTGTTTCGAAGGGTTCGGTGCGCATGTGTTGGCATAGTGTGACATCTCATCGTATGGTGTCAAATTGCAGTCATGCAGTACCTGCGTCTGCTGCGCCACACGGTACGTCAGACGTGCTTATATTCTGCAGCAAACAATAGCTACAGATGCAGCAGTTAGTTGCTGCAATAAAAACATTTTTTTACTACTGTGTGTAGGATTGTGAAGGTACAACTTGCAACATACAGCTAACGCCATGAGGGGAATGAACCTACGTTGCTCGAGGGGGAATAAGTATTCTTGTAGGCAGAGGGCGACAGTGCGACAGTTCCGCAAACGAAGAAGCCAGCACTGCCGTCTGCACTCGACGGGATTTATCCCTCGCAGTCTCGCGGCGCACTGCTGTGCCCTGTGCCCTGTGCGACTGCTGCTGCCTGCGGCCACTGCTGCTTCTGTGTGCCGTGCTGCTATGCTGTTGCGGGATGTGGGATGCGTGCTGGCTATGGGCTATGGGCTGTGTGCTGGCTGTGTCGCGTGTGGCGTATCTATACATTAATAAAGGGGGTTCCATACAGATATGAAGGCTTCATTGGGGTAGGGGCCAGGAGAAAAAAAAACGACCGATAAAAACCGGGTCGGTTTTCCGGTTTCGGTTTTTCCCCCCAACCGAAAAAAAACTAGTTTCGGTTTTCGGTTCACAACGCTGATTATAGTACTCACATATACCTGGTACCTGGTGTATTTTTCGTGATAAAGCCAGGCCTCGGGATCGTTGGTCGGGTTATAAAACCCTTTTAGAACTGCAGTCCCGTTTTCGGGGACAAACTAGTCATGCTCTTAAGTAAGGCTGTCCCGAAAACGGGACTGGAGTCCTAAAAGGGTCAGCATGTTTTCTTTTCTTTTCTTCAGAATCAGTTTTTTCGGGTGAGGAATTTCAAAAGCTCTTTTCAAGGGAGGAACAGACCCGAATACAAGGAATGGCCCTTCTATGGCGCCTCGTACAGCAATGCCGGTGTGTATGCGCCAGCCAACGAAACGGGCACTATATGTAGCGGCAACCGGCACTACTACTACTTCTACTACTACTACTACTACTACTACTACTAATACTACTACTACTACTACTACTACTACTACTACTACTATTACGGGGGGCCATAGTTAATAGGACCAAATATTGTTAGTAAAAATGGTTAGATATATAGGCTTTTATGTGTGCCATAGGTCCTATTAACTATGGTCCCCCATACATACTACTACTCAGCGCACTTAACTATCAAGGGGGGCCATGATAAATACCAGTAGGACCTACGGTAGACACAAAAACCCATACATTTCTTTATTTTTACGAACAATATTTGGTCCGATTTACTATGGTCCCCCGTAACACCACACTGGCCAATCCCCGTGTGTGCCAAGCGAGTCGCTTCACGGGCACTATACTGCTGTATGTAGCGGGCAGTCGGCACTGCAGAGGGACGGACGACCACTACTGCTGCAGGTGCAACAACCCTATACACCGCCGTACGAGCACATGGTACAGCAGTAGTACCTTAGGGTCATTCTTATCGGAGAGTTTTTTTTTTCCATAATTTCGGCATTTTTTTCGCGCAATTTTTCAATCTTCCATATTTTCCTTATTTTTTTTTTCCAAACACGTGGAATTTAACGAACTGGATTTTTTTGCTTACTAGAGAATTTCACGAATAGTGACAGAACGCCTCCGTATATTGATACATCTCTCCGATTATTTCCGAACTTCGGAAATTATGAAAAAAACGCTCTCCGATAAGAATGAGCCTTACTTAACCCTTTTAGGACCGCAGCCCCGTTTCGGGGACAAACAACTCAGAGTTGTTTGTCCCCAAAACGGGCTGCGGTCCTACAAGGTAGTTTGTCCCCCAAACGGGACTGCGGTCCTAAAAGGGTTAAGACCCTTGGGTTCGCACAGGGTTGCGATCATTTTTTCGGAGCTCGATTTGTTCCCAGGACCGGAAGGCTTTAAGGTTGCCGATACCAAAGAACGATGTTTTCGGAAAAAAAAACTGATCTAGAGAGAGAAAGAGAGAGAGAGAGAGCCTTCCGAAAATAATAGTGTTGGGACTTTTGTTAGCACCGTTAGTTTGCGTTGTTGAGAGAAAAGAAAACGAGCTCTCAAAAACGATCGCCCCACTCCCTACCGATTGTGCGAATTCAACACTCTTGATTGAGTTACGGTATTATCTTGATCGTACACGACGTACACGAGGACGAGTAGTATTTTGTGTACTCTCGTACTGATAAGAGCCGGGAGCGATAGATGCTACGAGTACGGAGTGCTTGCCATGCTACTACTGCCACTGCTATGTCTACTGCCTACTGCTGTACGTACGCGTACCGGCGTAGGGCAGCAAAGCTATCCATTATTACTACCGATGTAACGAAATCGCTGTCACCCCGGGCCGTAGTATCAGCGTTTAGGCATTAATGTTAATACTGAGCGGTTCTTACATTTTCGCCGAGAGTAGGATTACGTAGTAGTGTGGTTTCGCAGTGCAGCGTGGTGCAGCGCAGTGCCCCCCCCCCCCCCCCCCCGTTATCGCCTCCTCCGAAGGCGGGAAACGATGCGATGCGTACCGGCACGGGATGGACGCGGTGAGTACTAATAGTACCACCCTGTTCGGAAATGTGAGGACGGTTTTGGGTAGTAATATTTGTACCCAAATTTTCCCTACGTTCCGGACAGCAGAGTGGGTACTATTACGGGGGGCCATATTAAATACTCCGTAGGACCTACGGTACACACGTAAACGTATATATTTCGCTATTTTTACTCACAATATTTGGTCCTATTTACTATGGTTCCCCGTAGTATTGAAATGTCCCTGGCATGCCAGCAGTGTGCTTCTGGACCGGCGAACCTCCGCCGACGGCCTGCTCTAGTTACATGTAGGCGTTTCGTTGCCAGGAAGCGATTTGATTGGGGTTTTTTTCTCAACATAAGCGCCCCCGCCCTATTCCCTGCCCAACGAAATCATGGGCGCCCAGCTGTTGGTGGTGTCTCTATTTTGGAGTAGGAACGGTGCTCCGTCTCGAAAGGGATGCGTGTGGTCAATGGTCAAATGACTGCTGCTGTAGGGCAAGCAACAAATTAGTATGCCCCCCCCCCCCCCCCCCCCCCCCCCCTCACCCCCCTCCCGTCATACGACTACGGCCATACCAGTACGTGATATCGAGTACACCCCCCGTCCCTCCCCTCCCTCCCTTACTTATATTTGTGCCTTGTTTTTCCCGTCTGTTTACCTCTTTCCACTGACCCCCCCCCCCCCTCCCCCCTCCCCCCCTCCCCCCCTCCCCTATGCCTCCTCCTTTTGTTTGATGCGCCGTTTCCCCCGTTTTCTTCTCTTCCGGTGGCGGGGTTACATATCGACGGTTTCAGCCGCGATACGATCGCGCCGCGCAATGACACGGAGAAGCGCGTGTACGAGGCGCTCTCGAACAAGAACTGGGGCGCGTCGAGTACCTTGCTGAACGACATCTCGAGGGACACCTACGACTTGTGAGGGAGGCGGGGGGAGCACACGCCCTTCGCAGCCACAGTAGCTCTCACTGTTTTATGTTTTGTTTTGTCGTGTCGCGTCGTGTCGTGTCGTGTCGCGTCGTGTCGCGTCGTGTCGTGTCGCGTCGTGTCTTGTCTTGTCTTGTGTTTTGTTTGGTCTTATTTTCTACTTATTTTCTACTTTTTTTTATGTCGTATGTTGGTTTTTCTGTTTTTTTTTTCTAACGTTTCTTGTTGCTTGGACTTCTGTCGGCGTGTCCCTTGTTTTTTCTCCGTGTTTTTCTTCTTGTTTTTCTTCTTGTTTTTCTTGTTTTTCTTCCTGTTTCTCTTCTTGTTTTTGTTGCTTTCATGATTCGCTTGCTTTTTTTCATGCTGTTGCCTTTTTTTTCTTGTTTCGGCCTTATTTCCTTTTTTTTTCTCGGTCTATTTTCACGTGCGTTAGGTGTATCATAGACTGAGTTGGGTACCGTCTGTGCGAGTGTGTCGGGGCGGACGTTTTTTTTTGTGATCTTGCGAAGTTAACAAGAATCTGTTGGTTTTTTTTTCCCCTTGCCTATATATGTATATATATACATTGTTGCACAAGTGTGATTCCGTGGGGTGAGGGTACATACTGCAGAGTACTCTAAATCATACCAGGTACACAGGTTTCCCTTGCAAGGCGTTCGCACTCGGGGTGACGGGGAGACCCCATGTAATTAATCCGATGACGTTTTTTGTGCAGCTGAAAAATATGAAAAGCCCGACCAGCCGTTGAATTTTTGAAGTCTGTACAGCCCAAAAAAACGAAAGACGTAGCGACCAGCGAACAGAAATCGATACGTACGAAGTACCATGCGTACTGCACCTAGGTGGCCCGAGATGGTCTGCGTGGGACGGGGACGGGCACCGGCCGGGCAATGGGTCGGGTTGGGTTCGGTTGGGTTGGGTGGGGTTGAGTTGGGCCGTGTCGTGTCATTGACCTGAGAGAGCAAAACGAGATTGTGGTAGGTCGACCTTTCTTTTTCGTGTTTCTGAAGGCTGGCTGCATTCGCCACGAGAGCATTACGTAAACGGCCCAGAGAGGCGATTCTCGGCATCTGGCTCTGACTGGGATGTGCTCATGCTTTCTGTTTGTAGCAGACGCCCTCGCTGTCTCCCCGATGTGGTGGTGTTGGTGATGGTGGTGACGGTGGCGATGGTGCAGTGGTGGCGGTGCACAACTGGCGTGGGGAATACACCATTACTGATGGCTTGCTTTTCCATCGCATCAGTGTTCCCCCCCCCCCCCGCCCCCCCCCCCTCCCTCTCCCCAACCAGCAACCGCCTCTGCCCCCGTGAGTCCAGCGGTCCGATTTTCCGATGGTTCGGTCTCGATCTTCTCGTGTGCTTGTTTTTTTTGTTGTTGCGTGTGCGTTTCTGCGTTTGCGTACGCACACGCCTTGTGTTGTTTTCTGTGTCAAACTTCCAGTTTCGCTTGGGAAAATTCCGCACCCCTTTTGCCTTCGCTCGGAAAATTCCGCACCCAACAGCCCTGTCCTTATTGTCTGGTTGGTCGTCGTCCCCCTACCCTCGCCTTTCCACCCCTCCTTTGGCCTGCCCCGCTCCACTGCCCCCCCCTCCCCTGCACCCCCCCCCCCCACCCCCCCCCCCCATCCCACCTTCCCTTCCTTTTTTTCTCCTCGCCTCTTTTCTTCTTCTGTCTGTCTTTTGCTACGCTCTCTTGTCTTGTCTTGTCTTTTTTTTGTTTTTTTGTTTTTATAACACCATCAGCGAAAAGTACGGAATGATCTTGCCGCTCATCTGGACCTCCCTGCAGAGCCCGAGCCGCGAGTGGCGGAAGGTTTTCAAGGTACCGAAGCGTGCGTGTGCCCTCGAGTTGCGCCGTCCGCAGCAAAAATCGCGGCGTGAGCCTTACATCGGAAAAATGTCCCCTCGCCACTCCCCCCCCCCCCATATCTTCCGTGCCTTGCCTTTCCTTGCCTTTCCTGGTGTTGCCTTGCCTTGCCTTGCCTTGCCTTGCCTTGCCTTGCCTTACCTTACCGTCACCTTGCTCACTTGCTGCTACATGGCGACCCCCCCCCCCCCCCCCGCATACAGGCGCTCTCCATGCTGGAGCACCTTGTAAAGAACGGGGCGGAGCGTGTGATTGAGGACGCCCGCGACAATCTCCACCGCATCCGAATGCTGGGCGACTTCAACTACTACGAGGGGCCGATCGACAAGGGCAGTGGAGGTGCGCATAGCTTTCTTTTTTTTTTTTTTTTGCTCGTGTTGCTCAGATCGCCCGTGTTTCTTTCAAGCCGTCTTTCCGCGTTGCTTTAATGTTATTGAGTCGGGTAGGGATTGGGGTAGGGTGGGGTGGGGGGGTGGGGTGGGATGGGGGGTGAGATGGTTTGGATGTGGTGCCGTGTATGTTGTGGTGCGGACGAGAACAGGGTGAAACGCAGTGGGCGGGGAATCGGAAGCCACAGCACCGCGCTAGTACGATGGCGCTGGTTGGCCTGAGGGTCCACGGTGTATGACCTCGACAACGTTCCTCTCGGGAAAATGGTGTTGGTGTTTTTTTTTCGGGTAGTACGCCACGCACGGCCTTTAGAAACCCCGCAATTCTCCGGTATTTTTCCGGTGTTCATAAAATGTACTTGGCGCGCTCGTGGTCTTACAAGGCACTTTGGGAATTGTGTTCAGACTTTTTGAGATTATCAACGGTCGCTTATCCGGAAAAGCACCCAAAAATAAAGAGGCTTCGCGTTGATGCGACCCGTAGCGCGCGCTACCACCAGCAGCGAGCTTTTCCGCGTTTCGCCTACAGCCCGGCGTCCCGGCTTGCAGTCTTTGCCCCCCCCTCCCCCCAAGGGATGCGTAGTCAATGGTCAAATGACGAAGGCGAGCAGAAAATTAGTACGTACCCCCCCCCCCCCCCCTTCTCCGACGACGCTGTCATCCATATATAGGAAAGTCCGTCTCCCAAGCGTTCGTAGTAGGAGGCAGCACGCCCTTCGTGGGACACGCCCAACACCTCACGGCGCTCCGCGCTTGATGCAAGCAATGTCTGCCTGGTCGGTGAAAAGCTGACGTGCTCCGTCCCGGCATTGTAGAGATGCGAGGGTCAATGGTCATAAGACTACGGCCAATGCATGACGTGAGTATCCCCCTCCCCCCCCCTCCCTCCCTGTCCTCACCCGCTCACCCCCCCCCCCTCCCCCTTTTTGTCTCCATCTCCCCCCCTCCCAAAAAACGCCTGAAAACGATGTATAGTCCGCGAGAAGTCGAAGCAGCTGATCGAGCTCCTGAAGGACAACGAGATGATACGAGAAGAGCGCGAAAAGTCTCGCAAGCTGAGGGACAAGTACGTCGGCCTGGGTAGCGGCGGGGGTGGCTTCGGCGGTGGAGGCGGAGGCGGAGGCGGGTACAGCGCGGGCGGAGGCGGTGGCGGCGGGGGCGGGTACAGTGGTGGTGGCGGCTACAACGGAGGAGGAGGAAGCAACAGCTACAGCGGGGGCGGGGGGAATGGCAGCAGCTCTCGTTACGGAGGTGGGATAGTAGTGAGACAGATGGAAAGGGCGGCCGCGTTTTTGAGGGTGCAAGGCAGCTCGCGGAAGTTGGCGGCGGTGGCGGTGGCGGTGGCGGTGGTGGTGGTGGTGGTTTGTTGTGGAGGTTGCTGTTTTTGCTGTTGTTGCTGCTGTTGTTGCTGCTGTTGTTGTTGTTGTTGTTGTTGTTGTCGTGGTTGTTGGCGGGTCTGAGACACCGCGTCCCCGCTTCCCGGGTGCCCCTCTCGTGTGTCTACTCGTCGAATTGTTTCCAGACGAACCCTACAGCAGCGGAGGCGGCGGCGGTTACAGTGGCGGTGGTGGCTACAGCGGTGGAGGGGGCTACAGTGGCGGCGGCGGGCGGTACAGCGACTCTGCCGAGCGAGAGGGCTACAGGTGACGATATGATGCGCTATGGCTGGAACACTGCTTGAAAGAAAATATGTATTTATTGAACGACCGCTTGTCGCCCGCTCGACGCACGTGCTGACGTTCCTCGTACCGTATCATACAAGACACGGGTGATGATATATCACACGGGTGGCAAGATATCACACGGGTGATGATGATATGTCACACGCGTGATGATAGATCACACGGGTGATGATATATCACACGGGTGAAGGTATATCGCACGGGTGATGAGATATCACACGGGTGATAAGATATCACACCCCTTGAAACGAATGGTGCTCTCGAAGAATAAGGAGGCGGACGCACCACCCGAGATACGGAGGCTTTTGGAATAATCTCGTCGAGACCTATATACCTTTCCACGCACACGTCGGACGGCGGTTTCGCATTCTCCTCGTTATCGAGATAAATTAGCATGGAAACTCGTGCAGGGGGGGTGTGTTATCTTACCAAACGTGTGACATACGGCAATGTAGCGATCCATTCCGCCGTGCACGGTTTCGGGAGGAGGAAGTGTTTGTGGAGCAATGCCTGCCTGGTCGGGTCGGTGAAAACCCGACATGCTCCGTACCGGCATTGTAGGGATGCGAGGGTCTATGGTCATACGACTACGGCCATACATGAGATCGATTACATCTCTCCTATCGAGTAAAGTACCCCCCCCCCCAAGCCCGCCTCACAAGCGGTTCATAGTAGGATGCAGCTCACCCTTCATGCGACTCGCCGGACACCTCACGGCGCTTCGCGCTTGGTGCAAGCAATGTCTGCCTGGTCGGTGAAAACCCGAGATGCTCCGCCCCGGCATTGTAGGGATGCGAGGGTCTATGGTCATACGACTACGGCCATGCGTAAGATCGAGTACATCTCTCCTATCGAGTACACCCCCCCCCCCCCCCCCGCCCTGCCCCGACTACGGTGTCCTCCTTGCACTTCATGTGGCCGTTTCCCGAGTACGGTGAAAAAAAAAAGTAGTAGACGCGATGATGCATGAAGCTTATCCACTGGGGCGAATCCGGCTCCGACCGACTACCCGACTGACCCACCGCAAGCAGGCAGTAGTAGTACGCCACTCCGCGCGCGGGTGGGCAGCCGCTGTCACACGTACCGCCTCGCCGCGTCTCAAAACCGTCACACGGTGGGTCCGTGGTGGAGGGGTTTGCTTTCGCGGGTTACTCGCGACGATGGCGGGCGGTGCATGCATGTGCATGCATGCAGGCAGGCAGGCAGGCGGCTCGCGGATTTTCACGCCCTCGACGGGCCGATTAAGCCAGACAGACCCGAGACAAGGCTTCCGGGTAGGAGGCTATACTGGCTAAACCCTCCCTCCAGGGGAGCGGAGCATTTCACAGGGTCGGGGCCGAGGGCCGCCTCTGTATTTCGCTGGTGTACTGACCTCGCGGGCCCAGCGACGTTTTGGTCGAAGGCAACGTGCTCGGGATGGGATGACGCCCTCGGTTCCTGTGTAGCGTGTATGATACAGCGGGAAAATGTCAGGGCTGTTCTTGGGCCATGACCCGGCCCGCGGGTCGCATCAAGAGGTATTCAAAACTTCTCGGGTCGGGTGGTCGGGTCGGACCGGGTCGGGTCGGGTCGGGTCGGGCCGGGTCGGGTCGGGTTTGGTGACCCAACCAGACCCGACCCGACCCGCGAGTTTTGACCCGACCCGTGACCAGCCCACCTGGTACGGCAACTGAGGGTAGAGGGGACTACTCTCGTCGTCGTCACCCGCCGCTGCAGCTTGCGCCGCTGCCGCCGCTGCCGCCGCCGCCGCTGCCAAACATTGTCCTGTTGTGTCGCTCGTTGAGCGAGGCGCGTTCTGACGTCTGTCCCGCCGGGTTCTGTTTTTTTTTTTTTTTTTTTCCTTCTGCAGCGGGACAATCGCCCGGAACAAGTACTCTGACGCGTCGGCAGGCCGAAACGAGGGCGTCACGAAGAGCAAGAGCGACGACGCCGACAAGGAACCTTCCAAGGTAGGCTACTTTTGCGTACGTAACAGTATAAATATAGTTGTTTGTTTGTTTGTTTGTTTTTTTGTTTTTTTGTAAGGTACGCAACAGGATTATTTTGTTTACTTGTTCGTCTGTTTGTTGTTTTTCAGTTTTGTTTTAATCTTCTATTTTGTCGTTTTTTTTTTGGTTCGTTGCTCGCTTGTGCGTTATTTTATTCTGTATTGGGTGCAAGGCGTTGTGCGCTCGGAACGTTCCCCCCCCCCCCACTCCCCTGTTCGGCGAAACACGCATCGGGGTGGTGAGGGGACGGGGCAACATAAATGGCTAAAATGCGAGCGGAATGCGAAAAGACTGTCGTATTGCTTATTTTCAAGTAGTCGTTGCCGCAGGCGCACAAGCGCTTTTCAAGCCCATGCCGGCGCGGTCTGTTTTTCTGTGCGTCAATCACGACTCCCTCAAATTTCAAACAGGGCCGTGTACAGCAAAATGGTTGCGTTACGTACGTATATACGGTTCTTGACTGTTTTTTTGTTTTGTTTTGGTTCAACCCTTTGAAATCGAATCATCAATGAGACTCTGACGCGGCGACGCCGCCTATCGCTCTAGAACCGCCTACAGTATTTAAATTATTTACCGTAGTTGATTGACAGGTTTTTTTTTATAGATTGATTGAATATTTTGGCCATTGACATTGCACATGTGAATCAGTCGTCTCCGCTGACAAAGACGAGCCCCTCCCCCGCCTCATTCTCCCCTCCTCCTATCCGCCAACATTTACACACCCCCCGTCCCATCACAGCCCAAGCGCGAGCGTAAGAAAGCATCGGGCTCCAAGCTGGCGATCAAAATCAAGGACAAGGGCAGCGCCGGCGGAGGCGGCGGAGCCGCCGCCTCCCCCGTGGTTCCCGCGGCCTCAGCGGCAGCCGCCGCCCCTGTCCCGGACCTACTCGGCGGCGACCTGCTGTCGTCCGCGGCTGCTCCCGCGCCGGCGGCTGGTGGCTCGGGCTTTGGCGACCTGTTTGCTGCCGCTCCTGCCGTGGCAATTGGCGCAGGTGGCGGCGGGTTTGATGGGTTTGATCCTCGCGGTGGGGGGGGTTCCACGGCGGCGTCGGCGCCGGCGGCTGTACCTGTGGTGCCAGTTGCGGCGGCTGGTGGGGGGGCGGGGGGGGGGGGCTTGTTTGGGCAGGAATTTTCGGGATTTTCGGTGGCGCCTCCTGCGTCGGCGCCGGCGGGGACGGTGAGCGGTCTCGGGAGGGGGTGGGTGGGTATCGGGTGTCATATATATAGTATATATACGTAATACCTGGTACATGGTATGTTGTTCGTCTTGTTTTTTGCCTGTTTTGGTTGATTGCACTTCACGTGTCGTGTAGCTAATTTTTTCATGACAGGTTTCGTTTGATGGTTTTGTTCGTGCTGCTGTTTATCGTAAGCGTTGTGCACGGTTGTCTCGTGATCGTGAACGAGGTACGAGGTACACACATATATGACATACCTGGTACTCAGTATGTGAACAGGTTTTATGTCGGAGTTTCTAGGTTCAGACGCGGAAGTTTTTTTTTTTTTTTTTTTCACTGGCCACGCTTTGGTATGGTATTTGTTTTGCAAGATGTTCGATGTCGAGAGCGTTCGGTTCAGGCGCGGAGAGACGCAAACGACCGCAGGACGGTTTTGTTTTTCGTTGCCCCCCCCCCTGTGGCGGGACCCGCCTTTCTCGTCGAGTTTTTTTTTTTGTACGAATTAAAAAAAAATGTATCTACCTCAACTGTCCGCTTTGAGTCATTTATTATTACTTTTATGTCGAAACTCATTTAACTGCTGGCGGTGCTTCGGTACGGTACCACGCGCGCACTCCGCGATCCCGAGGGCGGCGTTAACAGCACGGTGCAAAACGTTCCGACCCGAAACAATGCCTCGATTTGCTGTGTTTGTGTAGAAAGGCTGCGCGGGGCGGGGCGAGGTGGTGGCTAAAATCGCCGGCGCAAGAAAAACAAGTGGGCACGTACTCGTAGCAGGGTGCGGGTCGCAGGAAGAGGTTTTACTCGGCTCGCTCGTTTCCTGTTTTCTTTTTGTCGTTACGCTCTCAGAAGGCGCGAATATGTTTTTATTTTTTGGGTTGATGTCATGGCGGTGGCTGTTGAGTGGTGAACCGGTGGGAGTCGTCCACACCAAGGCGAGCTACTGTAGTAGTTCGTGCTAGAACGTTGGATATGCCTGCCGGCCTTGCCCCCCTTCCCCCCCCCGCGGTTCACCCGGTCCGTCTTGCTTTCGTCTTGCCCGAGTCTTGGTTCTGTGTGATTTACCTCTTGTGTCGATTTCGTGTTGCTTCCGAGTTGCTTTCGACTTGCTATTTAAAATAGCTGCCGTCGTAGTTCCGTTTGTGCTTGGCCTTTGCCTTCGTCTTGCCTCCTGTGTTTACTTCCGTTCGCCCTGTCTTTTTGGCTTGCCTCCTTCGACTGTCCTCTTGCTTTTCGGTTTGCCCTCGTCTTCTCACTTCATGCGTTCGCCTTACATCCTTCTCCGCATTCGCCTTACGCTCGCCCTTATCCTCGTCTTCGCCTTCGTCTTACCTTCGTCCTACCCTATACCTTCGTCCTACCGTACCTCCGTCCTGCCATACCTTGGTTCAACCTTTGGTCCGACCTTCGGCTTCCTCTAGCCCAGCCTTCTCGTATCCACGCCATCCTACAAACCTTCGCGACCTCCCTCCCTCCTTCCCTCCCTCGTCTTACCTTCGCCTTATGATACCTCTCTTACCTTCCGTTCCGTTCCCTCCCTCCCTCCCTCCCTCCCTCCCTCCCTCCATCCTACTCCGGCGGCAGGCCTTCGGTCAATCGGCTGATCCTTTCGCGTCCGCGCCGAACCCCCTTTCGGCCGGCGGCGGCGGCGGCGGTGCCGGCCTGATGGGCGGTGGTGGCTTTCCAGGGATCAGCAGCAGCACCAGCAACAACAATGGAACCGGAGCGAGCAGTGGGCACGCGACGGCCGCTTCTAACGGTGGTGAGGACTTCAGCGATTTCCAGGGGAGTGCCGGCGGAGCGGGTGGTGTCGGCGGGGAGACCAATGGAGGCAGTGCCGCGGTTACCTCCGCCGCCGGGACTGGCATTACCAATGCGAAGTGGAGGGACGTGTCGTCTCTCGTGGACCTCGGGGGGCTGAGCAGCAACACGGATAAAAAGGTAGGATTTTTTTCCGGGAGCGGGGGGGGGGGGGGGGGGTGTAGTAATGGGGACGGGGAGCGCGGGGAGGCATTTCTAGAAGTGAAACGAGATATCAAGTCACACCCCGATTAAACGTTTGAACCCGTCCCCCGCCTCCGCTTTTATCTCTGCACGTCGTGCATAACCATTTTGATGTTCCTTTTTGCTTAGTTTGTGTTTCGTTTTTTTGTTTTTTTCTCGAGACCAGCGCTTGTTTTATCTGTTTTTTTGTTGTTTTTTTCTTGCTTCATGCATGACACACAATAACACTCTCTTTCTGTGCGTTTATCGTTGAATGGTTTCGATTGCTGCGGATGAGGTTTATTTCGAAAATCTTTCAAGAATGTCGCGACAGCCCAATTCCCCCCTTCCTCCCCCCCATCCCTCCCCTCTCCTCTCCCGGGGCGTAAACACCCCGCCCCGCCAACACACCTTTATCGACGGCATGACGGAATATAACGCTGCACTGCGTACAGGTTGCGCAACAGAAGGTGGTGGAGCAAACGTTCCAGTCCAACAACAACTCTTTCGCAGGACTGGACGGTTTCAACGCGCCTCGGCCCCAGGGGATGGGAATGAACCGTCCCCTGTCGGCCATGACGGGCATGTCTGGCGGGCAGCATCAAAAGGGCGGCGGGATGATGGCCGGGGGCATGCAGCCTGGCTACCAGCAGCAGCAGCAGCAGCAGCATATGCAGCAGCAGCAGCAGCAACAACATATGCAGGGAGGCTGGATGGGAGCGCAGCAAGGCATGGGCGTGGGAGGCGCGGCGGGAGGAGCAGGAGGGATGGGAGCATGGGGGGCTCCAGGTGGCGTTATGGGCCAGCCTCAGCAGCAGCAGCAGGGCTTTGGAGCGGCAGCAGGAATGGGAATGGGCATGGGGATGAGGATGGGCGGCGGAACCCAAGGGCAGCAGATGGGGGGGGTGGGGATGCAGCAGGGTGGCGGAGGCGTTATGGCCGCGAACAAGCAAGGAGGCGTGCAGGCCGGTGCGGGGGCCGGGGGCGGCGGCGGCGCGGCGGGTCCGATCATGCCTGGGGGCTTGTCTGGGCCAGGGGGCTCGGGCGGCTTTTTCTGATGGGAGTCGAGAGAGAAGAGGTGCGTGCTTTTGCGTGTATTTGCTCGATTGCGCCAGGGATAGGGCTAAGGATTAGGTGTTGGGGTTGGGGTTGACGTTAGGGTTAGGGTTAGACTTGGGGTTGGGCTGGGGTTGAGGTTAGGGTTAGGGTTAGACTCGGGGTTGGGCTGGGGTTGAGGTTAGGGCTCGGGTTGGGGTTGGGGTTGGGGTTAGGGATAGGGCTCGGGTTGGGGCTGGGGATGGGGGGCTAGGGTTAGGGTTGGGATTAGGGTGGGGGTCAGGGTTGGGATTGGGTTGGGATTAGGGTTAGGGCTCGGGTAGGGGTTGGGGTTAGGGTTGGGGTTAGGGATAGGGCTCGGGTTGGGGCTGGGGATGTGGTTCGGGTTAGGGTTGGGATTAGGGTGGGGGTAAGGGTTGGGATTGGGTTGGGGTTAGGGTTAGGGCTCGGGTTGGGGTTGGGGTTAGGGTTAGGGTTGAGGTTGGGGTTGTACGGCTTGACACAGTTTGATTCTTTGTATGTAGGCCCCGCGGGTCTGTTTTGAATTGTGTGCTGTCCCATGGTTGATTCTAGGGTTTTGAGGCTGCGCTTTGTTGAGATTGATCGGAATGGTTTTCCGCGACTGTTATGTGGAAAGGCGGCCTGAAGCGCTCGAGCGAACGGTCGATGGGGATACATACAAGTCGAGCGAACCGCTTGAGTGGGGAGCGTGCGCTTACCGCGTGGACACACACATGGGCAGACGGGGGCGAGGGAGGGGGTGGGGTGGGGGGGGGGATAATGCGGATCAGAAGGGTCTTCCTCGATTTTGTTTTTGTGTATTCCGGTGTTTCCCGACGAAAGGTCATTCCTAGCGAACGAAACAAGTACCACGACTTGTGGTCTTTGAGCTTTGTGCTTACGTCGACCTTTTGCTTCTGGCTACGTCGTGTGGAAGGGTTGACATTGCTTTTGGCTTACGCTATGAGGAAGAATATCGTGCTTTTATTCGTGTGTTCGTTGACTGCGACTGACCGCGTGCGTGATGTTATCGTTGTTGTTTCATGCATGTTTTTTTTCTTCCAGCAGGTGGGTGGGACTTCGAGCGCGCCGTACAGCAGCTTTTTTTGCGGACCCTCCTTTCCCAGGAGAGTTTGCCCTTTTGGCTAATCTCTTGTAGCGAGTCGGGCGGCGGGAGGAAAAATGGAAGGCGGAACGGGCTGCCGTATGCCGCTTCGACGATGGTATTTGTGGGGTTATAAGTGCGGTGCTCCCCCGGTGGGGAAGCAGGGGAGGCGGTTGCAGGAGGGAGAGGCGGGGGGGGGGGTGGCGGGGCGGGGGGAAGCTTCGCGGTGACCAAGTTCTTTTTTCGACAGGAAATTAAGTTGGGGCTCGTTTGTCCGTGAAGCGTGGCTTTTTGCGACCAGCTATATATATAGCCGTTGTGCACTGCACTGCATGCGTAGCTCGGCGCGGCGCGGCGCCGCATTGCGTGTGTGCTCGCCCTTTTGTCTCCCACGCCTCGTTAGGTCGTTGGTGGCAGTCGGTTGGTTGGACACACCCCGACGTTGAGTGGTTGGTTGGTTGGTTGGTTGGATTCGTCGGAGGATTTTTTTGAAACGGTAATTAAGTATTTCGGCTTGTGTTTTTTTTTTTTTGTGTTTCCTTTTCTTTTTGTTGCGCTCTTTTTGTTATTTGTTTTCGCTGAGATGGGCGATTTTTTCAACCAACTATTGTGGGGTACCATCGTACCTGACCGTGTCAAGAACCGCGTGGTAGGCGTGTGCAGGTTCGGGAGGGTGGTGGCGGTGAGGGGGGGGGGGGGGGGGGCGGGGAGGGGGGGGGGGGCGTCGGACGGTATCATCTTGGCGTTTTCCGTTCTCAAAGAGTTGTGTAATACGTACCTGGTACAGGTTTATGCCGCCCCCGTTGCATAACGCCTACTTCGGGTCGATAGAAACCTGGCGTGCCGTTAGGGTTCTCTTTTCCGCCAACATGGGGGGAGGGGGGTTCTGTTCTGGTAGCGTTGGGTTCCTTGTGCGGGTTGGGCGCGCGGGCAAAGGTGTTTTTGGTGAGAGTTGGGCGTCGACTAAAAAATAACGAACCTACGACACATGCTTGCTACCCTTTGTTTTGGCGATGCTGTATTTGCTCACGTGCCGCTGATGGTGTTGTGGTTGCCGATGTTGCAGTGGCGTTCGTTGTCCTGGTCACTATATATAGCAGCAGCACAACAGGGTCGCAACGCTGTATGCAAATTAATCCAGATGACAACGCTTTGGCCGGATGTACCCTGTTGAACTCGAATCAAAGACCCTAAATCACAGAGCGTATGTATCATGCATACAACATTCGGCACAATTGTTTACGCGTCTTCCATCCCACATATTTGCCTCAGGCGGCCCGGCCCTACGCACATGAGGTGCGCACCCCAGAGGTCTCAAGACTCGTATTTCCGAGACGCACGTACGTCAAAGACAGGGTGGGCCATACGACTATTAATAGCACAACGATAAAACAATATTTTGATAACAAATATATGAACCCTCGAATTCCTTCGTGCGTAGGTTTACCGAGGGTTAGGGTGTGTCTTAACCCCCCCCCCACAGAGCATTGGAACAAACCAAATGGAATAATATTTGCCGCGTGAATTGGTGTTGATTGGCTATGGGAAACGAATAGATTCAGTGCAGCCCGAGAAAAACAGTATATCTAGGAAGAGGAAGAAGTGTTGCACCCCTTTTTCTTGTTTGGGAAGACCGAACGGCCCGACCGAACGGGAGCAAATACCAGATTATTTCATGTAGATGGACACCACCGAAGATGGTCGTGGACAACAATGTGTCGTGGCTTATGCAAAAGATACCCTTCGTGCCGATTCGTCTGGCGGGGCCCAGGATTCTGCATGGACCCAAACAGGTTATTTTACATAGGAACGGAACGAGTGACCACGAGCAGCCTCGTTCCGTTCCGCTCGTTCCAAAGCTCTCTGGGGGGGGGTTAAGACACACCCTTACACCGAGGTGTGCTAGATTTGCCGAAACGCACCATAAATATACGGAACTGCCATAAAAAAGTGTCACCAGTCGTCGAAGTGAGGGCAGTTGACGAAACAGGCTGTTGTTACAGGCTTTTTTCATAATGAAACCAAGTCGGCGAGTCTGAACTCACATCTCCAGCTGACGGCGTAATTTTTTGTACCACGTACGTACGCAGCAAGAGTCGTAGTGCAGTGGGGACGAGGGAGAAGAAGGAAGGCCTGCTGTGCAACCCCGGACCTGAGTTATTATACGACTACAAGTATACGAGAGGCGAAGATCAGCTATTTATTATTAATTGTCGACTTTCCGTCGACGGTTGGTTGTCGTTTGCCTCTTCAAAGATAATAATAGTAATAAAATAGGATGGGGAAAAAATAGGAATTGCTTAAGCTTTATTTTTACCGGTGATGTCGGCTACCGCGCTACCGTAATTGCGCGTACCTATATCGGGCCGTCGGTATTTTTTTTCCCCGCCGTATTCAATGGGGGTCCCACGGAATCATGCCCCCCCCCCCCTAATTTAGGGGGGCCCGCTGTCAAAGAACACCCCCCAGCACACAGCACAGCACCCGAATGTGTAATATGTAATGTATAAAATAGACAGCATCGTGTAAGTTTCGCAGTACAAACGCACCAACAGGCCGTGCATCTTGTGCACACATTGCAAGCCATCATGTAGTAAATGGTAATATAGTAACACCCAAGGCGACACTGCTCGCGCCACAGCAGTAGTGCTGTACACTTGGACTCTTCAAATCTTCGAATGGTTGTGACGCGTACATCTGATATCAGGCGACGAGACACCGGTCAATTTTTGGAAGTGTTGGGGGCTGTGTGTTGGGCTTCATTTGCGCTCTTCCGGCCGCTTTCTTGAGGATACTGGCACTACGGGGGCCCCCCGGTATTTCGGGGCCCCCGGTGTTGCCGTAACTACCATACGTAACCCCACATGCCCCAAATAGGCAATTCATTATTACCCGCGTAAGTATTTCATCCCACCCTCGGTAACCGACATCACTGGTTTTTACCATTCCGCCGGAGGATAAAAAATAAACAAAATAAATAAATACCGGTATTCAGTATCGCCTTCGCGAACACATACGCATTAAATAGTGGCGTAGAACACAACGGAGCGCGTGGCACGGAGCAACACATGTGCCCTTATATGGCGCGGGTGGACGGCGCGGGTGGACGTATGTCCTGCGTTTCCAGCTCGACACAACAGCACGCGCGGCACGCGGCACAACTTGGTAGTGTGCGGCATAAATTGTGCCGGTTCGCCAGTAACGAAAAAAAATCGATTGGAGGACCGCGACAGGCGACACGAGCTGTTGTTGTGCTTTTGTTTAATTTTTGTGTGTTCTTGCTACTCGTACGAATATTTTCTTGAACACGAACACCACTACGAACGACTACGCCCGACTGCGTATAGCCTCGTAGCTCCCACGCACGCGCTCCGCCGAGGCCTGCGGCCTGCTGAAGAGGCCCAATACCGTATCGTTGTTCGGCAGCTTGGCGCGGTTGTGTCGCTGCTTTTGTTCTTCATGGTTCAACGACGCCAGTCACCAGTCGTCGTGCTGTTCCTTTGCTCCCTGTCTCTGAGGGATGGTTGAATACTACGAAGCTCGAGCGCTCTTCGATTACACCCCGGCCACCGCGGACGAGCTGCGGCTGCGCGCGGGGGAGCCCGTCGAGGTACGCATCGACCGCAGCCGTGCCGACGACGACGTCGGAGAGGAGGGGTGGCTCTCGGGGTCAGACCTACTCGGCAACCACGGACTCTTCCCCGCGAACTACGTTGTCGACACCCGCACTCCTCCCAATCCCAGTAACACTTCTGCTGCTGATCATGGTGAACACGCTGATCATGATGATCGTGGTGTTGCCTCGAACAACAGGAAACCTATCGTCGTTGGCCGGGAGAAAGGAATAGGAGGGGCAGGGGGGGGGGGTCAACCGGGACAACAACAACACCGACAACAACAGCAACAACAGTATGGACGCAATGGAAACGACGCGCATACGACACAACCGCCTCTGAAAAGAGTGCTGCCGACTCACGGGAATAACAGTAACGCTGTACCATCGGGCAGGGCCGATTATTCTACGGGCACAGCGCCGCCTGGCGGCAGTGCTACTGCCGCCACACCAGCGTACTACGAGCCGGCGGATCGCGCACAACAAGGCGGCCGCCAAAACGGCGGGGCGCCCACAGCCGGCGCGGGGGGCTCTTTGCCACCAGGGAAATTTACCACAGATCACAACGTTTCTTATGGTAACAGGAATACAGCCGCCGCCACTGCTGCTGCTGCTGCGCATGTCGTTGCTCCCAGTACGACCCTACCAGGTTCGTCGTCTCATGATGATGGTGGTGCTTCTCATCCCCTTCAAGACGGATGGTTTTCGAGGACAGATGAGGCGACGGGGATGGAGTACTACTACACCGCGGACGGGCAGTCTTCGTGGGTAAGGCCGATCGCTGCGGTACTCGGGGAGCCGCTGCCGGCGGAGAACGCTAGCATCCAAGCGATGCCCATTGACCCCAGAGTCGGTGGTGGTGGTGGTGGTGGGGGTGCTTCGAGTATCGATAACGCCAAATATGTGAGTCCGTACGTACGTATTATATATTTCTGCGATATACATCTGAAAAAAACAAACAAAGCTGTGAAATCGAGCAATTCCTCGAAACTCATTCGTAGTTTGCAAGCTTGGTACGTGATACAGTAGTTCGATCGCGCCTGCTACGGGGTGTGTACGAAGTTTTTCAGGGTGGTCTACGGTATACACGGTGGTTGTCGGTGCCACTTGCGATGAACGCCCTTTGGATATGCCGGTATGGCTCGTCCACTGACGTACTGCAGTCATCAGCGCTGCCAATGTTGTCTGCTCCTATTCTACAGGTACAACGGCCGTATTTGTAGCTGATTGCGTTAGACGAATTCAAGACTGCAGAAAGTACCGCTACGTGTCATTGCAATACTGTTTCGAGTACTCGTACTCAGCTTGCAAAGTTGAGCATCAATCATTCAATCAGTCCAGCTCACAGCTGACGCATTTCATATTTTTGTAAAACACTCGTGTACCTGGTATGTCTGCAGTATATTCGTGGCTACGTACTATCACGGGGGACCATAGTTAATAGGACCTATGATTTACATAAAAAACTATATATTGAATCATTTTTACCAACAATATTTGGTCCTATTAACTATGGTCCCCCGTAATAGTATACCTGTTATATCTTATATCGATACGTCCACAGTGACATTTTTGACGTTGAATCTCGTTTCACGCCGGAATCTTCTTTTACCTGTCAAACCGGGCCTTGAGCACCAGACCTCCAGGAAAAAAACAGGCGACCAAACGATTAGCGTGCGAGCAGTGCCTTTGAGAAATTGTTCTACGAAGCAGTGCAATATTCGGGGTAGAAACATTGCACCTACGTACGTAGCGTGTTCCTCTCGTCCCTTCCTCGCGAATTCCCTATGCATGCTCGTACGCCGTTCGGAATACGCCCTCTGTCTTACCTCAGATATCAAGTTGTTCCTTGTTTGCTGGTGGGCTTGCTTCCGTTTCACACGCCAAGGGCGAATCGGACTTTTTCTTGTTGAAAAAAGCATAGCATCAGCCCTTTAGGACTGCACTGCCGCGCTTGGAATTAGAGTAATATTTAGGTGTACCTGGTATGAACCTAACCCCCCCCCCCCCCCCGCCGTCCTTATGCCGGCGTCTTCTTCTCTCCTTGTGCCGCTTCGTCCGTCTAGCAATTTTCTGTTCCTCTTGAGCATATGTGCCTTTCTTCTGGCAGCCTTCCTGAATACAGTCTTCGCGTCACTTGTATTACGTTTCATTTATAATTATTTTTCACTTTTTTGCTGTCTTTTTCTCATTGTGTTCTGGTCTGGCTTGCTTGCGTTGCCTGTTTTCTCGCACCCGGTATGTTGGCGGTTTTGATTGCTTTCCCCATTCGTGTGCGATTGTTTCATCTTTTGGTGTCTTCTCTGTCTCACAGTCTGTGACCGCACATAAAGGGGCCAGGACGGATGTTGGGTGAGGGGTCAGGACGGATGATGGGCGTACTGATGTAGCTGGGTAGCACGAACGGTTTAATGTGGAGATATCACCCACACTGCGGTAGTAAAACGGTTAAATAAACTGACTGAGGATTTACTTCCGGTAAGCCCGCGATAAAAAACACCGCCAGACCTTGACATAGACCCCCCCCCCCCCGTATTATATATGTAGGTTGGGTTGGCGTCGGTTGGCAACGACACTCTAAAACATGCCGCTCACTACTTGAGCTAGACAACCAGGGTGCCGCTTTTTGTTTTTTTTGGGCCGTCGGTCACAGCTGGTTGTCGAGTTAGATCGTTTGTGCGAGGTGAACAACCTTTACTCCGCACAAGTGGGAATGATCGTATCACGTAGTGTTCAAGGTAAGGCACCCAAGAGGCAGTTACACAGTGCTCCCATTGCTGTCTCTGGAAATGCCTACACCGGAAATTAAATCAACTCATTGAAGCTGCCGTCCGTATGCAAGCCCGCCTCACAAGCGGTTCATAGGAGGATGCAGCTCACCCTTCATGCGACTCGCCAGACACCTCACGATGCTTCGCGCTTGGTGCAAGCAATGTATACCTGGTCGGGGAAAAGCCGACATGCTCCGTCCCGGCATTGTAGGGATGCGAGGGTCTATGTTCATGCGACTACGGCCATGCATGAGATCGAGTACATCTCTCCTATCGAGTACACCCCCCACCCCCCCATGGGTTGGCGTCGATTGGCAACGACACTGTAAAACAGGCCGCTCACTACTCGAGCTAGACAACCAGAGTACCATTTGTTTTTTTTTGACGGCCGCCCACAGCTGGTCGTCGAGTTGAATCATTTGCGCGAGGTAAAGAACCTTTACTCCGCACAAGGGAATCGATCGTATCCCGTAGTGTTCATGGTTAGGCACCCAAGAGGCAGTTACATAGTACTCCCATAGCTTTCTCTGGAAGTGGCCACACCGGAAATTAAATCAACTTTTTGAAGCTGTCATCCAAGTCCGCCTCTAAAGCGGTTCATAGTAGGATGCAGCTCACCCTTCATGCGACTCGCCAGACACCTCACGGCGCTTCGCGCTCGGTGCAAGCAATGTCTACCTGGTCGGTGAAAAGCCGACATGCTCCGTCCCGGCATTGTAGAGGTGCGAGGGTCTATGGTCATACGACTACGGCCTTGCATGAGATCGAGTACATATCTCCTATCGAGTACACCCCCCACCCCCCCCGGGGCATAATCCTGGGCCAACAGGAGAGTACAAGGATAATATCCGATTTATCCGTTCCATCTTACGCTTAACTGGAGTGGTAGAGCCGATGTTTCTGCAGTGCGTTGCCACCAGAGTGCGGTGCTTCCACAGTGCGGTACGGGGTGGGGGGGGGAACTTTGGTCCCACAACAGTAGTGCTGCGCACCTCGGATCGACGATCAGTTCCCACTTCATGATTGATCTAGATCTTGCAGGGCAGGTAGAATCCTGATCTGTGCTATCTAGATATCATGTCGCCGAGTGGGAGGCGTATGATCCGCATAATCTGCCTGAACTGTAGGACATGTTCCCTGGGTTGGATATGTACTGTACAGATGCGGCACAACATCTCAAAACGGCAGGCTAGGATTTAGAGGATCTGGAGAGATAGATTGATAGATAGATATATAGATAGATAGATCAAGGTCTGTCTGTCCGACGTGTGTAGGGAGACGTTGTCACTGACGGGCTTCCTACCCATAGAGGATTGACGTCGGGTTTATCTACCCAACACATTTGTAATCCCATTTGTTTTCGTTGTAAGAATACTCGTTGTGAGCGTAGCCCATGGGATCTATCACGCGAGCGCACGCGCGCATCCTAGCTTCGAAGGGTCGAGTTTGTGGGTGAGGTTATCTTGCGTGTAGAGATCCTCATGTTGGGAACAGGAGAAGACTTAGACGCGGCACCCCCGTTGCGGTGGTACGCCTCAGTCATGCTCAGTCATACGCAGCCAGACTTAGTCATACTCAGCTGTACTCAGTCATACTCGGTCATGCCCAGTCACACTCAGCCAAACTCAGTCACACTCCGGCATACCGAGTCTACTTGTACGAGTGCATTGGTCGCCTTAGCGCGTACTACGCGCTGAGTATTTTAACGTACACGCTGGGTGTTTCAACACCCATTGGCGGCGCGATCAGGTACTCGCCGACCAGCAGAGCCGAGAGGCTGGAGAGCAGGCCGTCACCCGTATTCAGGCAATCAGCCGCGGGAAACACGCGAGAAAGAACAACAAGGGCAAGACACGGGGTCGAACGCGGGTATCAGACGGCAAGCCCATGACCACTGCCGACCGGCGACAAAATAATGCAGCTTTCGATCGCGAAAGTCAACCAACCAAAGACGACCATCGCCGGCATCGACATCGCCTCGATAGCAGCGATGAGTCGGAACACCATCGGAGCCTGGAGGAGGGGAAGCGAAGGGTCGCACCGCCGCGGGACGCAGCAGAGATGTCCGCCGGGCCGGTGTCGGGAGGGGTTGTGATTGACAGACGGGCGGCGAAGCTGATTGCCTCTCTCGTTGACGAGCGGGTGATGGTGAGACGCGGTTCCTGATATTTCGTGTGCTGGTTGGAGGGTACACCGGCGAGACAACGCTGTCGGTGTTGTCAATGGGCTGCTAGGTATTGGTAGATACGTGTATCGCCTCAAACGTTTTAGTACTGCAGTCCCGTTTTGGTGAAAAACCACTTGGAATTCGAGTGGTTTGCCCCCAAAACGAGACTGCAGTCCTAAGCGGATTACCCGCGTTTGGGACCTTCAGAGGAGGAAAAAAGCGTGGAGAAAAACGAAATACGATTGCAGCACTTGCCACTGTACGAAGCAGCCTCGGTGGGCTGCTGCTGCTGCTGCTGCTGCTTAGGGTCTAGGAGGGTCTCGGTGTCCTGGAGTGTATCTCAGGGAGGGGGGTGTACGACACGCTGCACGGCATGACGAATTTTCTGCGCGGCTTTCGCAGAGGTTGGCACAACAGCAATATACATTGGGTGATGTTCTTGTTTTAGGTCAAGAAACCGTTTGCCCCCCGTCCGCGGTGAAACGTGCACCAAGTCAGGGAACACATTGATTGACGGGACTTCGCCTGTTCTGCAAGCATTAACTTTGCGAATTGTGTTTCGCCGTCCGCTATTCTATGGGCCTGTTACCTGAGAGAATATATGAAAGTAGTAGACCCCCCCCCCTCCCCCGGTTTCTATCATTCATTTAGCCTTGTTTGCGTTGCAAAGGATGCGTCAACCATTGGTCCGCCATTATTGCCACCTTTTTGAGTATCCTCACCTGAAATATTTAAACTTGGTCAGAGACGTTCGGAATTCTTGACAATATAGCTTCTCCCCCTATCTCCCCCTCCCCGGCCCTCGCTCTCTTTCCCCCCCTCTCTCCCCCCTCTCTCTCGACACTCAGGAGGAGCTACACCACCGGGACGGCGTCCTCTCCGACATCCGAGAAGCGGTGACAACTCTGGCCAATCACAGAGTCCCCGACCCGGCAGCGGAAGATGGCCACACATCCCCGAGACGCCTCCTCCGACGGGTTTCCCCCGCGCCCTTGACGCCGCAAAACAACAGAAATCCCACGGGGACAAGAAATACTGCCGGAAACCTCAGCCCGCTGCACGATCTTAGCGCGCGGCTGACCACGCGCTCCCCTCCTGGACACGCCAACCCGCCAGGACACAACCAAAACCCCACCCCAGCAGCGTCCTGCCCGCACTTTCATCGTGCCGTTGCCGCCCGGTCTTCTGTAGGGGGCGGCGGCGGCGGCGGCGGCGGTGGTGGTGGTGGTGGTGGTGGGATTCCATTGGCGACCGAGCGGTCATCTTCCCCGCCGTCGCGCTCTCAACCGCTCCGGGCGCTCGCCGGCGCGGCAGCAGCACCAGCAGCAGCTGCAGCAGCAGTCCCGGCGCACTCTTCCCATGACGGTGGGCACAGCGACAACGACGACTACTACGCCCACGCCTACGAAAACGAGTACGAATACGACGACGACGATGCTGCCGCCGTCAACACCAACGGATCGACAGCGGCAAGCCGTAACGTCGGATTTAGCGCCAACGTAGACAGCAGCAACCTCGGCGTGGCGCGAGAGCGGGGACTTCTTGCGAACTCCTCCGCTACCGCCGCCGGGGCAGCCGGGGCAACCAGAACGGGGGTGAAAGCTCCGGTGCCGCTGCCGCTGCCGTTCCCGCGAGTCGCAGACCTGGAAGGTGTTAACCGGGTGGCGTTAGAAAAACAGAGACACAAGGCTGCGGAGGCGGCCGCTCTCGTGAAGAACCTTGGCCAGAGCCGATCCGCCCTCTACTACCCGTCGTGGTACGACCCAAAACAGGCTGATGCATCCGTCCCTGATTCCGGACTGGCTCTGGAGTACGTGCACGGGTACGCCGGAGAAACGCCGGGTGGGTCCGGCGGCGGTGGCGGTGGGGGCGGAGGTGGCGGTGGCGGTGGAGGTGGCGGCGGCGGCGGCGGCGGCGGCGGCGGCGGCGGCGGTGGTGGTGGAAGCGAACGAGGCAGCGTCAGCGGCAGCGTCAGCGGACAGGGCTGCGGGAGGGTCGGCGGGAGGGTCGGCGGCGCGCGGAACTCGGCGACGAGGAGTACGAACGTCCTCTGGCTGCGCACCGGCGAGGTGGTGTTTCCAGCCTCGGCCGTGGTTGTCATCCACGACTTCGAGACCAACCGGCAGCGGTTCTTCACCGGTCACGACGAGGTAAGTGGCGCACTGTCCGCGCGCGTGGGGTAGGCGGCATGCAGCAAATATATATACCCAAGCATGCGCGCGCGCGCGCGTGTTCCATGGTTGTTTATGACGCGCCACGCCCTGCATAGAAAGGCTGGCCGTTTTGTGTTGCGAGCTGCAAAGCTCCTGCGGGACAGGTGCACTCCTGCTATGTGTATACGCCATGGACGGGGCACTACTTGTCTGTGTTGTGTGTTTATGTTGACACACTCGTGCACCTCCGCAAAGTACCACTCAAGTGTAGTTAAGCACGAAGTCGCGCCTCTCAAGCGACGCCCAACAAGTGTGGGGTTCTTCGTTCTTTCAGGTCACCCGTGGTTACCGTGTTGCACCGCACCGCAC
This sequence comes from Nereocystis luetkeana, assembly GCA_031213475.1. Taxonomy (NCBI): domain Eukaryota; class Phaeophyceae; order Laminariales; family Laminariaceae; genus Nereocystis; species Nereocystis luetkeana. The sequence continues at coordinate 6,005,802 of JARUPZ010000011.1, read as the reverse complement.
CGCACCGCACCGCACCGCACCGCACCGCGTCGCACCGCTTCTTGAAATTCCGTGTTATCACCGTACCGGTATCACACACACCCTAGGCAGCAGAATTTTGTTTCTGCATTTCAAGGGCAGGAGAAGCTTTCATCTGTTGTGCACGTTTCTCTGGCTTTTAGTAAGTCTACTACGTTCCCCGCCATGTTTTCGGCCTCCTTACACTCTAATTTCCTATATTTTCTATCCGGTACCGGTGGATACGTATAACCCGAAGTGTACTGTTTTTTGTAGGTTTATTTGCCCCCCCCCCCCCCTAAAGTGTACGGCCTACTTATGCTCTCTCGTTTTTCTCTTCGGCGACAGGAAGTTACGGCCGTCGCGGTGCATCCCTACGAAGACATCGTTGTCAGCGGACAGGCCGGGAAAGAGGCGATAGTATGCCTCTTCGACGCGTCCCACCGTCCCGAGGCTGGTAGGCGTGAACGCGACCCTGGTCACGGTAGCACGCGGACGGCGGGAGCAGGGGGTGGGGGAGCGGGCGGGGGTGTAGGCGTGGATGCGGCGGGGGCGGCGGGGGCGGCGGGTGAATCGGGGGGAACGACGCCCCTGTTTCTGAGGGAGCTGTCGCTGGGGAAGAAGGAAAAGCGAGGGGTGAGACCCGTCGGATGCACGCCCCGTTAGGGACGGCGCAGAACCAACTGTCAGCCCCAACAAAGACACCATTCGCTTCTATTCTACGTGTCATGCATGCCTCCTTGCTAAAACCACGCCGCTTCTGGAGAATGGTGGTAATCTGCTGATTGGTCGGCTGTGAACCCGACACGAGAAAGCCGCAAAGGTTTTGGGGCCGTTCCCTGTCTGCCTCCGGCTGTTGCGGGCTACTGCGACTTTGCGAGAATTTTTTCGCATCCTCTTGTAGCCCGGCGCTTGAGAGAGGCTAGTAGGGTACTCCGTGGGCTGCCCAAATATCCCCCCCCCTCCCGTCTGATGTTCATCCCGGGGCGTTTTGGCGCTGCACCGGATGGATAATATTGTGCATCCCTGCGTTTACTACTACGAAGCCGAGCCCTCTGAACCATGTTTACTACTGCAGTGCACATTAACATATATCTGACTTGACTTCCGAATACATTTCCCGAAACAGCGGACGTGAGGCGCAGTTCCGCAGGAGTTAATGTCGTTTTTTCTTAACGAAGCCCTTGATCTCTTCTTCTTCGACGCCTCCGCCGGTGTACCTCCCAACCCGTTCGTATGTGGACCCCTACTGACCCCCCTGCTCCCCCTACCTATCCCCCCCCGCCCTACTTTTCCCCACGGAAACGAAAAACACTCTTGGGGGTGGGGGGGGAGAAGGGTGGGGGGGGGGGGGGAGTTGCCCAATGTCCACAAACCTACCCACGCACAAAACAACTACCCCCCCAAAAAAACAAACCTCGAGGGGGGCGGTAACGAATTTGTTTAACTTTCACCAACAGCGAAATAGAAAACGACAACAACAACGACCCCCCTCCCCGCCTCCCTCCCCACCTCAAAAAACGAAACGCACACACGCATACACGCACAAACACACATATAACAAGGTGGCAGCTCTGGACTTTTCGTCTGACGGCAACCTCATTCTGGCAATGGCTGGGGGCGAGGGGCAGATCCTCAGCGTCTGGGACTGGCGACGCGGGGTGCGGCTGGCCACCGCCAAAGCGGAGGTGTCTTTCCTCCCCGCAAACTCCGTTCGGTTTAACCCGTGGCTGTTCCTGGAGGGCGCAAGGGCCGAGGCCGCGGGCCTCCCCCCCGGCGACGCTCGCTACACCCTGGTTAGCTGCGGGGAGCGGCACGTGAGGTTCTGGACCCTGACGCGCGAGCGGGCTCTAGGAAGGCGGGCAAGCGGAGGCAGTTGCGGTGGCGGGGGTGGGAGCGGCGGTGGGGGCGGGGCGGGTGGACTAGACAAGCATGGCGACTGCGATCACACAGGTTATTATGGTCGCGGTAGTGGTGGTGGTCGTGGTGGTGGTGGCGTTGGTGGTGGCGGTAGCGGTAGGGGCGCGAGTGGGACCGGGTGGGTTTGGACGCTCACCAGCAAGCCCGGAAATTTCGGGGACAGGGGGGAGATCGATAGCATGACGTGCATAACGTTCATCGGGGAGCCATGGAGCGATAAAGAGCGGAGGAGGCGAGAGATGGGTGCCGCGCGCGACCGCGACGGTCGCCGGCTTCCCATGGCGAGGGCCGTTACCGGAGCCGAGAACGGACAGGTGGGGTAGCTGTGCGCTACGGCAGGTGTCAAGCATACCCTTTTTTAGCCCCAACAAACAGCACGGAGCGGAGCACCTACGCTGAGGAGCAAGCTCTTTATGTGCCCAGTATATTAGGGTTGTGTTTTTTTTATTTTTTCCGGAATATTTTGCTACGTAGAAATACGGTACCTACCAGTACAGTACCAGTACAGTATATTGACCGATGGAACGGCTTACCGGTCTTGCGTAGCTTGCACGTTTCCCAAACTCGGTTGAGCTCCTCAAGTGAGGAATCTCGGAAAAAAACAGGTGTTATACAGCTACCGCTGTCACTATCTTGGCGAGTATCTCTCCTGCGCATGCCGTACATACTGTAGTGCTGGTGGTGTTTCCACCTGGTTGATTACGCTGCCCCGCGACAGCAACATCCCCGGGGGGGGGGTTACGCATCCCAACGTAAGTTCGGTTACCCATCCGTGCTGCTTGGGAGTGGTTCACCGTAGGAGCCCGAACGTACGCCGCCTTGCATTTGCCACCGGCGTCAACAGCGCCTTGAGACGGGGGGTCAGTGCGCTCTTTTTGGCCAAACTTTGTTTTGCTAAATCACCCTGCCCGCCACCCTAACAGCCCCCCCCCCACCTGCGTTTGAAACCAGGGTGTTGTGCCCTTTCCCTAGTTGCGTTTCCCTCTCTCTGTGTCTCTCCCAAGAAAATGAATTCCAGACTTCCACCGCTACGCCCCGGACCCCGGTGCCCTCCCCCTTTAACGCGCGGCACCACCGTTTGAGGAGCGTACCCCCTAAGTGCATTTTGCTCGCTGTTGTACATGTCTCCGCGCACAACATCTCCCTCCCGCCCCGACCCTCTCCCTTCTCCCCTTTTCCCTCCCCCCCCTCCCTTCCTCCCTCCCTCCCTTCCTCCCTCCCTCCCTCCCTTCCTCCCTTTCTCCCTTCCCCCCCTTCCGGCCTACGACTTCACCGAAGATTTACTTCTGGGAAATCACGGAAGAGCACGACCCATACCAGCAGGAACAGCAGCAGCAGCCGTCGTCGGGGTTAGGGGGCGTGACGGGCAAGGTCGGGTGGCAACCCCGCGGCCGGCTCCTCGCCGTCGTACCGAAAGCCCACAACGGGCCGCTAACAGACCTCTCCTACCTCCCGCACGACGAGGACCACCACAGGGCGCGCTCCGAGGAACGAGGGGCGGACGGTGGGGGGGGGGGGGGGAGGGGGAAGGGGGGGAGGGGCGGAGTGGGGACGACTCGCCACTTGCGGCGGGGAAGGAACGGTACGCCTGTGGGGGGTTACGGGGGAGGGACCCTCCCCGCTGCAGCTGTTGCTGACAGTGGAAGTTTCTAGCAGGGGGGTGGGGATCGGGCACGCGAGGAGCATTGCTTGGGACCGTTCGGGGACCACGCTGGCGCTCGGCACGGTGGGGAACGCCGTCTGTCTGGTTCAGCCGGGAGAGGTGAGACAAACCAGTGGGCGGCGGTGGTGGCGGCGGTGACTATTCCTCCTTGCGTTGGTGGATGGAGAGGAGGAGGGAGGGAGGGGCGTACTCGGTTTTTTCTTGCCTTTGTCGTTTGACCATTGACCACGCATCCCTTTCTGAGACGGAGCACCGTTCCTGCTGCTAGTAGAGACACGCCCAGCTTTTGGGCGCTTACCCCGTTTTTTTCCCCATATATTACCTAAGCACCTCTCGGCCTACCTTATGCCCTACTTGATTTTCCTTTTATGGCCACCATCTTATAGTTGTTACAGGGTGAGCGCAAGAGGGCAACCCTCGCGGTGAGTACATAAATATACGAAGTATACTCGTGCAGCAGCCCTTGCGGGCCGGTGTCCTCCGGGAGCATTCGCCTGCCACCCACGCGCCTTGCCCGCCTGGGGGGTGTAACGTTTGTAATGTCGGCGGGAGTACGTATTTCGGGAGGTTAGGGGATTTTTTTTTTTATTTTATTTTAGTGGCTTATGCACACCGCAGCAACGAAAGACAAAGCTAGTTTCACGTACGTATTCTTGGCATGTAGCAAGAAAATTCGCCCGAAGCTGGTCGATGCCCCCCCCCCCCGCTTTGAGAAGAACAAGGTTTGCTGTAACAAATCAATCGCTTCGTGAAAGCGCCTACTGTGGGTTTCTCGACGGGCGCCAAAATGTTACCGGAGCCAACTCGCCCCCTTGGCAAGGGCGCACGGCGCTTCACTAAACAATGTCATCACTGCTACAAGACACACACAGCTCTAACTCCTAAGTGCAGACAGCACCCCTTCAAAGAACGCGTGGCGCCAACTTGCAGAGGGGCTGGGAATGAAGCCCTCTGCCCCTCTAGAGCTACACAAGACTCCTCCTACCGTCGCCGTCTCACCCGCCCCTCTGTCCCGTATCAGACCGCATACCGTGCAACCAAGCGCGACAAGACGACACACTCCCTCGGGGGCAAATTTGACAGTCTGTTTTTTCTCTCGACACACCGAGGAGAGTTCGAGACGCCGAGCGGTGCGTCCATACCTGGAACATTTCTCGCCGGTATCTTTCCAAAGCTTCTATTGCGGGGGACCATAGTAAATAGGACCAAATAGTGTTTTTTTTAATAAAAATAGGTAAATGTACAGTTTTTTGTGTGGAACGCAGGACCTATTAACTATGGTCCCCCCCGTAATAGTACCACTCTCGCTGTGTCGTGGGCCCTCCCCGGTTAGGAGAGAAAATCGTCTCGGGGAAATATCCTCCGAGCGGGTGTGTCGTCTGATCACGCGTTTGGCCAAAGAAAAAGCACAACGCGGACGCGTTCTACGACAGAGGTAGCACTCCGCTAATACGTTTTCTGGATGACGGGGGTCTTCACCTAAAAATCATCGGAATCCCAAGCTTGCTTCGAAAAATGGCGTTTTGTTATGCTTGGGCCACGGGATCATTGATCGGGATGCAATCTTGATTTTTTGCTGAAGTCAGTTTTCGGATGGGCTAGGGAGTTCTTCAAGTGAGGGCCCCCCGGAAAAACTAGGGTGAACTCGTATCGTAGAACGCCTCCGCAAAATACCTTCTCCGCCTTCTGCGCCCCCGACAATGGTTCTTGCAAGCCTCCTGCCGCGCTTGTCATATATGTTCCGATGTGTTATTGTGAGCACCGCTTTTTTCTTTCCTCGTCGGATGGTTCGTGGAGGACCGACCGGGGGCCGCCCGCGACTGCAGTGCTTTCGTTCTTACCAATGCCGCGAAACGCTTCGGGCGGGTGTACGAGTGCGTGCGCGCACTTGTCGCGTCGTGGCCCTTTTACATGGTTTCAGGCGTCGGACGAATCGCGATCTACGGATGATACACGGTTGATCCCGACCTGTTGTGCAGGAATCTGTAACATTGAGACGCACGAGCGCGAAGCGCGAGCCCTTTTTGCTAGTTTTCTCTCTCCGTAGTACTTGTATAGAGATCCAAGCCAAGGATATCTGTGCGAGTGGGGCATGCAGGTTATATACGGCTTGCATGCGGTGACACGAGCTAGATCCATTAGTACCAGGAATACATCGGCCCTGAATGATCTACATAGACCATGAGGCAAGGAATCGGGTTTCTGTCCGAGGTGTCGAAGGATTAACTGTACCCCCCCCCTCCCCCTCCGTCCCGGCATTGGAAGTGCAGAGATGCGAGGATATCTACGGTCATGCGACCACCGCATACATGGGTACACATTCTCCGTGGCATAAGTACGCCCATACTTCGTCCCGGCATTGTAGGGATGCATTCGAGCCTCAGGGTCTATGGTTATATGCCTACGGTCATGCATGACCTGAGTACCCTTCCCCCCCCTCTCCTCGTTCCCTCCCTCCCTCCCTCCGACCCGCTCCCACCCACCACATCCCTTGACCCAACGCACACGTGAGCGACAGGATGTTGACAACGGAACAGACGGAGGGCGGGGGTTCGGAAGTGTGATGTTCATGCTCGCGGTCCAGGTAATTTTAGGGTGGTCTTGACAATTTGATAACCCTCACGAAGGTGTTACAGCATCGGATGCAACGATGTGTAAGTACAAAATAGTTAAAGAAAAAGTCAGTTGTGAAATCGAGGATTACTTCGGCGGAGTTCATCTTTGCAAGGTGTGTGTAATACCTCGATCTAGATAGCGTTGGTATGCATACGACGGATTCGATCCTCTGGCAACAAAACCATCATTTTTCTAGGCTAGAAAAACAAGGGGAAAGGTGGGATTGGATGCCTCCATTTCGATTACTAGTAGCTCGTGGCGAGGGTTTTGGTTCAACCCGGAGATCGATTGACCCCGAGACCCGCATCTGACTCACGAACGTATACCAGGTATGTTTTGTTGGCTAGAAGGGGCAGCCACCTATTGAGCAAATAAATAATTTGTGATCAGAACCTACGATGGACGAAACAGTCCAGGTATCCCCCTATGTTTAGCCACCACATGAGGTTATGATTGTCGTGTTTCTGTGTAACATTAATGGCCTGCACTCAGGCGGCGCGCTGGTGGAGCATGCCACTGCATAAAAGGAAAGATAACTCCTCCCCCACCTGGGATGAAGTCGTCGACGCTGTCACCCTTATGCAAGAACGCCCGCCTCACAAGCGGTTCCTAGCAGACAATGCAACCAACCCACCCACCATTTCGACTGACCGAACACCTTACGCGCTCCGTCCCGGCAGTCGCAGATACGCGAGGGCCTATGGTCACACGACTACGACCATGCATGATGTCGAGTACCCCCCCCCCCCCCCTCTCCTGATATTATTTTCAGAGCAGATTTTCTAAAACGATGGGGCGCGCGCACACACATCATAACGAAAACGGCGGCTTTGAGGGAACATTTCGTCAGAGATATTTCCATAAATATGTACACGTCGCTCAGCGAGTTTGTACTCTCCCTGCAGACGTCGAGAAAAAACACCTGTGAAACGTCTCGGTACGAGGGGTGTGTGTTATCGTGGGTGTTATTATGCGTTATTAGTTCACCTCCTTCTCTTCCGGCCAACGTAGCCGCTTGCGGGAGAAGCGCCTCGCTGGAAAGTCGATCTCGGCACCGATGCGGAGACATACCAACCCCTCTGTCCTGACAAAGGCCTGTTTTTATATTTGTATTAAATCCGTTCGATATTTATCTTTTAGAACAGGGGGGGGGGGGTGTTTTTCTTTTGCGTCGCAGCCCGTGCAGGGGATCGTCTCAAATTATTCAATCGAGGGTGTTCCCGGAGCCTCGAACGGGGTTGGTTATGTTGGACGTGGAAGGCGCGCAAGAGGAGGACGGGTGAATTGGTTGTGGTGTGTGCTGCGGGTCGTCGACTGCGTTGATTGAACTCGATCGAGTCGTTCTGTTTCGCGGGGCGTCCCTTGGTCGGCAGCAGAACATTAAGACACGTTAGATGCGATTGCTGAATGAAAAAAATGCGCTGCACAAACGCCTGTCGCGTAACAGTATCTTGCATATGCCTTCGACGACCCTCTCCCCCCTCTTCCCTGTGTTGCCTCTGGTTGGTGATGCAACACGCATTGTATTACAGTAGCTGCCTTTCTATTCCATATTTCCTCCGCTTCCGTTTGTGTGTTTTTCGTGTCAGGTCATTGTTTTGCCGCTGTTTTTCGTCGCACGCATGTGCCTTAAGTAAGTGTGCCGCGTGTCTTTTCGTATACTTATTTTTGTCGTCATTTTTGTCATTTTTGTCGGGCATTATTGTCCTTTCTATATTTGTTTTTGGTCGACATTGTTGTTCATTTCTGCCATTCTGTCATCGTCGCCGTTGTCGTTGTCGCCAAAAAATCGACGTCGTTTTTTCGTCCTTACCCTCAACTACCGGAACGCATCTGCGCACCGAACCGCAACTCGTCGCCGCAGGGACACACGGGCTGCTGCAAAGCCCTGGCCCCGCACCCTACCAGACCGTGGTTCGTTACGGGGGGCACCGACTGCGTGCTGCGCCTTTGGGACGCGCGATCGCGGAGGCAGCTCAGCGCGGCACGTCTGCTGGAGCGGGTCTGCAGCGCCGCCTTCCACCCGGCCGGGTAGGTGTTGTTTTTTTTTGCTGTTCGGTCATTTGGCCACTCACCGTTCATGGAAACCCGCGATTGTTGCAGCATTGCATTATATGCGTAGGCGTTTGTCTTTTGCTGCTGAAAAAGTTGCCAATGCGGCGACGACGAAGGCGTGAAGACCATACACATACACACAACGGGACCGGTCCGAGAGGGTGCAGGTGCCGGAATAGATGCAAGCTTTTTTCGCTGCAGCGAGCTGGTGAGGTGTTGCGTCCCCGTGACACCACGGTGTCCACAGCCACGGGAGATTTCTGCTGGTGGTACTTAAAAGCAGCACTCGTAACTCGTAGCTTTTTACTGCGGTTCGACGGTGACGATCGCGCCTCTTAGCCCAACGTGCACTGTTCTCCGCGGTAATTAGGCGTTCGCTTACCCCACCCGACTCACACCCGAAAGCAAACCTCAGGTGTTCTCTTCAAAATATTCCCCCACCCCCACGAACGATACGATTAAGGTCATAAATGACAACGAGACCCCTCCTCCCCCCTCACGCGCGCGATCCATCCCTCCCGCCGGCCCCGGCATTGCTTGGGAACAAAACACTTCAACAACACCACTAACACCAATACAACCACTGTGTTGTTACCATCATCTCCACCACCACCACCACCACCACCACCGCTAAAAAGAGTCGTCCTTGCGGTCGGAAACGAAGCGGGGGATTTCTTCCTGATGGCCCTGCGGGCGCCACCCAGCCCCGCGGCTGGAGATCATAATCACCGCCGCCGACAGTCCCAGAAAGACGCCGCCGCCGAGTCCGTTGGCTTCTCGTGGGACGTGCTGGCCCGAAAGCGCATTGTTGTCGGGGGAGCCGGCATCTCCACCCGGGCTCCTCGACAAGACTTCCCCTCCCCGGGAGGCCAAACCGACAGGAAAGAGAACACCTGCACCGGGGGCGCCCCCGCCGCACCCGCCGATGTTGCGACAGGGGACTCGGTTTCCTCGGGCCCAGGTGCACCAGATCACCGCGTTCGACGATCCAAGCAGCAGCAGCACCATCAGCAGCAGCAGCAGCAGCAGCAGCAGCGGCAGCAGCAGCAGCAGCAGCAGCAGCGGCAGCAGCAGCAGCAGCAGCAGCAGCAACAGCAGCAGCAACAGCAGCAGCCGGCTGGGTGGGGTCCGAACGGGGGTGGTAGCTTGAGCCATCCGGCTTGGCGGCCACCAGGGGCGGGGGATGTGTTGTCACCACCGCCCCCAAAAAGAAAGGACGGAGTTCCGGCCCACTTGCCGCCTGGAGCGATCGAGGCGGCGGCGGCGGTGGCAGCAGCGGCGGTGGCAGCGGCGGCGGTGCCGGTGCCGGCGGGGGTTTCAGCGACACCGGCGATTTTAGCGGGGTCGACGGTGTCAGCGACGGTAGCGGGAGCGGGGGGGGGTTCGGTGGGTGGTGGTGGGACTGGGGCGATGGCAACGAAGAGCGTGACCGGCCTGAGATTTTCTCCGGACGGAAGAGTACTGGCGGCCGCGTGCGGCAGCTTTATTCACCTTTACCGTGAGACTGTCGGCACCTTGGGCACAGGCGGTGGCACTGGCGGTGGTGTTGGCGGCGGCGGCGGCGGCGGTGACTTCGATGGTCGTGCCGATGATGGTGAAGATAGCGGCGCTGATGGCAGGCGGTCATATCGCAGGTACTGGGTGTGCACGGGGCACAGCACCAAGGTGAGGTCCTTTGACTTCACTCGCGACGGCTCCACCCTGCAGAGCAACGATGCCTCGGGCGAGCTCCTGTTTTGGGAAGTGTCCACCGGGAGACAGGTGAGCCCACAATCTCCCCCACCGTCGGTTTTTTCAACCGGGTTTTCTGGGCTCCGCTTGGCGCGACAGGGCCACGGATGCACCTGCGTGGTAGATTGAGGTCGGTTCTGTTGGAGGTGGGCTTGTCCGCCCGTCCGTGGACGTGTAGATATATACATCAGCCGGTTGATTGACCGTCGGCGGCAGGAGTGGTTTCGCTCGCCTTCGTATATGCGCACCTGGTACGAAGTGCGGCTTTCAGTCGAGCGCGTGTGACAAACAAGGTGTTCTCGCCCCAATGCATGGCAAGCTAGCGTCGGCATTACGTAATATTGTTCGTCCTCCCCCCATGATAAATTGTCCTTCACTCAAAAAAAGCTGTGGTGATATACTGAACCAACCCCGGACCCCCGAACGCCTCCTCTTCTCTTCCTCCCTTCACATTTTCTTCGCCTGGCGCCGTCGCCGGACCGGGCCGCGGCCGGCACTGCGTGTGCCCCACGCCCCGTTTACCTACGGCGGCTCTTCCATAGATCACGAGCGGCTTCAGCGTTAAAGACCTGGAGATGGATTCGTGGTCGTGTTCTGTTGGATGGCCTGTTCAGGGTCTGGCTTCGTCCGGCGGCGGCGGCGGCGGCAGGGGGGCTGGTGGTGCTAGCCATACCCGTTTCTCGGCGGGGGACGTTGTGGCGGTCACTCGATCGAATGCGGGTGATGTGTTAGCGGTGAGAAGGGGGAGGGGTCGTCGTGTTGTAATGACCGTTGTGTCCGCAGCAAGTAAGTGACGGGAGCAGGTCGATATTATACGTGATTCGAGGACATTCGACTCAAGTCGGACCGGGACATGTACCTACGATACAACAGTGTGGGGCGAAACGGAGTATGATACTACGCGGAGTCTTCGTGAAGTGACCGGATGTCGCAAATTGCACGCGCATGTCGATAGACCGCGTTGTTTGTGTTCGGAGTTGTCGGGAACTAAGCTCGGGATAGCAAGGGGGCAGAGGGTGAGAAGCCGGATGTTCACAACCGCTGAGGGCGCTGAAACCTAATCTGATGCGCCTTTCGACACGTCAAACCCTCCCTCCCCCCCCCCCCCCACGATTGTGTTCCCGCGTTAGTTTTTTTTCTTCTCTGGATTGAGGCGTCTGATGTACTCCGTTACTATTGCTTACGGGGGAACCTAGTACGGTAGTAGTCAGAACCAAATATGGTTAATAAACGTACGGGGACATGTGATTTTCGGGTCGCTTAATGGGTTCTGATTACCATGGCCCCCGATGGTAGCATACTCTAGCTTTCCGACTCAACCCTCACTGACGGCCAGGCAACCAACTTCCATTACGGCGGGGATACCCACCGAAGTCCCTTGCGGAAAGGCACCATCATCGCGTTAACACCGCCTGCATACCAACAGCACACGCTACGTGAGCGTACCGCCTCTAACCGATTACGGGGCGGCAAAAAAATCAGAACCCACAAGATGGGCGCTCCTATGTTCACACAACCATATTTGGTTCGGGTTACTATTAATACGGAGGGACCATAGTAAATAGGACCTACGGTACACACAAAAACCTAAATATTTCCCCGTTTTTACCAACAATATTTGGTACTATTTACTATGGTCCCCCCGTAACACTATATGTTCCCCCGAAATACGTGAACTACTACAGCACTTGAATACATGCATGCCTCTTGGGGTACTCCGTTGTCTGGACAACAGGTAGTTAGACACGCATGCATGAACGCCAGAAATAATCCAACATGCATGCATGAAAATGAAAACGGACAACATGAACCGGCCCCGTCCCTCAAAACAGATGTGCGACGAAGACAGCTGTGTGACCTTAATGCGCAACCCCGCACCGGAGGGAGCCGGGTCGCGAGCGAATTGGGGCCATACCTCGGCGAGCGGTATATCTGGGTTGGCGTTCATGTGCGACGACCGGCGGCTCGTCTCTGTTGGTGGCACCTGTGTTTTCGTCTGGAGGTGGGGCTCGAGAAGAAAGGCGGGCGGGGAGGGAGGGAGGGAGGGGGGGAGGGAAACAGAGAACCTTTTAGACGCGATCACGTAGGCGATATGTAATTAATGGCCTATGAGGCACAAAGGACAAGAGTTATATTATGTGGAGGCATCCTAGCAGGTACTCAGGTTGCATGTATGCCTGCATGCCAGTAAGAAACCTGGTAGAATATCCTAGGATGGCCCAGACGCCACATACTGCGGGGATAGATCGGAACCATCCCCGGATTTCAGTCCTCGCGTTTCGGGTTGGGGTTAGGGATCGTTGTCATTGCTCCCCCGCAAGGAGGGACGGGGGGCGGTGAGGTCTCTACTTTATTGACTGTTTTTCATCCTCGACGAAGCACCATACCACGCCACCACCACCACCACCACCACCACCGCCACCACCACCACTACCACCACCACTACCATCAGGTGTTTGAAAAACATAAATCAAGGTTTGCTTGTTCTAGATGCTGAGGCTGCGCGTTTACTATGGTTGTAGTCCGGAGGCCGGAGCAATATGTTCAAGAAGAGACCGGCGTGCCCGCGTATTACTCGGGATCGCGTTTTCCTTACGTCTTCCCCGGCGAACCTGACTGCAAACCGAAGCTAGAGTTCATCTGCTCTGCCGCGGGGCAAGGAGACCCTCGCTCACTCTCTCCCCAACTCTTCTTATCCGGGGCAATCGTAGGCAAGCGCAACCACCGTGGTGAAGAGCGTTGAGCTCGCACAGGGGTGCAATCGTTTTTCAGAGCTCGATCGTTTCCACTAGGAAAACGTGAAGGTTGCCAAGTACCCAACAAGCTATTTTCGGAAATATCTGGTCGAGAGTCGGAAGCCATGCGAAAGTATGATGTTTGGCTTAAGGGAAATCGAGCGACGAAAAACGATCGCTCACCAATCTGTGCCATCTCGACGCGCTTTGCTGACGGTAATGGTGTAAATCAGCTCGTCTGGGTGGGGTACGGCGAACGCTTGTAGCCAACTCCCGACCATCGTTTTGATTCTGTTTCTTCTGGTACCTCACACGAGAAGGCGTGTGGACGTGGATTTCCCGAAGTGTACACGACGGATAGATGCGATCTATCGCGAATTCCACCTCACTTTGATGATGAGCGGTCATCCAGGCGCTGATTTGGGGCTTTTGGTCAACCCCGGATGACGTCGTTTGAGAATGTTTGTCGGTGGGAGGGAGAATTGAGGCCATCTACAAAGGCTAAACCACTGAGCTTCTACCCAGTCATCGCTGACCGAGTGGCTCGGTGGTTTAACCTCTGTAACTGGACATTTTCAGCACCCCCCCCACCAGCCGCGCCGTGGACCCGTGGGTTTTGGACCAGTCACTATGGTTAACGCTCCACCGCCGACCGACGTGCATTCAACTCTCACCATGTCCCAATGATGTATACATGTACGTGTGCATGCGCGTGTGGCGCGCGTATAGGCACGTCCGATCAACACCTCGTCATGGGCAAGAAGGAACCGCAGAAGGAGGTGGAGGAGCAGGTAGTAATGGAGGAGGAGGAGGCGGAGGAGGCGGCAGAGGGGGAGGAGCAAGAGCAGGAGGAAGAGCGGGGGGGGTGGGCGCCGGAGGAGGGGGGGGGGGGGTTCAGCAGCAATAGTGGGAGGGGGTAGAAACGGATATCGGTAGGCGTGTACCAGGTATTTAGTAGGCGGGAGTCCATATCAGACAAGGAGGGTCAATCTTACTCGAAGATGTGCTCTCATGGTTTGTTTGTGATTGTCGAATGTCCGGATACGACAATAGTAGCTGCGTAATTGCGTCTGGCGTGCGTGTATTTATCTGCTTGCTGTGTTTCTATGCTCATCACGAGTTGCCTAGTTCGGACCCGTCCCTCTTGTTATGTCCTTGCATTCCTTCGTCCTACGCCCCCCCCCCCCCCCCCCGCCTCCCCTTCTCGTGTGGCCTCTGTTACTCGCGGGCCTCGACGCATGCTGTTGATACCTTAGTGCATAGTTAGTGCTGTGCATTTGGGTCGCTGTTGTATAGGTACAAGAATTAAATAGCAAGTACGTGTCACCAGCCCGTACCGAACTCCAGTAGGACAACTAACTGTTGCCGCTGTAGCTGTTATTTTGTTGTTGCCGTTGTCGTTCAACGCGCGGCACACGTTCCTATAGAAGCGGCTTTCCTGTGTATGTTCAACGAGACTCCGCTTCAGGGAAGCTATACGAGTGATTTCTCGAAACAAAAAACAGGATTATGCGGGAACCCCTCCAGGTCGAAATCCTTGAAGCTTATTTAGCACAATCTGATACCTTGTACTCGTAGTAGGAACTACCAGATGTGTTGCTGATGAAAGTTACGTTTAAATAAGCACGACACACGACTTTTAACAAGGCCTTTTCGTACGGTGTAACGTTTCCCGGAGGGCATGCGAATACTGTACCATGTACTTAGTGCGCATGTTGCGAAGGAGCCAATCTCAGGACCAGGGGATGTCGGTGCTGGGTATGTATATTTGTTAAGCGCCAGTATTTTTAGTCCATTCCGTGATGCCTCTAGTCTTCAGGAACCAACGCGCAGAGTAAAGCATTGAGCTAACAGGGGGATGGTCCAACGTATCATGCGTACAGTGCCGCCTGTCAGAAGCGTGATGTCACGCATACTACGAATGAGTCCTGAATATTGAACAACCATAGTTTAAATATACCCGGTATATATATCGAGCTATATGTTCGCCTTTTGTCACTCTATCACGTTAGCCCACCCTGAATACAGGCTGTCGTAGATTGATATAGATCACACGGCGAGAAAATAATGTCGACAACGACATCCAGAAATCGGAAAGGGGATCGAAGATGAGGCTTATCGGAGAACAATTGGGCTCGCATAGATTTATCCTGCCCCTCGTAATGAGGCCAAGACGCCTCTTGCAAGTGAAAACACTTTACGAAGCTGAAAGAGGAGGCTCGGGGCCGGGTATGCACTCTCAATATACTCACAACAGCAGTCAAAGGGCGAGACAACTGGGCGCAACGATGGTCCTTCTACTTAGCAAGGACGGGTCCTTGTCGGAAGACGTCATGTAATGTGTAAAAGGTAGTTACTCGCCCGTCACTATATTTGTTTTTTCATGTGTTCATCTAAAACAGAAGCATTGGTGTTGTTGTTGATGAGCTCGATTTCTTGTTCTGTTGGTCATTAATGCTACAGCAGTACATAGTAGTAGCTCGCTGACATGAAAACACGACCAAATATATTCCAGATTGATGTAAGGTTCGGCAGTATGCCAATTTCGACCGCCTCTCATCCCGTGGTTGAGTGTTGTTGCGTTTTCCTGCTGTGGAACTGACCATGTACCTGGTGCCTGATATATCGACCTAAAACAAAATTACAAAGCAGTGTGTGGCCTCTGTCCCCCGGCGCACAGTCTATATACGACAGCGAGAATGTTGTGACTGGCGCTGCCGCTGTACTGATGAGGTGGTGTTTTGCGGGGGGCTGATAATTTGTGTGTATCAGCTACCAGTATCGATTTGCGTCGCTCGCGATGTACTAGGAGGAGCGCCAATCGTTAGGGAGTAACCAGTGGGCACAAAATAGTTATTGCAAGTTGCTACTTAGTTAGGCCGAGGCCGGGGAGAAGGGCAACGTTGTAGGTTCCGTCCCAGATACCCCTGTAAACCGTAGTACAGAAGACCACAGTAAATAGGACTTAATATTGTTGGTAAAAATACCGAAATGTACAGGTTTTTGTGTGTACCGTAGGTTCTATTTAATATGGCCCCCCGTAATAGTAGCAATAATACTGTGGTGACAGTAAAATCAGCTCCATGCCACCCACAGCAGACATAATGTTGTTCGAAAGGCGCGAACAACGGTGCACCCAACCTTCGTAACCAGTTGTAACCAACCTTGACGTAACGTGCGTATCATAGCTCGACTACGAGCGATAGTGATCACACTGACTGGGGACTTTACTATCCTTTCCGTTCGGCGAAATGGTGTTCATCGTCAGCATGTATGTATGTGTTTGCGGCTGTGTCTGCCCCCTTGTTATGTGGATCAACGCCAGCGCCAAAGTTAGCAGTACACACTTACTTCCAAGAAACCCCATGAAATACCCGTCCGGGTTGATATGTACCCATGGGGTGTACCGACCCTCGAAAAGAAACCGGGTCACCGGGTGAAGTAGTAGTAACACTTCTGAGGTGGTCTGCAGGCAGGCACGCATGCATGCAGGCAGGGCGGGACGGATGTAACTCAGAAACAAACACGCACAAACATCGCCTGTCTGCCAAGATTGAATGATAACGGTCTTTATGTAGTGGTGTTTACATCGCAACCGATCAAGTCTAATTCGCGTTGCTTTTCTCCAGGCCCCACTCTTTTTGGCAGAAAGAGGCACAGCAGCAGAACATTACTACCGGTAAGGATGGGTTATGTGCGTGCACAACAACAACAAAAAAGCGGTATCGAGAGCGGGAAGGAAACAACAAGTGAACATACGTACCTGGTATGGAATAATAAATCGAGTATACCGGTGTTCGAAAAGACGCGAACCCGAGCACGTAGATACACTACTTGATCGCACAGGTTCCATATACAGCAATCGAATCACTAGGTATCTTAACGAATCATCGGGTACCGGTACGGAGTTCGTACAGAACCATGCCGGAGTGTTCGGTGGGTAGGGTATTGAGGCCGTACCGAAAATAAATATGGGGACCCCCGGTATCGTTGTGGTCGAGTGTATACCGGTACCCCGGAAACCGGTATTATTGCGTTAATACCGAAGTTCCCGGAATATCGGGTATCGATATTGGGGTTGTGCCGAACTTGTCGTAGTAACTTAGTGTCGGGTACCGGTAATAAGGTCGTACCGAACTTACCGAACCATGACGGAGTGTTCGGCAGGGCATTACTATTGAGGAATTACCCGCCCCCCGGGAAAGGTATACCGGTACCCGGCGTCTGTCTGAGTTATGGCTTACCGAACTTACCGAAATAAATGCCACCGAGCCTCACCAAAGTGTCGAGTACCTGTGTCAAGGCCGTATCGAAGATATTTTATACGTACCAAATGCACGCGCACGCAGCACCACGAACTTCAATTGTTACTGTAGTACCAACAGCAAACATACGGTGGCGGCTCTTCTTATACCTAGTGTGAAGAGATTTGCCGAGGTGAGGGTAGGGTATGGGACGCAGGTGCTTCGGGCAGCTGGGAAGCAGTGCTTCGCTGCTTGCCTTCTTTATTTATTGAAGGCGAGAGCAAAGGGGGTGCTCTGGTAGAGAAGTGAGAAGGAGAGGGGGGGTGGCACTCGACACCCAAATATACTCGTCCCACCCCCGCCACAAGCTCTCCTAAATTCTTCATAATATATCTGATGTACTCCTAAAGAACTTTCCTATGCCTACCGATCGTTCTCCTGGCAGTATAAGAGCCTCTCATTTTATGGTCCTATCTTCGTTAAGGAATACTCTCGTCTAGCGGGCTATCCGCCTAAAAGAAGAGCATTCCTGAAAGAACGTCACTCTCGACTGATGGAATACACGCCGGAATAATCCATTCTTCGGACTATTCTCGTAGTCCTATGACCACAAAATCTGCAGACTATACTATCGACAGCTATGGCGTACTAGTACTTACTCAGACCACATTGGCCCACCCTGAACAGTCGCATATATATTATGCAGACCACAATATGGTCCAAGGATGATGACAAAGTTAAAAGTTCATCCCAAACGACCAGGAAAATTTAGAAGGTGGTCGAATATGCGGCTATTATTCGAAACAAAACAATGAGGTCATATATTCCTTCCCACACCTCGATAATAACACCCAAACACTACGAATAATGGGGGGATGTTCACTGACAAGAACCGTTGAAAAAGGAGACCAAAGGAGTCGACGAAGCCATTATTAGCGAAGAGATGGCAGAAGTAAGGGTAAGGGAGACGCAGGTGTATCGGGCAGCTGGGAAGCAGTGCTTCGATGCTTCTGGTTAAAGTCTTCTTTATTCAGTGATGGGGAGAGGAAGGGGGGGCGGCACTCGACACCCAAATAAATATTCTCGTCCCACCGCCGCCACAAGTTTTCCTATTCCTCTTGTTGTCTGATGCACTCCTCTAGAGCTTTCCTATGCCTACGGATCGTTCTCATGGTGATGTAAGAACCTCTTATTTCATGGTCCTATCTCCGTCAAGAAACATGTTTCTCGGCTTACGAGCTATCCGCCTTAAATGACACTCCTGAAATAACGCTACTCTCAATTAACGGGATATCCGCCGGAATAATCCATTTATGGACTATTCTCGTAGACCACAAAACTGCAGACTGTATTGTCGAAATCTATAGATCATGAGTGCTTCACTCATACCACACTAGGCCTCTGCTTCTGGTAGTGATTGCCCTCTCCCTACCACCCCCGCGGCCAATGAACGATCAAGTAACTTGTGGCCAAAACAATAGGAAACAATCCGCCCTATATGTTACATCCGGGGATGTGTTTTTTTGCGTCTCCCCCGGGGATGCTCATGTACGTGCCCCCTGCCTCGAATAAAACAACACGAGCCTCACCCATAAACAATAAGATGGTTTGTTCAAAATATCGAAGGGGGGGAAACGTTCGCATTTCTTAGTTTCTCTCCTAAGTAACCAAGCACTCTTCACAGTCTTCAACGCGCACTTTGCGTTTTGCAGGGAGAGTGACGCTCCACTTTGCTTGAAGTCCTCCGGGAATGAGGCAATACTTTCCCCTGATGCCCTCCGATCGAATGCGCCGGTACGTGGGAAGCGTGTCAAAGAAGAGGATACTCTCAGCCTGGTCCACCGGAACCTTGAGCATACCAAGTTCGTGCGTCCGTAGGCCCAACACGACATCGAACTCCAAATTCAGCGCCGGTCCATCGTGAGAGGGAGTCAAGGTGACGCAGCGATCACCAGTTCCCCCCCCTGCATGAGTGGTTAGCTCTCCATCACGGCTGTATACATAAAGAGTTCCAAAGTCACCGCCAAAGAATCCCGCTGCCCATGACGCCGCGGCTGATCCTAAACACATACGTGGCAGAGAGCTCCAAAGGGGGCACATATCGCTCACAGCACCCGCCCCTGCACCGTCGAGAACGTCGAAAACGCCCGTCTTGGTCTCGTCATGCACCCCGATTCCGCATGCCGACACGTCCAGGCAGAATGGCTCGGCCTCTAGGTGTAGGGCCTTCGCCACCTCGTCCTCTGGACTGGGCTCTCTCTTGGGGTAGTCCGCTGCCATTAATATGGTCACGCCACCTGTTGCCCCGGAGAAAGCGGGAAGCCCAATCCGCACTCGAACACCTCCCGAAGTCTCTACAGGGACAAGAAGGAGCCCGCCTCGGGAGTCCCGCCTTGCGATCGCGAAGGATACTGTCCTCGACCCGGCCTCGACAATGAGCCTTCTTTCAGTGCCGAATTGAAGGCTGACCCTTTCGCAGCTTAGGTCAGTCAGGAAGGAGCCTCTGCTGGAAAAGTGCAACGCCCATGAGCCCTTTGGGGGGCCGCCGAAATATGCCCTCCAAGCACCACCGGGCCACTGTATCCTTCCGGTCGTACTCCGATCAAATCCCATCACTCGCTTTTCCATAAACGGTACCGCTATCACCCAGTCCCGATACCGCAGTACTCCTGTTCCCAGCACCCAGCTCCCGTTGTCCTCGCTTCCAACCACGAGGTAGACGACAAAACGAATAACCTTCGATACGCTCCTAACCGCATAAAGCAACAAGAGCGGCAAGGCCATCACCAAAAACGCGCAATTGGTCAGGGCTTTACCCGAGCCCATGCCCCGACACAATGCGCCGGCAGGTACGGGTGGTAGGTCGACTATTCCCGAACCAATATAGCCCCCGTAAATAACTCCCAGGTAGCCACGCGCAGAGAAAGACCTAGCGACAACGCCAAGAGAGCCTGCTGCGGAGACCACAACCGTTATCAAGTCGGTAATGTTCGGCGAACTTCCCTCATACGCCCATAGAGCGAAGAGAAGAGAGCCCACAACAAGCAAGTAGGTCGTTTCCCACACCCCGCGAAAGAGACGCCTGTCGTTGCCCTCAAAGTTGTCTTGGAACCCGTCCGGAGGACCAGCGCCTCCACCAAGTGCTTCTTCTACAGCCTCCTCGACAAGACTAGCCAGCGGCAATCCGGTTCCTTCGCGGACAACATTGCAGTACACCTCTTTCGAGGCGGCGAAGGCGTTATCGGAAAACCGAGTGAAGCCGCCAGCGGTACGAGACTTGTGCAGCATCTTCGCGACCGGAGAAAGGGCGTCGTGTCTGGAGGCCTTCACTCCCAGACCGAAGTCCATTGCCCTGCAGCTTGCAGCACCACTACTCAAACCTGAATCAATACGCTGTCGGCCACGTTGTGAAGTGGTGCCCCAATCGCCATTGCTACTCCCGCCGTCAACGCTTAGTGGACTCAGCACGGCACGGTGATCCGCTGGCGTTCTTTCCTCGCCTTTCGGGCTTTGCACGGGTGTGCCCGCCGGACGTTGTTTCCTCTTCTTTTGGGCTCTTCTGAACGGGCTTCCCTTCCTGGCTTCAGCAGCCCCCGGCGGAGGCCCCTCCCCACCCTCCATTTCGACCAACGCTGCATCTGAGGAGCAGGCGGGGTGCAGGAGTATGCTGAAAAGAGTACACACAGAAGAATATGAGAATATTGCAAGTGTCCCTTACAGGGGTCGCTGTTCGTCTCTTCGTTCCCGCTCCAGCTCGTTGTAAGTAAGTAGTTCTATTACGGGGAACCATAGTTAATAGGACCGAATATTGTTAGCAAAAATGGTTAAATATATACCTGGTAGTTTTTTATGTATACCATAGGTCCTACTAACTATGGCCCCCCGTAAAAACTCACACCCTACTTTTGTGTGGTTTTAGCTCCCTTTCAAAAAAAAAGTGAGAACTGGGGATATTTACGTCAATATATATGACGAATATCTTACTCAGAGTGACTGTTTGCCGAGAGAGAGAGAGAGAGATTTTCTGTCTTCATTTTTCTAGCGCTTAGTTTGTCCCTTTGTTACGGGTTTCATAACTGTTGTGTTGGCATGTTCGCCTGTTTGTTTAACGCGCGGATAGAGTCTACTAGCATGGGATCGGAAACCAGAAAACTAACAGGTTTCCCCCTCCTCATGCAGAAACCCGCTATCGTTGCCGCCAGTAGAGATGGGAGTCATTTCTGTATGCACTGCCAGAAAAACAAAATCTCGATCTTCGCACACAACACCAACCGCAGCCGCAAGTAAGTACTCATCCCGCAGAACACGGACTACGCTGGGCTTCCGGGGGTGTATGCTCCATTTTTCTGGGAACCCTAGAGACCAAGTTCGAGGGTCGTTCGTAGGCGGCCAGTGTCTGGAGGTCTCGCTTGAGACGTGAAAGCCTGACTCGTTTCTGCCTCAACTTTTTCCGATCGGAAACGGCTTCCCGTTTTTCTTCAGCGAAACGTTGAGACATGAAAGGGCCAGGCTTCGTGCCCCAAGCTAGACATCCAGACACAGACCACCTACGGCCCTCATACTTGTGACTGGAAAAAATACAAACAAAAAAAGAGTGATCTGGACTAAGACGGGACAAAGTAGTAGGGGGCGTGTGGTGTGGGCGGAGACAGAAAAAAGAGCAGAAACTTGTACTTGCCCCGGGGGTACACTAATGCCGTAGGGATATGATAAAATAAAACGAGAGAAAATCATCAAATACTCCGCATTTATATCCAAGTACCATTTCGCTAAATAAATGATCTGTGTGTCGTGGCTCCAAACAGAAGTAAGTTTCTTCCGCAGGCGCAAACGCACGCCTCCTTGTACACTCAACCCCCGATCGGGGATTAAATATTCGTCTGTTTAAGCCACCCCTTCGGTCAACCTATAAAAAAAATGAAGTTGGCAACCAGTCAGCGTACGAGAGGAGGGGCATGCTATACTACTGTAGCTTCCTTACCTACGATGGATGCCAAGTCCAGTCTCCATCCGCGTGACGAAGCCTCTTCTCGCCCCTCAGCATCCGGTTGCGACATCGCTGCTTTGCTAGGCGCTTATCTATCGTGGAACGCACTGACTTCGAATACTCACGAACGACCTGGTTATTATGTTGGTGGGAACGATGGGTGAAGAGAGAGCGCTGAACGTGACAAAAATAGTGCGACTCATCGTTTTTCACGAAATAAATAAATACGTGTGCGTGCGTGAAAAGGTGGGAAACAACAACCTGGTGTTTTGGCGCAGAGGGTTCCAGGTACGATCAGCGCCCCCGGCTACGGGCTGTCGTTAACGTGTTCGTTGGACGGTAAGACATCCACATTTATTTTTCGTTGCAAGAGCACTCACCGAGAACGACTCTGCAAAAAAACAACACAATCGCGTCCAAAACAGACACTTACTTACTACTACTTGGAATTTTCAATGGACATGTTAACCTCAAGCTGGTTTAGAGCATGCACTTACTTACAAACATTTAGCACGCCCCCAGATTTAGTCATCCAGTGTCCGTATTTATTTCTCGGTCTTCGTCTTGCAAGAACACAAGTATATATATATATATAGGCGAAGGGCTCCTGGACAATCTAGGTGAGTGCGCAGAAAGGCCCAATTCGACGCGAGTCGAGACGAGGAAAGACACCGCTTCTTTTTTCGCGCGATGGAAACGCCAAGACACGTACCATGAGTCTACTTACTAACCCCGGATTTGAGTTACGACTAGGAGGGAGCAGGAGCAAGAAGGGCAAACATAAGTAAGGGGGTGCTTTACTAAACATAATTTGTCGCAGGAAGCACTATATGTACTGGTACTACTGGATGGCAGCGGAAACACGCACTTTTCAAGCTCTCGCGCGTGAGGGTGATGACTCGGGGCACTCGCGCGTGGTGTTTCTGATCTGAAGCAAGTTGTTGTTTGTTGTTGGTCTCACATTAACTCACAATTCAATGCAGTCCGTGGTCGCAGGACAGGCTCCAATAACTCTGGAGTGGAAGAAATACCTCAAGTAAAAAACAGAGGCAAAAACAAAAAACAAGCATACGCACTCCACCACAGTGCACTGCGGACACCAGGGAAGCAAAAAGGAGAGTATTAACAGCAGACAAAAACCTAAAAGTAAAGAAGATGAAGCTAAGCAAAAAAAAAAAAAAAAAAGTAAGTACGAGTAGCTGGGGAGAAAATATGTGATTATGCGAGAGAGCGGAGACAACCGTGTCGCGAAAGAGAGAGCTGAAAAAACCACAGGCGAGTTGAGGCTAAACCGCAACCAACTAGCTCTGTGCATACATCCTTGAGTGGTGCCTTGCACGAGTATTATAACCGGGTAACTCTGTTCGTAGTGCTAAGGCCGGAGGTGATATGCCAGGTCAAGGAACAATGCGGGGAGGAGGAAGAGTATAGGACACACTCACTGCGGGAGATGGGGGTGCCGGGACGGTGGGAGAGTTGAAAACTGTAAATTTACAACAACAGACTGTTTCAAGATGGAGGTGTACTGTTGTTGTAGATGACAACCTGTAATTAATTGGGGGGGAGTTCGTATTGAAGGTGGATTACCACGAGAAACTGGTTGAAGAGCACTGTTTGTGTGCGAGATGGATATGGCTTACCCTTACCCTAACCCTCATCCCAAGCCATTCAGAGCAACCCTAATCCGAACAACACCTAACTAAGCCATTCAGACCAAATATGAGAACTACATGTATATATTATATGTATGTGTCAATAGGGTAGGAGGTTATACTACGTAGTGAGGTTGGGTGTACGTCGAGAAAAATACCAATAAATATTCAACAAATAATTCCAGATCCATGGATGGGGCGAAACAAAGAAGTGTATGATCGCGTAAGTAAGTAAGATCGAGCATAGAAAATATGGGGTTTGTGGAGCGGGACATATCAAAGGCATGTTTGGTTATAATGAGGCGCGCGAGCGAAGCGAGCCTTTTTTTCCTTGGTTAAAAACCAAGGAAAAAAATGCCTCTTCACAGCGGCTCGGATACGAGGGTAGGGTGCCTTGTAGGGGATATTACACACGACGAGTATGTCAACAAGCGAGTTGAACTCCCGTTCAGGAAAGGGACGAGGACTCGGCGGGTATTATAGACATTGTCAAGCAGAGAATACCCGATAGAGGTTAAGTAGCTGGCGGTGGATATGTGACTGCCAACATACTTGCATATTTACTGCTGCTGTTGTTGTGGGGATTAAGGTTGAAAGGTCGCCGAAAGTTCCCGAAGAATTTCCCGCCCGCCCACCCTGCGCGAGAGGATTGAATATATATGTTAAGAGGGTATGGTAGGAGGTCATGGTACAATGGCATGTAGTCGTGTGTGTTGCTGTAGTGAGGTTGGGTACTATCAATATTATCATAGCCAATGCTCTTCTGGCTGCCATAGCCCATACCTGGTAGGTTGGGTGTAGAGCAAGGGCCAACATTCAATCAATACTTCCAGATAGATCATCCATGAAGAAAAACACGCGAGCTTTTTACTTGATTTTGGAAAATATTTATTTGTGCTTGTGCCTGCGGAGAGAGCCTGTTATTATATGGAATGACAAAAGCCACAGCACCGGGTGCCACCGGGTGGACGAACTCGCACGACCCAGCAAAGTTCGATGCGAATCGACGTGGGGACGCTGAAACCCACTAGAGTAGTATAAATAGAACGCGTTATTATGAGCATCAAGGCACGTACCAACACGTGTACAGGAGTTATGTACACTATATATATATTGTTTCTGTGACCCCTGCTCCAAGGCATAGAACACGTTATGATCCGGAGAGCATTCACGGACCGTGATGACCGGATAATATCACTGGGAGGAAGCAACAACATTATTACACCGTATACCTGGTAACAGGCACAAGGCCTGAGCGGCTTCTTCTGCCTGTTTGCACGTTCTGTGTTCGCTGCTTCTCGTCCTACATACATACGTGCATCATTGCATCTTCAAAGTGGTTTGATTCACGGGGAAGATGTCAGGAGATCTCTCACAATAATAATAATAATAATAATAATAAGAATAGGGGAATTCACTGGTTCCAACTCTGCGACAAAAATAAAGGACGCTCAACCACAATCAATCAAAGAGCCCAATAAATGCCAGACAACTAACTAACTCTCGCTGACCTTCCACTCTCTCTCAGGTTGTTATCAATAATAGGAGCCCCTCCCCGACGATGACGGTTCTGCTCGGCGATGACGAGGTACGGTATATCGATGACGCGTATGTACGCACACGCTGGCGGTCTCCTCGGATACATGCAGAGGTGGAGGTAGGGGGGGGAAGTTGACTGCTCTGCTGCTGTTTGCCCCTCGTTCTCGAAGCGCGCGACTACTGGGAGAACTACTACAGTAAAAACGCCCTTGACCCCTGACAAAAAAAAACACAAAAATTGAAGATCCCCTCAAAAACTTCGAATATATATCCACAAGAACTAGAATCAACATACATACTACTATCAAACACGCAAACATCAACCAACACAACAAAGCAACAAACGAGTGTACCAGGGTAGTATATATTTTTGTTTTTCGGATCTTCCTAGGGCTCCAGCACCTTTGTGTGACCACGGACTCCTTCGTCAGAGAGTTAATGTGAGAACAACAACAACAACAACAACAACAATACCATCGGCGACGGTATAGATTGGCCATATATATATATATATATATATATATATATATATATTTATGGAACAACAGGAGTGTCTCTGACGCCGCACTCGATTATTGCTGCCAGTAGATAATAATAGTACGCGGTTCCGCGACAGATAATAAGCTTCCTGGTCCAACAACGTGGAAATACATGTCGTAGTTTGTGCAGTCATCCAACCAACCAACGGTTCATGACGTGGTGTGAGAACAACAAGTAGACTAAGTATTGTCCCTCCAAACAGGAAGACCTTGCTGATGTGTTCGTACTTTAGTGTACGAGGGTATCCCTTCTTCTGGTTGCTGTTGTTTTGCTGTGTTGCGCTGCTCTCTGTGTATTTTGTGTACATACATACAACAACATGTTTTACAGCAGTTAGTTGTTCATCGCCGTAAAAAAATCTGGTCCGTGGCTACAGGACACGCTCGAGAGAAACTCTCTGCAGTGAGTGGTGGTTGAAAAATACCCCCAGAATAAATAATACGGAGTAAAGTAACAGATAAAATACAAAATGCAAAGCAGTACGTACAAGAAGAACAGCACAGTATACCTGGTACACGATACACACCGGCAAATAAATATCGTACACCTCGCAAGCAAAGTACTCGACTCTTTATTCTGGCCAAGGCTCGCGGCATATTTCTTTGTTCCCCTCCGATTTGAGCGCAAAATGCCAGTCAGTCAGTTTATTATAATTATTTACTGCGAAAGCTGTGCGAAAGGAGGAGATGCAATACGCCAAATTATCATATATATATCCAATTATTTCTTATTTTTCTGCGAAAGGCGTGCAACGCGAGGTTTTTCGTTTTTTCTTGGCCCGTCGTCCATTCACATGATGGGCAGCAGCCGCACATTAGATATACTTCGTGTGCCTGGTATATGCCAACAAACAGGTAAGTTTGAAGTGTGTAGGCATCAAAGCTCCTTGTGTTGCCCGCTTTCGACAATAATATACCATTATTACCGCCACACTTCGTATATATATATGTGCAGTTTGTTACTTAGTAGTAGCACCACATCATCATCACTATACAGCATTGCTGCAGTATATATACATACCTGGTATACTGCTTGCTGCTGCTGTGAAACACGCCTTCACTGTTTGTTGTTGACAATAAATAGTTAGTTGTAGTCGGGACAGCAGTGAGTTCACGCAAAACAGTATCTCCCCCCCCTCTACTATAATACTGCTGAGTGTGGGTATCCCTTCTTCTTCAGCAGAGTCTCCCAACTAACTGGCTGTTCTGCCCGCCTCCTCCGACTGCACCCTCCGCCTCTCTCCTCTTCTTCTTCGTTCCGCTCTTCTTCTTCTATTAAATAGCACAACCCATGCACCCAACGCCACGCTTTTGCTTCAGTGCTGTACTCACACTGCGGTAGTATCCGGCGTTCGCATCCTTGGAACATCAACGTGTGGAGCGTGAAACTTCTATTTTTTTATTATTTGATCGAGAAATAATCAAATATTTTGGTCGCCGATTCCCTAAATATTTGCTTGTATTACCCCTTTTAGGACTGCAGTCCCGTTCTGGGGACAAAGTACTTACAGTTTGACTGGTTTGTCCCACACCGGGACTGCGGTTCTAAAGGGGTCAATTCTTTTTCGCGTGGAGCGGTAAAAACGCGAGGGGGGTGTACATACCCCCGCCGCCGGCCCCTGCGCTCCGCTCCACACATACATGCGTCCTCCCACAAGAAAAAGAACAAACGCGACTGACACGCCTCCCAGGCTACACTCGCCCACAATCAGTCTTCGCCCCCCCCCCCCTTAGCCCCTCCGTTCGTTAAAATTACGGGAGGGTGGGAGGGAATTTGAACCTGATGCTCACCCGCTGCTGTCTGCTCTTTGTCGTTGCCTGCCTCTACTACTGCTGTATGCCCTCTCCTTCTCGTCGTCTTCTTCTCTCTCCACGACAAATAAATAGCTTTCTACGCCTGCGTGCTCCCATCCCGATCAAAAAAACAAAAATTCCCACAAATAAATACCAATCTCTGGAACCATCCACCCTTCCGTCCCATCCTTAACCCCTTTAGAACCGCAGTCCTGTTTTGGGGGCAAACTATTAGAAATTTGACTGCTTTGGCCCCAAAACGGCACTGCGGTTCTAAAAGCACAGGGTTAAGTCCTACCAGGTAAAAAAGTGTCTTCTTTAAATTTTTTCCCTGTTATATACCTGGTACGTACGTCCATCCTATTGCGTATTTACGTCCATATCTTCCTGCATCCTTACTTCCATACCTTACCGCATCTTTCTCCCATCTATGCCCAAACACCAGGTAGGTAGTCTAACAACCCTACACTTTCGAGATCCATTTTGGAGAGGAGGCAGCTCTGTTGGGTGCCCGATCCGGCCTTCCTCGTGAGGGCGGGTGTTAAGGCGTTTTCTTACTACTACTCTGTCTGGGCCCCAGTGCATTCTTGCAATTTTTTCGCGGCCGAACCCCTCGCACTTCCCGGGTTCTAATAAATATATCGTTTGCTCTCCGAGGTTTCACCCAAATAGTATGCCCAGCCGAGCGAGGGCGACCGGAAGAGTCCTTAGTGGACACCCCACGTCGAAAAAGATCAGGAGGAAAAAAAAAAACACCGGAGTGCCGTGATCACACCACGATTCAGGAAAAAACAAGTTTCTGTTTTTTTCCCCCCATTTATTTTTTCAATTTGGATCACTTGGTGTTATAGACACCGCTCCCCCGCCCCTGTCCGCGCGAGCTCGGCTCATGCAGCCGAAATAAAAAGCACCTGCACTATCACCACATACATGTCGCGTACTGTACAGGTACCAGGGTATACGTGCAGTATTAATAGTATATTATTTATATTATACTACTGCTGTACTGTACCAGGTACTATTAATACCTGCCACCACCTGGTATTATTGCTATGGAGGTGCTCTTTGAATCAACACAACGAGTGTTTGGATTATTTCGTCGAAGAAACGTTCTCCGCGAGTACGCGGTGCGAACATCACCAGAGCAGGTGGCGCGGCAGGCGCCCCGTTGTATCTCCCCATATACCAGATATATAGTAACAGTGGTAGTAGTAGTTGTAGTAGTAGTAGTAGTAGTAGTAGTAGTAGTAGTAGTAGCAGCAGTAGTAGTAGTAGTAGTAGTAGTAGTAGTAGTAGTAGTAGTAGTAGTAGCAGCAGTAGTAGTAGTAGTAGTAGTAGTAGTAGAAGTAGTAGTAGCAGTAGTAGTAGTAGTAGTAGTAGTAGTAGTAGTAAATAGTAGTAGCCGCAGTAGTTGTAGTAGTATATTACGGGGGACCATAGTTAATAGGACCTATGGCATAATAAAAACCTATATATTTAACCATTTTCACGAACAATATTTGGTCCTATTAACTATGGGCCCCCGTAATAGTAATAGTAGTAGTAGTAGTAGTAGTAGCAGAAACCGTAGGACAGCACACTTACTTCTATTAATACGTGGCGGTGTAGAGTCGGGATTAGGGGACGAGTCAGTCCCCAGTAGTAGTAGTAGTAGTAGTAGTAGTAGTAGTATGTGATATGAGTCGAGTGCTCATGGGCTATAGATATAGATAATACAGTCGGCAGTTTCGTAGCCCGAGGAATACGAGAATAATCCAAAGAATGGATTAACCCGGCGGATATTCCGGTAGTTGAGAGTAACCGTCTTTCAGGAATGTTCTCTCGGGCGGATAGCCCGTTAGACAAGAGTAATGTTCCTTAACGCAGATAGGACCATAAAGTGAGAAGTTCTTATATTAGCAGAAGAACAATCGGTAGCCCTAGGAAAGTTGTTTAGGAGTACGTTAGATAAGAGGAGTTTAGGAGAGCTCGTAGCGTGGGGTGGGACGAGTATATCTGAGCGTCGAGTCCCACCCCCCCTACCTCTCACTTCTCTACCAGAGCACCTCCTCAGCTCTAGTCATCAATAAAGAAGATCTATATAAGAAGAAGCGAAGCACTGCTTCCCAGCTGCCAGAAACACCTGCGTCCCTTACCCTTACCTATACCTCTGATATCTTCACATCTGACGTCTTCGCATTCGACGAACCTTCTGGCCAAGCTGAGGACTGCAGCGCTTCTTCTAGATCTTCTCACGATCATGTGAGCCATCCCTACCCGGGAGGCAACTGGTTTTGAAGTCAACTTTTTATTTTTGTTTCTTTTCGTTCCTTGTTTCGTTTTTTCTTTCGTTTTCCTCGCGGTCTATTTTCTTTCTTTCGTTTTCCTCGCGGTCTATTTTCTTTCTTTCTTTTTTTTTTTTTCGAACCTGCGTTCCTGAGTGCGTTTTTAGTGCCGACGACTGTGACAAGCTGCCTAGTGGCGACAGTAGACGTTTCTCCCCTCTTAGTATAGGTGAGTAGACGCATTCTTCCCCCCTTATCAGGCACATGTACAAGTACGTACAAGTTCTCTCTGCTGTTTCTTAGTAGGTACTTGTCATATAAGTACTATTGTTGCTCTCGGCAGTGTGATGAGGTTTGTTTTTCCGCGCCCTGTACCCCGCCTCCGCCGTGGAATGACGAGATCGATCACCTCCACGATACGTGACACCATGTGGTTGAATGCACCTGGAGACCCCCCCCAAATGACATCGTGCTCATCGCGCACAACAACGAAAGCGTTTTTTACAACAATGACCCCCTCCGCTTCGATGTATGCCCGCCCTTTCATAGGGAAGGCACGTAAAGAGTAGGTGGAACTGCTCACATTAACCCCCCCGCCATTTTATCTGCACCTTCCTGTATAGACAAGCGTTGTATGGGATTTGACCCTCCTTACCACGACTACAAAGAAGCTGCTGTAGTACTGGTAGGACACCCGCAGCAGTATACTGATACGTGGATTTTTTTTTTTTAGGAACAGCGGTTGTGTGACTAAATACGCCATTCCTATTATATGCACAACTACTGCGAGACCGAGGAACTACTCCCCGAGGAACAGTGCGGCTTCCGCCCCGCACGATCAACGATTGATATGTTGTTCGTCGTGCGCCGGCTGCAAGAGCTCGGACGACAGAGGAAAATCCCCTTATACGTGTGCTTCATCGATCTGCAGAAAGCGTACGACTCTGTCGACCGAGAGCTGTTATGGAAGGTACTCACACGCTTTGGCGTACCAACCAAGATGCTGAGAATTATCCGTAATTTCCACGATGGCATGCGGGCTCGCGTGCGTACTGATGACGGCGAGCTCTCGGAATGGTTTGATGTCACGCAGGGGCTGCGGCAAGGCTGTGTACTGTCACCGTTACTGTTCAACGTGTTCTTCGCTGCTGCGTTACACGTCGTACTAGTACGCTTCAGCCAAGACGAAGCCATTGTAAGGGATTTGGTCCAACTCTTGGAAGCTGGAGTAGTTCGAACAGGGAAGGAGGAGCCATTGGCGTGCGTGCGAAGGTCTGTATGGGGCATGTTGTACGCCGACGATGCAGGAATTGTCTCGAAGTCGGCTGAAGGGCTCGCAAAAATGATGACAGTCATCGTGACTGTCTTCGAAGCAGCAGGCCTCACGGTGTCGGAAAAGAAGACTGAGACAATGGTCCTACAAACACCAGACCGGACAACCCTCGCACCACCGCTCGTCATCGAAGCGGCAGGTCAGAGGTATAAGCAGACGACCCAGTTCTTATACCTAGGCGGCGTTATCCACGAAAACGCTGACCTCTCGCTCGAAATCGACCGACGGATCCGCCTCATGCGAGCATGCTTCAAACGGTTCGGCCCGGAGTTGTATGATAGGACGACCGCCCCCCTTAGCCTTAAAGTCCGAATGCTGAAGGCCGAGGTGATTGAGACCCTGCTGTACGGGTGTGTGACGTGGACCCTCAGAGCGGAACACTTTGCCAAGCTTCGAACGGCTCACCACCAAGTCCTGTTGCGAGTCATTGGCTTCCAGCGCCGACTTCGTACTGACCATGCCACCCTCTCGTACGCGAAGGCCCTCAAGATGACACGTTGCGAGAGCATCGAAACGACCATTCGCAAACGGCGGCTCTTCTTTGCGGGGGGCGTGGCACGGCAAAGCGAGGAGCGATTACCCAATCGGGTAATGCTCGGGACGATAGCTGGTGGGGAGAACCCGAGACCAGGCGGACAGTGTAAGACTTGGCATAGATGCATAGTCGAAGACCTTAGGGAGTTCCGAGCCACCGAAGGGTCAACGGAAGTTGCCCCCTTGGTGTTTGGAGTTGAGACCGCGTTGTGGTCCACTGCAGCCAAAAAGGTGGGGAAGTGGTACCGGGGGATCCTTGAAGCAGCCGAACGGTTCATGGTGAGGTGGCACGAGGCTGAGGCTGAGATGAGTAGACAGCGCCGCGCATCCGCCGTGGATGGTGCCCAAAGGAACGGGGGGGGAGGGGGCAACAGGAGAAGTGGCATAAAGCCCGACCGAGTGAATGCGGAGAGGGGGGGGAACAGGAGGGGTAGAAGGGAAACGGCGGTAGACGAAAGTAGGAAGGAGATGGCAGACAGGGTAGCAAGGCACCAAGTCGACTAGGAAGTAGAATATGACCATACTACTAGTGCTACCAACTGGTGCAGCTGGCTCGAACGTGGTCTTCCCTTGTCTTCTCTTTTAGTTTTGTTTTTTTTCTTTCTTTCTTGCGCTGACTCTCCGTGATTTTCATTTCATTTTTTCTCTTCCTCTTCCTTTTCTGATTGATAAGCCGTACTCAAGGAGCCGTGTGGCGTGGTTGGAAGACGAACCTGCTCTGCTCGGCTCGTATTGTCTGACGCCAAGGGGCTGGGCATAGTTGACGAACGCAGGGCGGAGACGGCAGTCTGGGTAGCAAGGTACCAGGCGGATTAGCAGGGAGAACCTGGCTATACTACTCGTACCACAAGCTGCTGCCGCCACCTAGAAGGTGCTTTGGGCTTTGGTCTGCCTGTTATTTCCCCTTTGTTATTTTTCCTTGTTACTTTCTCCTTGGTTCTTTGTCTTACTCTGTTCACAAGCAGTGGTGTTTTTTGTTATTTCTTCTTTTTTCCAGCTCGTTCTTTTTCAAGTGTTGGCCACCTCGCCTGCGGGGGGGGGGGCACGACAGATTGTTTCTCTTAGATTTTGCTTTCAATTTTCTTCTCTTTCTTTTTCGACTTGTCTACCTTGTTTTTGTTTTCTCTTTGATTGTTTCTTTTCGTTTCACTATTTCATAGATTGCGTATGTCGTGCCTGTCGTATCTAGTATGATGACATGGCTTTGCATTGCCCACTGCAGTTCACACTGCACACGTGGCAACGTAGTATCTCTGTGGCGTAGCTTTGTGACCACAGAACTTGTATCTCTTCTAGGATGGAAGAATCGGCACGGACACTGGTTGTGCTGGATGTCGACGGGTAGAAAGAACGGTTTAATGTGAAGAACACACACACACACATATGTGAGCAGCCTACGAACGGCTCGGCTATAATTGCGAATTGTATCCATTGGTATCCAGGGCTGGGCATAGTTGACGAACGCAGGGCGGAGACGGCAGTCTGGGTAGCAAGGTACCAGGCGGATTAGCAGGGAGAACCTGGCTATACTACTCGTACCACAAGCTGCTGCCGCCACCTAGAAGGTGCTTTGGGCTTTGGTCTGCCTGTTATTTCCCCTTTGTTATTTTTCCTTGTTACTTTCTCCTTGGTTCTTTGTCTTACTCTGTTCACAAGCAGTGGTGTCTTTTGTTATTTCTTCTTTTTTCCAGCTCGTTCTTTTTCAAGTGTAGGCCACCTCGCCTGCGGGGGGGGGGGCACGACAGATTGTTTCTCTTAGATTTTGCTTTCATTTTTCTTCTTCTTCTTTTTCGACTTGTCTACCTTGTTTTTGTTTTCTCTTTGATTGTTTCTTTTCGTTTCACTATTTCATAGATTGCGTATGTCGTGCCTGTCGTATCTAGTATGATGACATGGCTTTTTGCATTGCCCACTGCAGTTCACACTGCACACGTGGCAACGTAGTATCTCTGTGGCGTAGCTTTGTGACCACAGAACTTGTATCTCTTCTAGGATGGAAGAATCGGCACGGACACTGGTTGTGCTGGATGTCGACGGGTAGAAAGAACGGTTTAATGTGAAGAACACACACACACACACATTGCGTGGGATATTCGCCTGCGAGTTATTGAACGACCATACCTGGTACCTGGTACCTGATACGAGCGATAGTATACGTATGAATTAACCTTACTGGCGACCCCCCCACAGCGAGAATAGCCATGAATGTACCTGGTATTTTATTTGAATGCCTTGGTTACAGGATTTCAACACGTACATAGTAGCCTACAAAGTCTTGTGTATGAGCGAGGTACTAATAGGGGTACGTAACACTATTTTAGTGACGAAATCTCCCGTGAACCCCCCCTTCCTTTCTCGCGATATATTTAGGTAGACAAACGATGCACGGTCGGTGCCCCTTTCTTGATGTGATGGTGTAGCACATCCACCGTATAGGAATGCATATATTTATACTCGTACGTAGGCGAACCTTACCTGGTTGCACGTATATACAATGCGAAGAACACACACGTACGGGTAGCGCTCTGGGAATACCAGGTATACCTGTCGACAATTCTTATATGGTTGCACGTAGCTCTTTAGGAATATATCTGCAGGAGGATTTTAAATGTTGCTCATTGGGACCAGCTTATATTTCTGCACCCCTCTTCAGATTGCCCGTCCACACGCTGCTTCTACCATGCAGAACAGGCTCTATGATGCACTACTTTCCTGCTGCTCTACTATAAATACAGGACGCATGCTGCGGAAATTAATCAGATTTCTGCCATTTATGCCCCACCCCGACGGCCTATAGGATACAAACGATGTCTATTATTTTTAGATTTTTTTTTCTACTGCTCTTTACGTGCACGTCTTCCAGCATTATCGACTTAAAGCGGCTTTATGTTGCCGAACCTTGTCCGTCTGCTGCCTAGGTGCATTTAAATTTGCCAGTTTTAAGCCAGAAATAAGGTATATATATGCTGCACAAATATGTCCGGCTACAGCCTCTTACGTGCACGTTCCTCAGCGTTACCGACGAAACGAAGCTTTGTGGCGCGCAACTTTGTCTACTGCTGTATACGTCTACCCTCCCCCAGCTGTAGCACATCAAAACAGAATGTATGCTACCTGATCTGGCCCGAATATTAGTTTGGTCGTGTTTGTTTTCCCTTTACTTTTGTTTTCGACGTGTGCCTTCCTTTTTTTTTTTTTCTCTTCTTTTCTTTTTTGCTCCCACCTTAAATCAAAGCAGGGTAGACACTGTTCAAGTTTGTAACAAGTGTTATTTTCCAACGCACCCCACCCCCACCAGCTTTTACAAATAAAGCAGGGTACAGGCTGCCTAGAAAAGTAACACCACAAAGGCTACACAAACTAGTAAACAACTGTTTCTCCCATGTTTGTCCAGCTCATCACAAAAACAGCAGCTGCAAGCTGCTCGAATATGGAGCATAGTAACTGTGGCCCGGGCAGTGACCATTTCCGAAAGTGATGAACTAAATGCTGGCCTAACTAACACAATAGTACACAACATCCTTCGCGGCGGATTAGCGTCTTCGACTCCCCCAAAGGAGCCGATTGATACTCTTTTCCATGTTTTTACGTACCGGGGTCTATTTCTTATTTTTATTTTTATTTTCTTCCCACTTGTGCCACCTCTACGATACCCTAAGTATCTCACAACGTATCGGGCCTCGCGACCCCCGAAATGTATCGGTTGCTGTCTGTTTCTGCCACGGAACGAAAAACTGCCCACCGTTCAAGTAGGGAATCGCCCGATATTCTGTGCAGCTACCAAATAGTGCCGGCATGCTGCAATTTTCCCCCCGACTCGACCTACACGTTTCCTTTACGGGTACTCTAATTGTATCCCAACGAAAGGTCTTGCACTGCCCACGCCCAGTAATCGTCACGCCCTGTTATCACTACGAACATTAGACATTTCAGACGGAGTTCTGTTCAATTCGGCTCAACTGATATCACTTGAGTGACTCGGGCGCGACTACCGTCAATCACACGCGAGGCGCCTGAAACTAGCTAGACGTCCTCAACTATAAAAATATCCTTCGACGGGCACTAAAATTGTGGCACACCCCCCTCAATACCCCTTATTGTACGTCCTTACCGTCACTCCTTTCTGTCCCCTAGATCGGTTTGTTGGTATTGTAGCCGCCTACCCTGATCCAAGCCTGGATCCACCAGCCCTCTCCAACTTCTTCCACCGACATGCCCGGCGCCCCTTCCACCGACACCACCAACCCCCGCGAGGCGAGGTATGCCGCAAGGCCCTCTCGCGCCACGGACGACGACACCCCCGGCTTCGATACCATTCTGAGTGACCTCGCTCTACACCCCACCACACCGGGATCTTCTCCACTTGGAGCAGGCACGACCAGTGCCGGGCCTACCATCAAACCGGAAGTCTCCGCACAGGAAACTTCCACCCCTGCTCTCAATCCGGGGCACTACCAACGCGATCCCACGGCTCTCCGTGAGCGCCGCGCGGCCCTCAAAGCCCACCACGAGCAGCTCCTCCCACCCCCCCTACCTCTCACTTCTCTACCAGAGCACCTCCTCAGCTCTAGTCATCAATAAAGAAGATCTATATAAGAAGAAGCGAAGCACTGCTTCCCAGCTGCCAGAAACACCTGCGTCCCTTACCCTTACCTATACCTCTGATATCTTCACAAGTAGTAGTAGTAGCAGGCTATAATACCTCACAAGAAGACTGACTCTACGTGGGTCAATGCGGTGCAAGAAGCTAGCGACGTGAAGAGTGACGCAATAACACTGAAGAATCTGTTGCAGTAGACTAACAATGCTGTGGCAGAGAAGGCAGGTACAAGCAGAGTAAGTAGAGTCTGGTGCGATTGGACAGAGAATTGATGAGTTGAGGACTAAAGTCGAGTGCATATATATTCAGTGCGCGCGGGTATTTATTTGCAGTGTGCCACCATAATAACGTCTGTCTCGTCACCTACCTGTCGGTCTTCCATCGACAGCCAACAATAATATAAAAGTAGAGCGTGTTCGTATAATATATTATTTGGAATACACCACCGCTGAGCTACTCAGAGTGGATCTGATAGATCAGCGGTTTATTCCAAAAATAAATACGAACTAAAGAAGTACCTTTGGGCTCGATACGACCTCCCGCCGATAACACCCTCCGGGGTTGATCAAGCCCCTAATCAGCACCTGATTTCTCTTTCTTCGTGTGGTCCCTCTCCTCCGTGTTCGCTGACTGAGCTCAGTGGTTTATCGCAAATAAACGAACAAAACGTTTGGGCTTGATACGGCCTGCCGCCGATAACACCCTCCGGGGTTGATCAACCCCCTAATCAGCGCCTGGTTTTTCCTTCGTATGTCCCCCCTCTCTAGTCGTGCGATATTTTACTCAAGTGATTATTAGTTCCAATCCCGAACCTCCGGTCGTGTTCTTTTATCTCATGGTTCTCTCCGCTTGATTTCTTTTTTCCTACCCGCGGCGGACAAGTAAGTCAGAAATACGACGTCTGGCGGGACACGAACCCGGGAGGGAAGGGGGTCATTCGGAAAAAAAAAAACAGACGCTGATTAAGGGCTTGATCAACCCCGGAGGATGTTATCGGCGGGAGGCCGCATCAATCCCAACGAACGGTACTTGTTTTGTTCGTTTTTTCGGGACAAATCCCTGAGCTAGTCGGGTCAGCGCTGACCGAGTACCTCGCTCGGTGGTTCATCCCTAACATTTCGAGCAATGAAGTCCGGGGTTCGAGTCCCGCCAGACATCGTATTTCCTTTTTTTTCTACCGCGGGTGGAAAAAAACAAAATCGAGCGGAGATAAGCACGAGGATGAAAAAGAACACTCGACCAGACAGTCGGAAGTAGTGGAGTAAACCGCTTGACTTGAGTAGCCCAACTCACGACTAGGGAGGGGGGGCATATGGAGGCACCAGGCGCTGATTATGGGCTTAATCAACCCCGGGAAGTATGACCCGCAGGAGGCCGTATCGAGCCCAAAGGTACTTCTCCTAGTCGTTTATTCCAGGTTTAGTCGGGGAGGAAAACACTGAGGAGCTACTTAGTCAACGCTGATTGAGAACCTCATTGGTTTATTCCAAAACAAACGAACATAACGCGGGTAGTGTAATAATGGAGATGAAACGTCAGTGAGTTACTCTGTTGGCACCTACCTGCGCTCGGTCGACAGAAGCGCCGACTACTAGATGCCTCTCTTCAGTGCTTCAGTGCCTGGTGTTGCTGCTGTACACGGCGCTGGTGCCAATCAAAAGGGCTGTCTATTTCTTGTTTTTTTCCCGAGTCCTTGATCACCTGGACCACTGCCTCTCGTCTATCCAAACCACCACCTAAAAAGCTCTGAAGGCCGTCCCCTGTATATTATCTGCACGGTATGGTCCCCCGTGATAGTAATAGTGGTGCCCTCGAATGCTACTAAGAAGAGTTGATGCTGGAGTCCGAATCCCACGCTGGTCGAACCTTTGAGTTTATCTTCTAAATAAAACATTAAACGGAATCAACTGCTAAGAGCGCCTACATACAGTGAGTGGCAGTGGTAGATTGGGTAGGAAGGCACAATTTGGTGCCAATCGACGAAGGAAGAAAGGACCGAAGCCTCCTCGCGATAAACACTGCACGGCAAGAACCGTAGAAGGACCTGCTTTGCGACCCGGATCTGAGGTGCGACCAGGAAGTAGAGAGAAAAGAGGGGCAAATGTATCAAAGGGGATGGGGGGGGGGGGGGGGGGGGGGTGATAAGAGCTTCCTAAATGCGATCCGTACTCGAGTCATCCGAAGGAAGAGCACACCGCAAAGAACACGTTGGTAGTCCTACGTCCCGGGCTTATCAAGAGCAGCGAGCAGTGTCGTGGTACAGTAGCGAGCAGTGTCGTGGTAGACCTCGGCCTTGCCCGCGCGGCTATGCACGAGAGGTAGGAACACTTGAATGAAGACTATGCTTCTCCGCTGTTGTAACTCAGAACCATAGCTGGCCACTAGAGAGCCATGGTAGATTTCTCCGCAGCCGATAAAAGGGAAATAGTTATACACCTTATTCTGCGCTATTAGTATCCTGTATCTATCTGTCGCTTCCTTCATGCCATGGCTCCATACTCCATATATATGCATTTACATCATAATTAGAGCTTCTTTGAATCGTTTGGTTGTATACACTCAAAAGGGGCTCCGCATAACAATATTTTTTAGTTCAAATCTGTAATGTCTGCGCGCACAGCGATACCTCTACTACTGTTTGGTGTATATAAATATAAGTATGTACTAGCATACAATATAGAGCCTAAACAGAGCTGCATTATTGCTGCAGAATCTGATGTATACGTGATATATTTTTTGTGTGAAACTATTAATCATTTCGGGTCTAAAAGATGGGACACGGAATCAACTTGTACCAACTACAGTACTGTAGTAGTACCAACCCACCTGCCAGAACTACAAAACAAAAGTTACGTCAGCGTAATTGATTATGTGCTGCGGCAATAACAATGTGTTACGCGTGATTACGCGTAACGGACACCCCTGGTACGAAGCAGAACCCTTCCACTCCAGATATCTAGGAGCCTGTCCTGAGACCGTGGACGGGATGTATTGGCTACGAGCGACTATTGCGAGAGCAACAGTGACATTAGTATTGTTGGGGGGATGGGGGGTATTAAAGTGATGGATGACAAATACTGAAAACGATTTTGTACCAATATCAGGGTAGGTCGATCAAGTTCCCGAAAGAGCGATATTATATACCAGGTATAGTGGCTCGATAGCAAAATGCCCGAAAATGTGCTTCGTACTCCGTACGTTGTATTTGTTGCTCTCCCGTCAAAGTAATCGCCAAAACTCTAGCCCGTGGTCACAGCACAGGCTCCAAAAACTCTAGAGTGGAAGAATACCTCAAAAAGCATCATGGGACTTTGCTGGGGGTCGCTCAGTGCAATGATGACCCGTGGCATATAGCCTACGTGGCTGCGGATGTGAGTTGATCGTGGACGGTCGGGGAAGCGCACACCCTCACTTATGTTTCTGCACTCGATTCTCCTTCTTCTCCCTCTTCTTGTCGTTTCGTCTGGGACCGCAAGCGGCGACTTTCAACATCAAGCACCTTCTATGGTTTCGAAATGCCAGCCAGATATAGTAGTTAATCCACTACCCTCGCAAACCTGTGCTACCACGTGCCTAGGGCGTACCAACGAGATACCCGAACACAAAGTACAGGCCTTGACGATTCTAACCATCTCACCCACCCAGCAAAACATATACGCAACAGTGGATTCTTCATGTGTACTCTTTCACGGCCGAACCGCCACCGCGCGGAGTAAGATCTTAGCACGGGGTCGGCATATCCCGGGCGAGCTGCCCTGCAATGTGACAGGAGGGAGGCTTCAACCAATCCGATGCAAACTTAAAATAATCGATGAAGGCGCATTAGCGAACTACAGAAGTTTAGATTTGCTGACCCTACTCGTAGCGTCTCCTGACACAGAACACCAGGCAAACCTACGGATGCACCCCGGGTACCAGACCAAGGCCTGCCCGATTATGCTATTTCTTCAACAGCTACTCTTTGCTTTGCTGTGCCACGGAGAACGTTATTGTCGTTTTTATTCTTGGAGCCGTATTTCCACGCATGCACATTATGTTACGCCTATTTCGTGGCAGTGCCCGCAGCAGTGCCCACGGCATGTCGTAACATGTCGTGGCAAAGACTCGCGGGTTATCTTTTGCCGTGTGACGTGTCACAGTTGTGCCCGCGGATATTGCAGTGGGGCATTCCATGGCCTCGTAAGACAAGCTCCTCGGCAATGTCCACGGAAAACCCCACGGCAAGCCCCCCGGCAAAAACCACGGAAAGACCCGCGACGAGACCCTCGACAAGACCCGTGGCATGTCCCGTGGGAAGTACCGCGGCAAGACCCGCGATAAGACCCGCGGCACGTTCCGCGACAAGACCCACGGCAAGTCCCGTGGCAAGTACCGTGGCAAGACCCACGACAACACCCGCCACGTGCACCGCCGGAAGTCCCGTGGCAAGGCCTACGACAAGACCCGCGGCAACGCCCGCGACGTACCGCGACTAAACCCGCGGCGAGTACTGCAGAAGCCCACGGCCATATCCACGCAACCGGCACCCTGTCCCCATTTGGTGCTTTGACCGCGTAGTGGTGCCATCTTAAGCAGAACCCTGCACCCTGTTTCCATCCACAAGGTGCAGAAATATATATCAGCTCTCCGCAGGAGTCGGCGGAGGCCCACCTGGCACTCTGTTCCCATTAGCCCTTGCCTCGGAATTTTCCGCGGGTGTTGTTACGGTACTTGCCGCCGCATCTCCCGCGGGACTTGTCGCGGGACTTTCGGCGGGACTTGTCGCGGGTGTTACCGCGGTCCTCAACGCGGTTGTTACCACGGGATTTGTCGCGGGCCCTGCCGCGGGTGTTGCTGTGGGATCTTACTGCGATACGTGCCGTGGGACCTTGGGGCGGGACACGCCGCGGGCTCTTCCGCGGAACTTGCCGCGGTACTTGACGCACGTAATGTCGTGGACATGGCCGTGGGGCCTGCAGTGGGGCTTGCCGTCGGTATGGCCGTGTGTTTTGCCGAGGCGTGCCGTGGCTACCGCGTGCTCCACCGTGACGTGCCGCGAGGATTTCCGTGACGCTTGCCTCAGGCCTTGCCGCGGCAGTCGTTCCGCGGCATGTCATGGCACGTCGCGGCACTGCCCCCGGTGTGTCACGGCAGTGTCCAAGGCATGCCACGAAATGCCCCAAACTGCGTTAGATACGTACTTGTTTTCCCACCTAAACGAAACACATGCGACAGTTGTTCCCTCTTTCTACGTCTGTTGGTGCCCTGAGAGAAAACTCTGTATTGCGTCCCTCGCGGCAATGCTCATCAGCTGCCTCTCTCCTCTACGGTGGTGAGCAATGCACATGGCCAGACGGTCCCGGCGACGCCAACTTCTGTCCGCCCTGCCTGCCGGAGCGCGGTTGTGACTAAGTATTCCACTTGCCAGACAGGAAGTGCGATCCTTGAAAGGTTTTACGTATGCCCGGCGGCTTTACGGCCTACGCGGTCAACGAACAAACGTCGTCGTCAGTCAATATTGCCGGTAATTCTGTTATTTTGAACGACATTACATCAGACTGCACCAACCACTCCACATGACACAATAAAAAATAAAAAATACAAGGAACACCAAAACATGTTTCGGTCATCGCGCGTTATGCCTTCACATTGCCAACCAACAAGAATACTTTAATCTCCGACGCCAGGCGGACGTGTGGCCACATAGCCATCCTCATCGCACAAACGTACACAAAAGTACCACGGCATGGCCACGTTGCCCGCTTCCTATGTTCTTCTACTACCCCCCGCCCCTCGAAAACCAAACGCGCTCCGATCATCGCCTATCCAAATATTTGTTTGCGCTCGCCCCGTTTCATTGCCGTCCCGACCGACGGTTGGGCGAACAAAGCGTCGCTAACGCCGCCTTGCACACTCCGTGCTTCCTCTCCTCGCCAATTTCCCGCTCCATCGCTCCGTGAGATTCTGGTACCACCCAAGCTACCTGTTTGTTCACACGAGTGGGTGGATAATTGGTTGAAAAAGCTATGAAATATATTGACATGGATCGCTGCGGCGTGACCCTTAAATGGCGTGGTAGCAGAGCCTAACGCTGGCGTTGATGACGGACACTCAGGCTGGGGCCGATGCACTTGGTAAAAGGAAGAAGGGATATGATTAATACACCATTGCGCCAAAACTGGATATATGTAGGTTACCGATAGGCCTTGTCCTTAACGTAGCTGTGATGAGCAATGAGGACTGTCAGTGTGTGGGCTGTGTCCTATGCCACAACGTCTAGAGCTACTGAACCATCATCCTGTTCCGCAACGTCTAGAGTCTAGACCTATTATTACGGGGGACCATAGTTAACAGGACCTATGGTACACACAAAAACCTATATGTTTAACCATTTTTACTAACAATATTTGGTCCTGTTAACTATGCCCCCCCGTAATAGGCTCTCTTTTTCTACTGCACCACTCGTGGTCTCGCCGCATTGTTCCAGAGGTTCCGGTTTGGTCACCTCGTTTCACCCTGGGTGTACCCGTACAGCGATAGGCTACCGATAGACCATATATTTAACACAGCAGCTCTGTTGCTCACTGATGCTACTATTACTACTGCAGCAGTTACTATTTGTACAAATAGTGGCAAAAACGGTTGCTCCTTGTCGAAAAACACCGATACACCCTCGCCGAGGTCATCGTTTTTCGAGGATAAAAAATACGGGGCAGAAATGTCGGTGCTTAAGAGTATAGCTAACATTCACGGGGGAAAACACACACAAACAAGACTACCCTTTGCGCTCTTCGTGCATCGGCACCAAAATAAACCACCGTTCACAGATAGATATGCCACGCTCGTCTGGAATATGCGTTCTTACTCGAATCTCAGCACCTTCACCACAACACCAGCTCAGTCACCACAGGCATACCCACCCACCCACCCACCACCGCGCCAACGCCCGCGACCGCACCCGTTTTAAGCAGCTTGGCACCGCTGCGAGTCCTCAGTTGCAACCTGTCGGGATGAGCACGGCAATGGACCCGAAAGGCCCGGCGACGCCATGTTGCGTGTGCTTGCACTTCTGGTGCTGCGGGTAGAGTTGGGGGGGGGTCACGCCTATCGCCCTATAAATGGATGTCAATACCCACGCGAACCTTTCCTCAGGGTTGCAGCGCCTTCGAGCTCATCTGCTGTTGTCCGTCGCACACCCTCCCTACACTGTCCACGCCCTTGTACTCTCTCTTCTGGCCAGGCAGCACACGGCGACCAAACAATAGGCGGTCAGACGAGACGAGACGAGACTAGAGTTGTGGATCCTCGGCTGCTGTGGGAACAGTTGGTGCGCGATGCGGTGTCTGGTGCTTGTTCGCCTGTCTGCATCTTGGTCTCCGAATTGTTTGGGTGTGTGTGCGTTGTTTTTTTTGTATCAGGGCATGTGGAAAGAGCCTGCTTCAAGGATGTGGTTGCCTCACACACCTCTCGAGACTCCTCTCTGTCCAAAGGCACATTCACGGGTATCTCCCAGGGATGCATAGGATATGCTCTCTATGGTACGACGCCTATTTCGTGTGTGTTTGAGGAGTAGGGTTGAAGAACAGAGATGCCCGGTTGTAACACAAGGCACCTCTCAAGATGTAATAGCCGAGTAGTCCGTTGCGTTTCAGCCCCGATGCGCTCAACTTCGTTTCATTTCCCCTAATGTTTCAGCTCTCTCTTTTGTGACACGATCATTTCCGCTCTCTCGCACGACCACACCTTCTCTCCGGACAGGTACTTCAGATCAGGAGCACCACGCGCGAGTGCCCCTACTCACCGCCCGTACGCGAGCTTGAAAAATGCGTTTCTCTGCTCCCACCCAGTATTGCAATTTCAGTACTTCTCGCAACAACAATCGCTGTGTTTTTTCCCCCATCCCATTTATATATTATTCGCCCTTCTTGCGCATGCTCCCTACTACTCGTACCTCA
Organism: Nereocystis luetkeana; assembly: GCA_031213475.1. NCBI lineage: Eukaryota > Phaeophyceae > Laminariales > Laminariaceae > Nereocystis > Nereocystis luetkeana. The sequence goes on along the minus strand of JARUPZ010000011.1, from coordinate 5,961,665 downwards.
GACCCTCATTCACAAAGTAGACTATTCTCCCTCCTCCCCACCGTATGGTACGGGTCTTTTGTTTTTTTTTTCGCGGCGAGAGTTCAGCATGTTCTCCCCTCATCGACACGCGTCGACTTCGGCCTTTCTGCGCACCTAAGTCGTCCAGAGCTTTTCACGTTCACGCGCGTTCTTACAAGACCCAACAATACCGGCACTGGGTGAATAAACCTGTGCGCGTGCTGGACGCGATTAAGTGTACTCTAAACCTGCTTGAGATTGGCATGGCATCTGTATAATTCGGATGTGTACTTGGACGCACCCTTACAAGAAATCGTGTTGTTTTGCTAAGTTTGTTCTTGGTAAACACTCTTTTTCAGCCGAAAACATGAAGGTCTCACCGTGACTACTGCCTATACTTGGGGACGTTGATTTTTCCTGGACCCTCTGAGGCAAAGCACCGGTTGTTGTTATAGTCGCATCTCGTCCGCACTCGATTTTGTTTTTCCCGCCATTTTCCTGGGCTTCTGGGAGTTTTTTCATAAACTTTTGATGTTTGCCGAGTGTTCGGGTGGGGGCTGTTTTTCTACTCGGTATTATGTAGCGCTTCCTGATTTTTTTTCTTGGATCGGGTCGGGAATGGTTTCTTGCGTACTTCGTCCTGCCGACACCCACGCTCAGTGTCGGGGCTGGTCTGGGTAACTGAGCCACTCATTTGTGGCACAGGACACGTTTTCGAAGTTTTTAGTCTTGGTTTATTAGCTGTTCTATGGCGTATTCCGTGTTAGTTTCCTTCTTCGTCCTGCCGAGCCCCCCCCCCCCGTTCGGGCCAGGGGGGATCTGGGTAAAATTCACTACTCATAAATGGGCCACAGGCTCGCCTCGCTTTTTGTGTCAACCTTTCGCTTTTCCGCAGAGACTTGCTCGCCCCACCTGGTACAGCGATGGCTTTCGTTGGCGATTCATTCCTGTCCCATGCGACAAGTCCTTCCTATCTTACTTCTTTTTTTTTTGGCGTCCGCTGTTGCTTCGTAACCTTGCCGTTCAGAGATGTGGGTGTACTTTTGAGGAGACGCATCTTCGACTCATGTCCTAGCTCGTGGAACCGGGGTTTTCATGAGCTTCCCATATTTCTTCAGATACGGCTGATCAGAGTGGGCTAGTGTTATGGCAGTGCTTTGACGCCCAAAGGCCTGTAGTTGCCTGGGTTCAGGTATTGGGATCGTTTTTGCAGCAATTGGGGAGGCGTATCTTAGATGGAAAACCAGGGATTTTCCAGCGAGGCACGAGCCTTGCTCTCAGTCTCTAATCGTGCTCGAAAAAATGAAAGCTGATCTTCGTCTATCACTAAGCATTCAACACACACGTGAGTACCAACGAGTACCGACTTAATAGGCCTAGCAAGAGATACAAAGAGCCCCGACCTCGAGCTTAACATTGTTATTTCCTACCTTGCACGCACGTCTTTCAAAACACACTTGTCCGCACATTCAGACTCATCTCATGAGTCGTACGAGTGTGTCACATTTCCCTTTTGCCACTCTTTTCGCCAACCATTATCACCAAAACACCAGGTTCAGGTTGTGAATACGAAGTGCGTTCCGCCATAGGCGCCTATCAAAGCAGCGATGTCGAAGCCGGAGGTTGAAGAGCGAGAAGGAACACCGCTGCGCAGGTGGAGGTTGCAGGGGCATTCCGCCGTAGGTAAGAAAGCAAACATCCATCCCCTCCCTCTCTGTTAGTCATCGTACGTACGTTGACTGGTGGCCTACTCTATCATACCCCTGCTGCTTTATTATAACCCCCGAACTCTCCCTGGCTAGCACACCGTTCTGTTTTCCGTATATCTCCGTCCGTATGCCCGGTACTATTACAGTATTCTGCCCGTCTTATCCTCCCTCTCTGTTAGTCATCGTACGTACGTTGACTGGTGGCCTACTCTATCATACCCCTGCTGCTTTATTGTAACCCCCGAACTCTCCCTGGCTAGTACACCGTTCTGTTTTCCGTATATCTCCGTCCGTACGCCCGGTACTATTACAGTATTCTGCCCGTCTTATTCCCGATTGCGGAAATGGATCAAATCGAACAGCTCAGTTATAATAATATGTAACAGCTTAGAGCTCATTGTATTGGATGGAAAATTTCGAACCAGCCTCTCGCTCCGAAGTTCTTATCGAATCGAATCGACCAGATGGCGATTGGAAAAGACAATATATACATGGAGGCGGTGTAATACCAAATCAGGTGGTTTGTCACTCTAATCAAACCCTCTGAACAACACCATCCTGCCACAACGTCCAAGAACCGGATATATACTAACGCCGACGTAGGGTTGTGCTAGGCATCACCACAGACAGTAGTAACCCAGCTTGGTTGGGGTAGCCCCGTAGCCGTTTTTTGCTTCGACAACTTGCTTCTGGTGAGGTCGGGGATGCTGATGGCCTTTTGCCGTCGATTGCACTCGCTGTCGCTTTGTCGGCCCTGAACGCACTTGTGCACGCCCCACTAGCCGCACACCCTTGCTCTCGGGGGGCACGTGGCACTTCATCTTCGACGGTAGCGACGACGAGTCGAAAGAAAAAGATGAGGACGTGTGCTAACATGTGATGTATCCATTATTTTCAGATATTATTTCGGTACCCGGTATAAAACACGGGTATATTTTTTAACGGACAGGAAAATGCGAATCAATCGGAAATGTTAGAACACGCATGCACTAAAGCAACCGCATAAAGTCAGACAACGTAAGATCCTGACAGTCTAGATCTCGGCTCGGCACGGGAGGTCCGCTGTATGGATAGCGTTGGCCTCTCCCCTCAATCTAACTGGATGTTCCTCCTTGTAATAGACCGGACTGAGTGCCGTCCTCGAGACACCTCATGGCGTAGACCATTCCCGGTCTTGGAAACTCTTTGCTAAACGACACACACCGAAAAGCTCTGCTCGGCCTCGCGTCCGCTCTAAACGACGGCTGCAAGGGACCATCGCTCCGGAACCTCTCCAAGGTGACTTCTCCGCGACTTCATCGACTCCGGGACGAACCTAGCATTTGCATTGGCAATCTATTAAACAACAAATCAACTATGCCTCGTAGTGGATCTCGTTCGAAGAATACTCGCTCTGGGGTGAGACAACAACCGGCCGCAACGCCGACTCCATCATCTTCTCGAGACGACACCCCTTTCAACATCCTCGGGGCAGTCAACGATGACGCAGCTCCGGCTGGTGACGCGGAGGAATCGAATGAAGAGGAGGGAGAAGAGCCGGAGGGCGGCGGTGAGGAGGGCGAAACTTGTTCTCCACGACCGGAGACTCAGCCTCCCTCTCAGGAGTTTCCGGGGATCTCCTCGCCGGCCCGAACGCCCAGAGCTCGCTGCCTGCGAATTACCCGGTGCGGTTCGAGACTGCTGCTCATCTGAGCAAGTGAATCGTGGAGGGTATCACTCCCGGATCGTGGGTGTTACAGGTGACGCTTCCGCCTGGCGGAGCGCATGCGGGCGCATCTCAGGCGCAGGTTGAAGAGGTGAGGGTGGCGAACTCTCTTAACGCGTCCCCCTCGCAGCCCCCACAAAATACAGCGGTGTCCTCGTTCGCGCCGAACCACACCCGCTACCATTCCCATCCACACGCCGAGTAGCTCGGACAGCAACAACATCGCTAATCAACCAGGCGATACACAATAGGCAGCCAGCGCCACGGTCCCTTTAGCTCCTCCTAGCTTGCCGGCTGCGATCACGAATCCTGCAGCAACGAACGATGCCACGACTATGACTTCGAAACTTGACGCCCCCAAAGCACGTCAAAATATCAAAGTAAATCTGACATCCCGTCCTCACTGGTACTCGTTGAGCCACCTACCGAGGATGTTCCCGCGCTCATGTCTAGTTTCCTATCACGCATCCGCTTGCACGCACCCGAGGGTACTTCTGAAGAAATTATCGACTACAGCGCAGTTAAGTGACCCCCTCTGCTAACAATTCGCGAGGAAGCAGCTAAAAGCATGCAGCGGCTGATATTTGAACGCTAGAGTGGGGAACAGACGAGCAACTGTGAATCTTAGCCCGGAAGAAGCGAGTCTCGGCATTCGATCCCCCGTTGTCTGATCTGACTGGAGCAATGCCTTTAAAAGAAAATAAATATTGGCATGTGGGTTTTCGAACGGCACTACCTACTCGCTCCACTCCCTTTTATATGTTACAAGGTGTAATTTGACGCGAGTTGAAATGGGGAGAAAGGGCTGAAGTATTATCACGTTAGAGTTGCAAGGTACAAACCGTAGTTGGGAGGGAAGAGGGAATCCCGCTATGTAACCCCGGATCTCAGTTTTGACTATGCATAGGAGGGAACGAGGAAATAAGCGCGAAGCCAACACATGGGAGGAAACCAAAATACGTATAATGACTAAATACTATGCCCCCTGCCTGCTGTGTTTTGTTTTCCTTTCGCTGTCTCTCTCCATTTCCTGCTGCATTCCTTCACGTTGTTGTTCTTTAGCACGCGTTCAAAGCACGGGTGGAAAGGCCAACATAACAGTCATGAAGCCTCTCCCTAACGGACAAACTACAAGCAAAAGAATACAAAACAGAAAACGGACAACAGAAAACAGCAAAGATCCTCGGAAAACAGTCACTCAGAGTAAGAGTACCGTTTTGGTTGATAAATATAAGTATGGTATTATTGGCCTTTTTACGGGACGAAACCGCCTCATCGTGATCCGAGACTCCAACTGTGTCGGGGGTCCCCTCGAAAGTGCTTGCGCCGTGCCCTGGCTGCCGGCTGGCCGGGTGTGCTATGCTTGTTTTTCAAGGAGAAAAGTCGAATACGTCAGCGTTGAGCGGGACCAGTTGAGTGGTCGATAGTTGATTTATCACAGTAGTGTGACCAAACATTTAGGTGGACGGCCTACCTTTGCCCCGTCAGGCCTACCGTTGGCCCGCCAAACTCTCCTCTAAAATGCAATAGTATTGGGCATTGAGATGACCTTGACAGCTGTCCGTCAAGGGGCAAAAGTGCCGTCAACCGACATTTATGCTCGCTCGTGACGGTAAAAACATTATGTTGCCGATGCCAGCACCCAAATTGGACCGCTTCTCTTTTGGCCAAAACGGGAGAGGCCGCAGCCTCCGCGGCTCTTAGCAGCTCATGGTGGCAAGAGTTTAGGAAATATGGGCTAGGGTAGCCAGTCTCGTGCCCCGCCGTTGCGCGTGTGTTGAGGGTTGGGCGTTGCAGAAACGGGTGTCGAATTGCCGATTCGGCCTACTTTACGTGTGAAAGCACGAGTTTTGCGCTAAACTAGTGAGGTTCGTAGGCTAGCATATGGTCGCGAAACGAGAGTAGCGTGCCCCTTTGACTGTTGTGCACGCCGGGTGACCAGGCTCCGTGAGACAGAGAAGAGGAGTCTTTAGTTTCGACCGAATCGAATGAGCCTAGGCCGCGGGAACGATACGTTGGTGGACGTACAAACTGTGTCTACGATTTTGTTCTTTGTACACTCAGCAGGCAGTATCGAGTTTTCATTGTGTTGTGAAGGTGTTTTTCTTTTTTCTCGTGCAACCGTCAAGAAAATAATTTAGTTATGAAGTGTAGTACGTGTGCGGGATACGACAAGGTACGACGACGACGTCATGTTTCTTTAAATCCCTCACGCAGCTCCCCTCATGGAATAAGTCAGCCTGCAATAGGTTTTGTTGATGGCCTTTAAGGATGTGACTATGTCGTTCCTCGTCGTGCCCCGCCGTGCTCCCCTGTCCCGATTGCTGTGCCGGGGCGCCCTCGGGCGTGCGTGCTGCACTACTTACTGCTGCTTCTACCGTCGCCGCTGCCCTGCTGTTGCTGCTGCTGCTTCTACGTGCTACCGCTGCTATGATTTTCTGCTGCTGCGGCTCGCGCAGCTCTCCTCATGGAGTAGGTCAGCCTGTGGCATGTTTTGTCGCTGAACCTCGAAAGTGTGGCTATCATTCAGTTTCACTTTTACTTTCCAGCTTCTGGACAAGCTTTGGTCACAGGTGTCGTCCGTTATCCCCCCCCGGTCTGTGCCTTCATTTATATCGCGCAAAGGGATGAGCATTCCCGACTCTCGTCGATTATTCATCGAATTTTGCCAACTCACGCTCTCGCGCTTTCCACTCGTCATGTTGTTACCTAAGAAAACGTCCCCACGAGCACAAGCACGCACTCGGTGAGACTCGAACCCACAACTTACCTTCGACAGGGGCGAGATTCACCTACTACGAAGTAACTCCATCTGGGACACCATTGTATCTTTCGTCCTCGTGTCTCACCGTGCTCCCCTGCCTCCATTGCTGTGCCGAGGGCGGCCTCGGGCGTGCGTGATGTGTTATTGCTGCTGCTGCTACTGCCGTTGCTCTTCTGCCGCTGCTACGTGCAACGGCTGTGTTGTTCTGCTGCTGCTGCTCCTGCTGCTGCTGCTGCTAACGCGGCCCCCCTCACGGTAGGTCGACCTGCGATAGATATTTATACCTTTCCTCCTCGTGCGTCACCGGGCTCCCCTGCCCCGAGTTTTGTGCCAGGGGCAGCCTCGCGCGTGCATGATGTGCTACTTCTGCTTCTGCTGCTGCCGCTATTCTGACACTGCTCTGATGTGCTGCTGCTGTGCTGTTTTCCTCCTGCTGCTGCTGCTGCTGCTGCTGCTGCTGCTGCTGCTGCTGCTGCTGTTGCTGCTGCTGCTATGTTTGCGGTATGTTTTTGCTGCTGACCCCCGTGAGCATGGTTCTTTTGCAGGCCAACCCCCTCTCGGTGATGCGTCTCCGCATCTTAAAGCTGAAAGACGGATCCATTTCCTTTGAAAGCCGTACGGGTACCGTCTCCCAGTTGACATTTAGATGGTGTTCCGGCGTAGGTTTCGTGCCAGTATTGTTTTCGTGTGATACGTACCTGTACGCTAAGCTGCTGCTGCTGCTGCCTGCTGCTGCTGAGGTTGCTGCACCAACGTGATTGCTGGCGCTTCGTACTGTCGATACATCCGATCGACTGTTGTGCAATAAACTGTTCTGTGTATATCTGTATACGAAGCACAAGGCTCTTCACGCAGCAGGTTCCGCCCGCTGCGCTCGCTCACGAGGAACAATGGGACGGAACAGGTCGTCGAAACTACAAGTTGCAAACAGGCAACTTGCAAATGCCAAGAGCTCTATGTTCCATCCGGGGAAATAACCCGGACGCCGCATGCATGTGCGTACGCAGTATTTTTCCTTCGATATGTAGCAAAGAGAAAGCACAGCACGGCACCGCACCGCAAAAACATTCAAAATCGAATGGAAAATTTGAAGAAGCAAAACAAATATCCCCATCCCGTCTGAGGTGATTATTTTCCGCCTGGTTGAAAAATCCTTGCGCCGGTAAAAAAAACGAACAGCCGAGGTTCTCTTAGCCTCGCACGCTGCCCGCCCCTCTCACGACCACCTCTCGCCACCGATTCGGTCTGGGTAAAGCTTCCCTCCCTCTCTGCCCCAGTTAGCCTGGTTGCGCGCCTTCCGTGGAGTTCGGTGCTCACCGTGGCCCTCGTTCACCAGCTCGACAAAGTTGGTGTTTGGACTTCGGAGCTCTCTCTATGAACTTCAGCTTGGTCGCAAAAATAGGCCCATCTTGGACTTTATTTTGCAGACCAAAACGACCCTTATAGACTGGTACATATTATGTCCAACCTCACTGCAGGAGGCCAGACGAAGCCCATTCATGCTTCTCGTGTGTCTCAATGGACACGCGACGCCTAGCCACGAAAACGGCGACCGCGCTCCGTCCAGCTCCTCCTCTACCCGCCAGCCCCCGCTGACACCTGCAACGGCGCCGGGCTTGCCCGCGGTGTCGTGCTCTGGGTACACCCACGCACAAACTAAAGAAATGTTGAAACAAGAAAGAAGGGAAACATAAATAAGGCTCTCGCCGGGGAGCAATGGTTGGAGGCGGTGTCCAAGTGGGAGCTCTGAGATGCCGGGGACATACCAACCAAGCACGCTCAGGAAATATATCCGTAAATAAGTCGACACAGTACGGACGCCGAGCATCTCGTACGTAGTTCTTTGTAGTGCTGCTTGCTACCGTAAGAACGAGTAGTGCGTTGTTGTGCCCCGGATGGTGGATGACAATGTTTGTTTTTCTTGTGTTTGCATCGTTTTCTTTCTCTTCACTCTAAATGTTTTTTTGCGCACCCCGTGGCAGTTGCACTGACAGCCTCGAGATGCATACCGGTACGCCCCCAGCCATTTCGGGCATGCGTGGAGCCGCAGGCCGCCGGGGCGAGGCCCCGCTTGTGTTTTATTGAAATGACACCTGGTACGCATGCGCGTTCAAGATAGTCAAAAACAAAAGTGGGCGTAAGAGGTCTGATATACACAAAAAAAAACAAAGCCCATCAACAGAGAGGGCTATGACTACGTCCGCACGCGCGTTCAAGGGGAGCAAAAACGAAGCAAAAACGAAGGACATATCGTACGGACGTATACGAAGCGGAAAAAATTCAAGAGCCTCGTATACGCAAGTGCCTCGTATACAGCAAACAGCAGCACCGGCGGGTGAACGTTTGCAGAGGACGAGCGGGCCAGATCCGAATCCCTCGTATCCTCTAAGCAGCCGCACGGACAAATCACCCAGTAGTGACGCATATTAATGAAAACACGTGAAAAGGAGAGCACACTGCGGGCCAGATACATACATGTATCTCGTATACACCAAACAGCAGCACGTACGAGGAAGCGGCCGCAACGGACAAGGCCACTGATGTGCAAACGTCCCCAGCTATGGGGGTCATATAACCCCAAGCGGGCCAGCGACAGCACCGACAGACAAAGGCCCTCTGAGCCGCCACGGACAAAGCCACTCCTCGACATACAGCGAGAGAGTTCTCGTATGAAATCAAGGTCAGCGCGTTTAAATCAATACGTACAGCAGTAGTACAAGAATTATATTCGTATAACAAGGAACATAATAACGAAGCAGATGCAATGTAAACACACAATGATACCGCAGAGCAAAACTCGTACAACCGTGCGTACCTCGGGGGAGTGTGTCTGGGTGATCAGCCCAAGCTGGTCCTTGTCGGCCTGGGTCTGCTCGTCAGGCTGCCTCGACTCCGCCGCGTCCAAGACAACCGCCCTACCAGCGCTCGCTCCTGCCGGGCCCAGCCTAGCGTGCACGATATTTGAAAACCAGGACCATACCCGCCCCCCAAGGCACCCGGGATGAAGCAAGGGAGGTCTTCCAGCAGGGTCGCCGAGTCCACCAACGTAGCAGACGCCCGATCGGGGTTGGGGTTGGGCAAACGCATCGCGGGCGCCGCCGGGACCGCAGCCGTCGCGTCCTCCGGAGGCGGTGGGGTCGGTGTCGACCGCGTGGTCCGAGGCATCTCGTTCTACCTCTCAATAAATATTTCGTGCCCACCTCTGCTCACGAGGTTTTGGGAACGAAAATGACGGGTGATCGTAGGCTACCACTCCACAATACACATTCAAGACATTTCTGATGGTACATCTAGTTCCATGATTTGTGCCAAATCATTTCCTATGTTCCCATCGCCAATACTCAGGGAAAATGCACCAAGTTGGTGCATGCGACGTCTGGCCCAGGCGTAGGCCTCGAGGGCGACGACGCGTGTCGGGCGGGGTCCTCCTCACAAGACGCTACGCGGCTGAACCTATCCGAAGGGGGTTTGCCTCTAAGCTTAAAATGGCCATAAAAGAACACGGCAAAGGGGAAGAGCGGGACCCTGCCCGCCGGGACCCTTGCTCGAGTCCATTGGTAGATTCGTAGCTCACATTTCTGTCCGAGGAGCAAAAGCAGGTCGGGGTCCCGGTAAAGCAGGCAGCTCCATTTGTTGGAGCATACACTCACCCATGGACCTGCTGGGCGACATGAGGTCGCGGGCGCAGGTCGCTACTTCGCTGGCGGAGCGTATCTCTCTGACGAGAGATATTGCCCTGTATGCACTGGCCTTTTTCTCGGTGCACAGGAGATACTACCTCTTATTTACTCTGGGGTCGAAAATTCTGAGGCTCCCAGAGTCTAGAGGCCTGACTTTATTTTATTTTCGGTTCGGTAAGACGCTCCGTGCTTCTAACGAGGCGGTAGTAGTGCTGGCGGGCCGGGTCTGCCCGGCGACGTGCGCGAGCCGGGCGGTTACGGCGTACATATCCGCCGCGCAGCGGATAGGGTGGGATTTAACCGTCGGGCATATTTTCCCCGCGGTTACGACGGGAGGGGGGCGGGGTTCTCGGCCCCTCTCCGCAACCCGTATGACCGCTTCTCTGCTGGCCCATTTGCGAGAGGCGGGCCTGCCGGACCAGTTCACGATACACTCCTTTTGAGTGGGTGGACCCCTCACCCGATCCCTGGCCGAGACGGCGGTGGACGAGATCATGAAAATCGGTGGTTAGAAGACGAAGGCAATAGCAAAGTACTACATCGGCGCTACTTCTAGTGGCCGGGTCCAGGGTGGCTAGAGAAAACACGGCCAGCGCTATGCGGACGCTAGCCGGCTTCCTCGGTCGCCCGAGTTCGAGAAAAAAATCGCAGCATGTGCGAGACATGGTTGAGGCAAGCGTAAAGAAGTTTGGGTGCGACAACTACGTATCCGACCAGTGGTCTTTTAAGAGAAAACACAACAAAATACTATCCAACGACGCACCGAAGTATGAGCGAGACGACGGGTCGACGCAGGAGGCCTCATCCAAAAATCCAATACTTACATCAAAGGATCTAGGACATCGAGTCAGAATACTACAGGAAAAAAGAGAGGACAAAAAAAGAACGAGCACGTCACGAGTTGGAATGAGGACTGAAGATAATAGATGCTACAAAAGCAAAATTACGTATACATGGAAATATATTGAGATTTATGGTAGCCTGAGAGGAAATTTCAAGATCGTCCGTGTAACCCCTTCGAGCGTTGGTGTGAAGTTGACTGAGAGAGAGGCGCGTTCCCTGCTCTATTGAAAGATAGACTTTTAATAACGAGTTTGTACATAGACGATAGGAAATGGGAAACCTCAAGAATGATGAAACGCACCTGAATCGAGAGGGCTGGAGAGACGCGTATTTCATCCCCGCGTCACTTAACGTCCCAGCAGCGGAAACTCAATTAAGTATGTAGATACGTTATTTACACGAGTACATACACAATATCTGAAATAGGTCACTGCTGTGCATACGCACTGCAGTTCGACTCTTCTTCCGCATATACCAGGTATATGCATATTATGCACGCACCTACCAGGCAAGATACCTATTTTCATGATGCTCCTTGATGCAGTGGCCCTCTTCTCCCATGGCGATCGATGTTACAGCGTGCTGTCTCTCCATTTATTTACACTCCTAACGCCGAGTCTTCTCATAATAGTACTGTTGCTGTCACGACGTGTAGACGCTATTATCCGTCTATCTCTGTTTAGCTATTATTAAGACGCCGGTATTGGACGTGAGTACCAGCGCTACGCCTAGGCAGCCTTAATTAATCGAGGCCGTTTGCAAAACTGATGACGATCGACTCTTAGAAAACATCCCCAAAGCAAAAACAATATTGATCTCTTGGGCGGCGAGGTAAGAAAAGCGCCATTTGAGCGAAAAATCGAGATCTTCAATCTATTGATCTCAATATCGCATAAACAACACTTGATCTCGATTTTCCAACATCAGCATTAATTAGTATTTGACCCCGATCTACAACCAATCTTCTGCACATCAGACCTAACCAAGCTAATTTTACCCTTAGAATTCCTTCACCGTGTTTGTCACTGTCATATTTATCACATGTACATCCCCGGTGGCTTGGTAGATGGTCCGCGTGCCTACCAAGATCAATTTCGTGGGTTCAAGTCTCACCGAGTGCATGCTTGCAGGGACTTTTTCTTGCATAAATATATTGAATAGCGGAAAGCGCGAGAGCGTGAGCTAGCTACATTCGATGAAAATCGACGAACTGTGGGAATGCTGAACCCTATGCGCGACAAAAAAAAAGTACGTACCGGGGGGGAGAAGGGACTGTTTGATCACAGGAGCTGTCGGACGCGTGCACGTGATACACGCGTGGTCTACACCATGATCGTTGAGGAAGAGCAAATAAAATACTAGTTACAAAAAGCCAAACACAACACACACCAGGTGGATCAATACCTTTCTGTCAGAGACCCCACCACATAAACCACACACAGGAGGTAAGCCGCACCAAGATTGTCACCGGCTGCACCACTCACATATAGACAGGCAGTATCATTATCATCAAAGCCTGGGCCGTATCATTAACATCAGCGACTGCTCCCGGAGGAGCAGCTCCATCTCTCCATCCACGAGGCATACTAAACAATGCCCCGATACATAATACGAAACCCCACAACATATGAAACCCCCAATATCCGCAGACCCGTATCAAGCTACCGCATACCACAAACAGCCCCCCTATTCGGTGCTCGATACGATAGGTCTCGAATATCTTATCACTAATTGCCAGGTAAAACGGCTGCCCCAAATTCCATCCTTCATCGTTGCCAAGGTAAAACGGCAATCCCAAAATCCACCCTTCAGAATCGCCAATGTAAAACGGCAATCCCGATACCAAATCTCCTAATCTCGATTCCAGTAGAGACCTCCTAAAATATATCAAGACATGAACTATGAGAAGGGAAAAAATTCAACAAACGTAAGTATGTTGGTAAAACCTTCAAACAAAATCAATAAGACCGCCTTCACACAGATATCGTACCGCCCGATAGCATCGGCCCCCCTGTTTTGCACTCTCGAAGGGCAGAACAACAGAACGTCTCTGATGTAGGACATCTCAAATCGAACTATAATAGCCCCCCTGTTATTAGTAGGTGCTCACTCCGGGAGTATGCAAAAGTCAACAACATACTGCATCTAAAGTTAAAAGTACTACGGATACTAGTAATTTCGGGTCCCCTGTACGTTGTGCATACTTAATCAATAGCCAACGGGTACGGCACGATTCATCAAGACCATCGGCATACCCTATCGGCGTATTAACATTACTCAACGCATGAGTACATCCCAATACTTTCTCCAATTCCCTAAAAACCACTCTTCTCCGTTCTCATCACCCAATACCCCAAACTATCCGAAACCAAGAAATAAACAAAAGAAATCACCACAAATTTCATCACAAAGTCAAGCCCAAAACGAAACATTTAAGCGGGCAACGGTTTGATGAGAGAATCGGCATGCTCCTCTGCCGACCGTACGTGTTGATCTCAGACTCCCCGTTAAACATATGCCTTAGACATCTACATCCAGCAGAGGAAAGCGATGAACAGACATCCGCGCACAAAATCACTCCACCAGAGACAGACCTCCGGTCAGTACCCTTGCGTGCATGGTCCGCATCCACTTCTGAGCTCACTCCAACTGAACTGCACCATCTGCGATAGAAAGTCTTCGTCGTGTTACCGAGTACAGCTACTATGACACTCCAATTGAACTCCACTATCTGCGATAGAACGGCTTCGTCGTGTTACCGAGTACAGCTACTATTCCCCCCCTGCTCGGTAGGCGACAAAGCACTCATCATTAAAATGTTGCGATGTCATTACGACTCCAAAATACCTCAACCATAAAATCAAAAGAAACGAACTCACGTCCAAACACCCCACAACCCCACCTCTCAACCTCCGTCTCCTGCTCCCTACAATACGGATGCGATACTTGTCTTCCGCCGCGGCTCCATATTGCCGCGACATGGACTACATCTTGCAAAGCCGCAGGGTGCAGTGGGCAGTATCGGGTGGGTCAGCGTCAGAAATCAAGCCAGTTCGTGCCAGAAACCGAGGTTACTCGTTAGATAACGAGTCACATCATTATGCACTATGTCTACGAGAAGAATCATGCCATCTAACCCCCGTCCATGATTTCACTCAAAACAATAGTGACAAGACAACGTCAGTACCGATTTCTATTCATAGTTGGTCTTCCTCATATTCAAGTGGGTAATTGGCAACGCAGGTACGTCCGTTTTGCCATTACAACTCGCGGTCTGGGTAGAAACAGCAGTATGGAATCAGGTAGCAGACGTGGTACGGTTCCCTCATACCCTCTGGTTAATATACGAGTACGTGAACAGCAGCTGCGGTGGAAATGTTTCTGTCATATAAGACATACCAGGTATCAGGTGCACCACGCCTTCCGTAATATTGCACACTTCATTTGAGAACATACCAGCCAAACACAAAGAAAGCACAGAAAAGGACAAACTAAAAAGAACAAACAAAAAAAGATCCTAAAGTGGGCGACACTGGAAAAATATTACATGCCTGTTTCCCAGGGTCGAACGGGAAATCTCGCTTGCCGCTGCTGCTGCCGCTGCTAGTCCCCGCCCCCTCGTAATCCCCGTCTCCCCATCCGCCACCATACCCCCCCCAAACCGAGCCAGATCCGTATTCCCAGCCACTCGGTGCCAGCCTCGCCCATATGAATTTCCCCCGGTCGAAGGGGTACGTTGACCCCCCCTTCTGACCGGAGTTGCGCACCTCGGACACAGCAACACCAAGCTTCACGACCTCAGGCTCAGCATAACCAAGGCCCACCACCTCGGACACAGTAACACCAAGCTTCACCACCTCAGGCTCAGCATCACCGAGCTCCAGCACTTCGGACACAGCAACACCAAGCTCCACCTCGGACACAGCAAGACCAAGCTCCACCATCTCGGACACGGCAACACCAAGCTCCACCTCGGGCTTAGCATCACCGAGCTCCACCATGTCGGACAAAGCAACACCAAGCTCCACCTCCTCAGGTTTAGCATCACCGAGATCCATCACGTCGGACAAAGCAACACCAAGGTCCACGACCTCAGGGTAATCCTGCTGCAGCACAGACGTTACACGCGGCTCTTCAGCATCACAGAGCTCGTTCGGTGGAGGCTCGCGTCGGCAACTCCACACCACATCTGTTGAGTAGCTCGTTGCCGAGCTCGTCGCTGTCGGCTCCACCCGTGGCTGCTGGGGCGCCGGCGTTCCAGCCTGCGGCGTACTGTAGTAGTTCGGCGCGTCGACGGCAGCAGGCTGGGCAGTGATACACTGCCTGGCCATGCGCCCGTGAAAGATGAAGTCGTCGGGCACACTGTTGGGTGCACGGCAAATCACATCCCTATGCCCTCGGGCGCCACACCGTGCGCACATGTAGGATCCGTACATCGACGCTGCTGCAGGCGGAGGGGACTCAGGCTGATACCACACGCGATCGGTGTTACCAGCCGCCCCAGTGCACCACTTCGAAGCAGCATGTGGCTGCCGCCGTTGCTGCTGCTGCTGCTGCTGCTGATGATGATGATAACTCTGGCCTCCACCCCAGCGTTGCTGCTGTTGAGGCTGAGGCTGTTGCTGCCCTCGGCCTCCGTACTGCCGCTGATGATGTTGCTGCTGATAACTCTGGCCTCCACCCCAGCGTTGCTGCTGTTGTCCACCAAAGTCATACTGCTGGTGCTGCAACC
The DNA here is from genome assembly GCA_031213475.1 of Nereocystis luetkeana. NCBI lineage: Eukaryota > Phaeophyceae > Laminariales > Laminariaceae > Nereocystis > Nereocystis luetkeana. Next base: position 5,946,232 of record JARUPZ010000011.1, on the reverse strand, counting down.
GCGCGTCACCTCCATACCGTCGTTCCTGCTGCGCCTCCATACCAAGCAGCTCCTCCATTTGCGCCATACCACCACAGACGCCCTTCCACCAGTAAGTGCTCTCCTCTAACACAGTATAACCCTTCAGCGTCCTCCGGGCCCGAGTCACCATATCGTGTTTGATCACAGGAGCTGCCGGACGCGTGCACGTGATAAACGCGTGGTCTACACCATGATCGTTGAGGAATAGCAAATAAAATACTAGTTACAAAAAGCCAAACACAACACACACCAGGTGGATCGATACCTTTCTGTCAGAGACCCCACCACATAAACCACACACAGGAGGTAAGCCGCACCAAGATTGTCACCGGCTGCACCACTCACATATAGACAGGCAGTATCATTATCATCAAAGCCTGGGCCGTATCGTTAACATCAGCGACTGCTCCCGGAGGAGCAGCTCCATCTCTCCATCCACGAGGCATACTAAACAATGCCCCGATACATAATACGAAACCCCACAACATATGAAACCCCCAGTATCCGCAGACCCGTATCAAGCTACCGCATACCACAAACAGGGACGACACCTGTGACCACGGCTTGTCCAGAAGATCGCCGAGGGTGAAACCTCCTACGAGCTAGGCTGGAAAAGTTAAAGAAAAAAAATGTATGTCTGCATGCATGCATGTACTTATCAGGTATTGTATGTATGTTTAACTTTATTTTTACGTATTATCATGTCGAATTGGACAACTCGAACCCCTGCCCTGCCTTACCCGAAGCATGCCGGCACCCATGCGGAGCCCTTGTATACAGTTTACCATGTTACTCTTTCTCTTTGGGAAGTGAACTACAGTAAAGTCACCAATAATGTAGGGTGTGAGTTCAAACTACAGTCCTTAAAAGAAGTGGGGCCTGAACAAAACAACGAACAGCGACTCCTTGATAGGACACTTGTAAGCTTTTCCTTTTTGTCTGTGTGAACTCTTGTCAATATGCCCTTGCGACCCGGATGCTCCGCAGAGGCAGCATTGCTCGCAATGGAGGATGGGGAAGGGTCTCCACTGAGCGCTGCCATACCAAGCCCAGCGGGCACACCTGTACGAAGCCCGAGAGGAGAGGAAACTAACCGAACGGACCATATCGCTGCACCTAGCAATGCTAGACCAAGCCTGTTGGGAACACCTGTACGAAGCCCGAAAGACGAGGAAACAAACTCAGCCGAGCATCCTGCCGTGCTGACTCCACTCAGCTATAATGTGCCAACCCTGTTCGGTGCATCTGTGCGAAGCCCGAAAGACAAGGAAACAAACCCAACGGATCATCTTGTCAACCTGAGTCCACTAAGCGTTGACGGCGGGAGTAGCGATGGCGAGTGGGAAATCAATATGCTAGGTGATCGAAGTCGTAGTGGTACAGATGTGAGTAGTCGTGCCGCAAGCGGCAGGGCAAAGGACTTCGACCTGGAGTTGAAGGCCGCCAGACACGACGCCCTTTCTCCGGTCGCGAAGATGCTATACAAGGCCCGTACGGCTGGCGGCTTCACCCGGTTTTCCGATAACGCCTTTGCCGCCTCGGAAGAGGTGTTCTGCAATGCTGTCCGCGAAGGAGAAGGACTGCCGCTGGCTAGTCTTGTCGAGGAGGCTGTAGAAGAAGCCCTTGGTGGAGGTGCTGGTCCTCCGGACGGCTTCCAAGACAACTTTGAGGGCAACGACAGGCGTCTCTTTCGCGGAGTGTGGGAAACGACCTACTTTCTTGTTGTGGGCTCTCTTCTCTTCGCTCTATGGGCGTATGAGGGAAGTTCGCCGAACATTACCGACTTGATAACGGTTGTGGTCTCCGCAGCAGGCTCTCTTGGCGTTGTCGCTAGGGCTTTCTCTGCGCGTGGCTACCTGGGAGTTATTTACGGGGGCTATATTGGTTCGGGAATAGTCGACCTACCACCCGTACCTGCCGGCGCATTGTATCGGGGCATGGGCTCGGGTAAAGCCCTGACCAATTGCGCGTTTTTGGTGATGGCCTTGCCGCTCTTGTTGCTTTATGCGGTTAGGAGCGTATCGAAGGTTATTCGTTTTGTCGTCTACCTCGTGGTTGGAAGCGAGGACAACGGGAGCTGGGTGCTGGGAACAGGAGTACTGCGGTATCGGGACTGGGTGATAGCGGTACCGTTTATGGAAAAGCGAGTGATGGCATTCGATCGAAGTACAACCGCAAGGATACAGTGGCCCGGGGGTGCTTGGAGGACATATTTCGGCGGCCCCCCAAAGGGCTCATGGGCGTTGCACTTTTCGAGCAGAGGCTCCTTCCTGGCTGACCTGAGCTGCGAAAGGGTCAGCCTTCAATTCGGCACTGAAAGAAGGCTCATTGTTGAGGCCGGGTCGAGGAAATTATCTTTCGCAATCGCAAGGCGGGACTCTCGAGGCGGGCTTCTTCTTGTTCCTGTAGAGACTTCGGGAGGTGTTCGAGTGCGGATTGGGCTTCCCGCTTTCTCCGGGGCAACAGGTGGCGTGACCATATTAATGGCAGCGGACTACCCCAAGAGAGAGCCCAGTCCAGAGGGCAAGGTGGCGAAGGCCCTAAACCTAGAGACCGAGCCATTCTGCCTGGACGTGTCGGCATGCGGAATCGGGGAGCATGACGAGACCAAGACGGGCATTTTCGACGTTCTCGACGGTGCAGGGGCGGGTGCTGTGAGCGATATGTGCCCCCTTTGGAGCTTTCTGCCACGTATGTGTTTAGGATCAGCCGCGGCGTCATGGGCAGCGGGATTCTTTGGCGGTGACTTTGGAACTCTTCATGTATACAGCCGTGATGGAGAGCTAACCACTCATGCAGGGGTGGGAACTGGTGATCGCTGCGTCACCTTGACTCCCTCTCACGATGGGCCGGCGCTGAATTTGTTGTTCGATGTCGTGTTGGGTCTACGGACACATGGATTTGGTATGCTCAAGGTTCCGGTGGACCAGGCTGAGAGCATCCTCTTCTTTGACACGCTTCCCACGTACCGGCTCATCCGATCTGAGGGTATCAGAGGAAAGTATTGCCTCATTCCCGGAGGACTTCAAGCAAAGTGGAGCGTCAGTCTCCCTGCAAACCGCAAAGTGCGTGTTGAAGACTGTGAGGAGTGCTTGGTTACTTAGGAGAGAAACTAAGAAATGCGAACGTTTTCCCCTCTTTGGCTCTTTGAACAAACTATTTTATTGTTTGTCGGCGAGGCTCGTATTTGTTTTGTTCCCGGCTGGGGACCCGTCCATAAGGATCCCCGGGAGAAACACAAACATGATATCCCCGTACTGTATAGGGCGGATTGCTTCCAATTGTGTTTCGCAACATACGCACCAGGGTTTTGCATGGGCTCGCAGGCAAATCACTTGCACTGAGCAAGGTACAACAAATTACTTCGTCGTAGAGTGGCCGATACAAGTTTTTTTTATGGGTAAGAGTGAAGTAAGTCACTTGATATCAGAGCAACCCAAGTTACTTGATCGTAGAATTCCCACGGGTGCCGTGCGGTGGGAGGGGAGGTGGCATAAACTACACGAAGACGCCTCGGCAGAGGTCCTGGCTATGAGGCGGAAACGGCCGGCGGCCCTAGCCGAAGAAGTGGTCAGAGGATTAAGGGGACGCTGGCACGCTCAGGAATGCGTCAAGTACCCGCGCGTAGGCGTTTCGGGAACATGTACATGCGACTTGGACTTAGAGTGCTGGATTTGCAACCAAGATCCGTATTTCGTGGTTGTAGAATGGTTGATGCAAATATACGAGAATCGTGAGCTTTTTAGCCCATTTTTGCACTTTTTTGGGCCCAATAACATACTACCCATCATGGAAACGTAGTTTTGAGCCCAGTAGCATCTTCGACGACGACTCCCTAAGAGATGTACCATCCGCCTGGAGAGAAAAATCTCCTAGTGAAGGGTGCTTCTTCATCGGTGGTGTAATCATTGTGCTATCTATGCTCCTTTGCGTGATACGAAAAAAATAGCGTTCTTGCGAGTTTATTGTGCTACCCGCTCGCAACTTCGAATACACGAAAACACCTCGTGAGTCGTTCCTCCCTGTCTACGACTGCCGTCTGGCGCACCCGACGCCCTCGCACACCTCATCATGAGCATCCCTCAATTTCGCGAGCTGTATTTTCCTGTGAAGAGCTGTAGCTGAAGCACAAACGTTCAGTTGGGGTTATTTTATTTTGTTTTTTGTGCACCCCAAACTTCGACCAATTTCGACCACTGGTGCACCTCTCATTCGAGGTGTAAGCCTCTGTTGAGGTTCTCCGGGGGATCGATCTCGAGAGATACATAAGCTGTTGTGATGAATCTCTAACAAGTCACCGTCGCTCTCCGGTGAGCGCGAACCGGCCGAAGTTCTAAACGCTGCGTATTAAGATAGCGATGTTTTTTTTTCTGTCCCGATAAAACATCTAGAGATTTGAATGACCGGAAACCCGGGGACTAGGGGACGCTTGGGTGCCAGCGTCACTACTTTTTATTGGCTTTTTCTGTATCTGAAAGGAAAATCGGCAAACTGTCTAAAATATACAGGGCGCTTTCCGCCGCCCGCTTCGCCCGCTCACAAGGAAGAAAACAAGAAGCGAGGGAAGCGGACAGAAAGGCCCACGTTTGATTGTGGATGCAAATTGACAATTTGCAAGTGCCAAGAGCTCCTACGAGTACGGAAATACACCTTTTTCCGAGGCCGGGCAGATTTCTGTGTCTTCGTTCGTTTTGTTTGAGAATACAGCGAGTTGATCGAATACATGCTGGTCCTCGCCAACTTTGTCTGCTGGCTTGCGTTGTCGCGCTCTCGTCGGCGCGTACTTGCTTTGCTTCTCTGTGCATGGCTGATGGGTTGTGCTGGGGTGTGCTTGCAGTAGGTGCTAGACGACAACACGCTTGTGGTACGTACAAAGAAGGACCCCACAAAACCTAAAGAAGGTTCTCCTAAAACACAAAAAGGAAAAAGAGAAAAGGCTCGCCGGCATGTGAAGAGAAGGATGAGATCCAAATTGGCGTCAACTAACTCGAGGATCGACCCCGAACAAAAGGCTTTTCCCGTCGGCATGTGAGAGCTCAGGAGGCCCTCAGAAGCAAGAGAATTGACAAGGGTGTGCTCTGAAGTAGGCGGGATCTGAGCAAGTCTGTCTATGTATACTAGTGATACGGCCACTGCTCCAACCGTGGCGCTAGCCCTGCGTTGCCAATTAATTGTAGTGCGGCCACGTTTCCGCACGTACGTACACCAGCTGTATGAACATATCAGCTGATACTGATGTGCGCATATACGTACCTTCTGCATCTAAGCATGCATGGTTTGTGCAGGACAATTTTTCCTACATGTCACATTTCGGGTAATAACTTTGGGAATACGACGAATAGGGCGATAGTAGTACTACCTCAGTCGTGGTCGCCAGGACCAAGTGAACAACTACTGTTGTTCTAGCAGCTTTTGGTCTTCGTCTAGGTTGAAATCAAGTGAGTCACAGCTTGTCAAGAACCAAGTCAGCTGATTTCACAACACCATGGATATCTCGCGACTTGTTGCTTTCCATCATACAAGAGAAAACACGCCACCTGTGGATGGCCGAAAGGAATCGTTTCCCACACTATATTTCTACTCGTGCATCGGTTGGGTTGGCTATCCTGAACCATTAATATCTTCTGACGTCCTAAAATCTCGCTTTTTGTCTATTGCCACGTCAGCTCTTTGTTTTAGAAAACACTTGAGAAAACGTGCCCCCTGGGGAGTGCATTGTGCCGTCCAAATATATATGTGGTTTTGAGTGTAATGTTAATTATAGCTCCCAGCCCATTAAGCTCGGTCTATTACTGTCTTGTCAGAAATACGGAGCCGAACGACATACAAGCGGGAGCAAGAACAGAACCAAGGGGCGTCTCCGCGGGAGAATAAGCGATTTGTATGTGGCTTTGAAATTTGTTGTGTTTAGAGGCAACATGGGCCTAGGGACCGACTACTGCTATGCAGGTACGGGGGGCTTCTGGCTCTGCTCTGGTCACTCATACAAGGTGCTCGGAGATTTTCATTATAGTGTCGGTTGCTTGCTTGCTCGCCGGATGTCTGCCGAACAAAGGGGCGATGTATTTATCAGCCAGGTAGGCGGGTATGATGAGGGGGAACTTGCTGCAAATCGTAACGCCGCAACAGAGGAGAGGGGATACCATAACACTAGCTCTTTCTGAAGGACAGTATATGCGTATTCATACAAAACTCAGGCAGACCAAGCGCATCCGGAGAATTCGGAGAATGGATCGAACATATGGCGCTTCACAACCCACTCGTACACCTCCAACTTGCAACGAAAAAGTCGAGTACCCGTGTACACATCGAATCAGGCAACAACAGGTCCGAAATATAACGGTGCACGAAAGTAGGCAAACACAAGCTAGGGCTACCCGGGCGCTAAATCGAGGAACAAACCTCGAGGAAGCGGTGTCGCTCGCCTAACTACGAGCAACACAAGTCAAGGTTAGTCGAACAACGTACCAAAGGTTGGCTAGAAATACCCGAGAGTAAAAAACGAAAGAAAACAAAACAAGCCATCCTACCGTCTGCGAAAACATGGATCACTTCGCAGACACGAAAAACACATGCCAGCCAAAGGTGGGGTGGCGTACAAAACACGTAATGGCGCAACGCAGCTCACTCAAACAGTGGCCTTAGTGTCGGAATATAGGAAACCAAGCTGGGAGAAAACCAAAAACTGCCAATACTCAACCTCGCTGTAGAGAAGACGGAACGGACGAGTGGGAGATTTCGGCGACACTGAGCGTGGTAGTACTAAGTAGAGACAGATAACATACATCGGGCGGGCATCATAACGGACTATGCAATAGCGCGCGGGAGAAGGCTGAACGTAAACGGTCGCTGAAGAGCGAAATCTCTCTCCTCGGCCAGCTTGGGTATACTAAGGAGGCGGAGGAGGAACGCAGGGATGGCGCCGTCGTCACACCGAGGTATCGGGAAACCCGTACGGCGGTATGCGTATCAAAAACCAGAGAGACACCTGGTACATAACAATACAACGGCGTGCGCTGACCCCAAAAGGAGAAAAATAGATCGCAAGAAGGGAACACAAAGCGAACGAACATTTCCAGCGCTCTCGAAGAGAAGGCGAACACCATCGTAGAGATAGAACGCAAGGGATGCGTGACCGAATTGCAAGGAGGTGCGGGTCAACCCAGTCGTAAGCCCAACGGTACAAGTACTCAGCAGCCGGCTGCCATGAAAGCAGGGAGACTGGAGAGTTCGTGAAAATTCAAACAAACTGAACGCCCAGAGTGCAGAAAGTCGAGCGAACCCATAATCATTGCCATAATAACAGATGCAGCCTCGATAACTACCAAAGAGACGAAGTCGGGCACGGGGACGTGTCCAAGTCGGTAGAACCAGCTAGTCCCACTTCCTGGGACTTGTCGACATATAGTGCGTATGATACCACACATGACGGGGGCTTTCTTGATGTACTTATAAACATCACGAGTCTCGAAAAGCTCTAAGAGTCACAATATACCGAGGAGAAGAAAGCGCGAGCTTAGACTGATCCGGAGCCGTCCAGAAAGTGGTCTACGTACTGCCCAGGAGTTGAAGTGAGAGCGGGTTTGTTTCGCCGAGCCACCCGAGAGAGTCTTGATTGACCCTTGTACCAGACGTAAGCACCGACGGGCAGGAGGGTGACACTGAACCTGCGAGTCCACGTTTGGCGATTGACGTCGCTGTATCCAGGACGCAGGAAACGGGTGCCCTTGTCGCGGCGAGCTCGCGTTGAGCGGCACTCATGCGCATACATACGGTGGTGCACCGAGTTCGACTGTCTAAGTTGCAGGGCGCGTCGGTCCAATATCCGAGGGTGTGCTGGCGAGCGTGAAGGAGGCCTCATTCGCGTCCCCAGGATGGCGGTAGAACACCTTTTCAATATACTCCGTAGATAAAGACGATGACTCCGCCCCGGCCTCGTACGGACGGGTGGGTGGAAAGCTTGTCAATCTGCATACGCTCGACGGATATACGTCGCCTCCGGTGCCGTGGAGGGGGGGGGTTAGGTGGTGTAGTTGTTGTGGGCGTGTTGCGTCCGTCCAGTGGGAAGGTATCGGGAAGGTCGGTTGTGTCGTGTGGGCTTTCGTAGGGTTTGGACCAGGCTACCGAAACTCGGCAGTGGGCATCAACGCCCAGCATGTCGTTAGGGAAGTCCAAGCAAGTCAATTTGGCTGCCAAAGGGCGGCCGTCCGGCGTGGAGTCGGAGGGCGCGGGGCCGACGGCTAAATGTTTTAATAACCCATCCAGTTGAGCGATTGCTACGCCTTGAGAACCTTGGCGTCTTACCAGATTTGACGCCCTGGCAACTGGTCGCAATGGTGTTGTAAATATATACCCAGCCTTCGACGGTGCAGCTAGGGAGTTGTGTAGTAAGTGCATCTGAGAGCGCTGAATTACGACGCTCTACGCGAGAGACTGTGAGGGCGTGTTATTCGCGCACCGGTGCTTATGCTCGTCGTTGGCGTTCGGCTACGAGGTCGCAGTATTGCAAGTGGTCGCAACCGATGCTTTGGTGGCCTCGAGCGTAACGTTGTTCGACGATCATAAGGGGAAAGCCAGGGAGGCGGCTCATGTGCCCCCCCCCCCAGGCTAACCCGATATTGGCTCCAAAAGAATTGTTGTGAGCAAATTTTACATGTGGCACGGGGAGTTTCCACGCGCCCTGTACTCAAGGTCACTTTCGAAAGAAAGGGTTACAGTAAAGGCAAGGGAAAGCGGACATTTCACCAGGGTAGCCATGGCTAAGGTCAAGCTTAAGGGTACGGGTCTGTTAAGGTCACTAGCTGCCACTACCTAATGTCATCGTCTAGAGACATGGCTACCTGTGAAACTGAAAAAAGGGAAGAGGCTAGGTTTGACGTTGGGACTAATCTTGATGTTACCATTGTCTGGTGAAGGTTAGGATTCAGTCATAAGGTTGAGCTCGGAGTCAAGTGAGCGTTAAGAGCATTCAATACTGTATAGAGCGGGGTCGGCGTTAATAGTGAGGGGGCAGGGGCGGTTACCGTCACTGGGAATGTCAGCCCTCCTTTGGCTCCTGTCTCGCCCGTCGTTCGCAAAAAGGACTACCTGTTGAGCTACTTCAGTCACATGACTGGAATAGGTCAACAGGGAGTCCCTTCCAGCGAAAACATGTTGCAGGGGAAAAAAAGGTGTAGGCTCTGCTGCGAACCGGGAGATCTACTAAAAAAGATGGCCCGACAGAATGACTACCAAGTACTCGAGCAACTGCCGCTGTGCTGCTGGTGTAGATCCCGTGTGAAGTAGTGGGACGTAGCGAAACCCTCATCAAAAGAGGACTACCTTACGGCGCCACATGATTGACGGAGAGGCAGGACGGTGAGACCACTCTTGCACTCGCCACCTACCAAGACGCTTGCTTACCCCAGGCGCATGTTGACTGGCAGCGCAGCTTGTCGTCTTCACTCGCACCGGGCACGTAACGGACTCAGTCATCCCAGATGTTGTCACCCTTCGCGAGGACTCAGTGAGAATTCGGTCATTTCAGATGTTGGCACTCCGGGTACTCGGTACTTCCAAATGGCTGGGACTCGCGAGTCAATGACTGATTCCCAATGACTGGTGCCGGTACTCAGACGACCTTTCAAGTGTTGTCGATTGCCGAATCCATTTGCGTTCGGTACACTCACTGATATGATGAGCCAAGCCTGAGTCCCTTCATATAAGCCCCTCAGGGTAGTATACCTTCTCCACGTAGAACACACACGAAGGAAGAAAGGGGGGGAATATCAAGAACAAGTGGCGGACAAAACAGGTCACAACCCGTTGAATGCTCGACACAGAAACAAGTTTTTTTCCAGTGTTGAACTCCCAAATATCGTTACACATGAATCCATGCACCAAGTACGTGAGCACTCTGAACAGTCCCTCTGCTCTACTTGGTGAATGGGATATCCGAACATCGCTCATGATAAAATACCATGGCGATAAACCACGATCACCCAAAATCCAGATCCAAAGTATTGCACTCGAAGATATTATGCAAAGATTACCAACTTCTCAAACCAGAATCCGGAACAGGTGAATATCAATGTCTCAAATCTGACAAAGATAGAAACTTCATCTTCAGATTTCAGATTTCAGAAAATAAGGCCAAGAACACTTGCTCAAAACCAAAAACAAAAAAACGCGGTAAAGTAAAAATCAGGTCCTCAGATCTCGACAATGTAAAAAACAAATCAAGCTCTTCAAGCTCAGAGAAGCCCACAAAACAACTCCTCAAAGCCTTAGAACATAAAAAATCAACTCCTTGCGTCATTTACATATCGTAGCACTGCAGCCGCTTTTGGGGCTATGTTTCCGTCTCAACCAAACACCAATCCGATGTAGCCCACTGTAGCTACAGGGGAAACACTAGATCCAGTCAAAAACGGCAACCAGAACCCAGACTCTCGTCCCTGAATTAACGCCCCAGTTCAGTGCGGTTGACCTCGCATACAATATATTCCAGTTCGGCACTACGCACAACAACATATTCGCCTGATTGAGAGCGAAGTATCTGATTGAGAGCGAGAGCCAAATAAATTGAAATTTCGGGTCCAGACGCCTCTTGCCATTTCTTGGTAAGTTGGGGACGGGCTATTCCAAGAAACGGCGCAAATTGAAGGTCTCGTCAGCAGCGTCGCGAGCATATGCGTGTCATCGTCATCGGATGCTGCCGCTAGGAGCTAGACAAGTTGCTAGATTTCCCCAGATTGGCTATTTATTCCTGCCTCAAACTGTTTCGCTGTAGCTTCTGCTCCCGGCTGTAGCTCCACAACGAGAGACTCCCACACCATGACCAGGGTAGCGGCTGAAGCTACGGGCTAGCCCTTCAATTCAAGCTACACAGCAAGCTCCACCTCTAAGCGGTAGTCCGGCTACAGCGTATCGCGCAATCTCGCTCTCAATCAGATACTACGCTCTCAATCAGGCGAAAATGTTATTGCACGTACTAACGTATTCAGCCATCAACCATCATGTCATCAACCATTAATCTACAGGTAAATCAATAGAACCCCCCGCAATGCACTTTTATGTTACCATAAATGACTTGGTTTATAAATTAGCGCTAAAAATCCTAATTTCGGGGGTCATCAAGCAGGGATCACGCACACGACAGAAAATGAATCTCCTCATCACTCATGTCCTGTTCAAAAAATATCAACGCAAAAAACAGCGCAGAATTAATTACGTACGTAGCTACTGTACACTCGTCCGGGCACGGCAGTAGGCTACCGCAAAGCCACCTCTGACGTTCATCGCATACTCTACCAACCTCAGATTCACTCATAGACAAGTCAACCTCAACGCGCAAAGGGGGGGGGGGGGGGGGGGGGGGGGGGGGGGGTAAAGGGGAGGGCAAGATACCGCAGTCATCACAAACATAACGCTGATAAAAAACAAATACCTGGTACATCTTATCTCAAAAGGTCGGCCCATAACAATACGTACGCGTACGGTTCAGTAAAACGAAATCATCAAACCAGACCGACAAACCAAGAAATAAAAAAACAACCTGTTATTCACCATCAAGCTCCCAGCTTCCAACTCTCGGTCTCCTTGAACTTCTCTTTACGTGTCCACTCCGGTGTCGTCCTCCGACGCAGTCTGCTCTGCCACCCTCGGCCAGCAATGCAGGCTCTCCCTCCATTGCCCCTCTCCCACCTTCCCCTCCACATCCCTGTGGCTGTCCTCGGCTCATGACACCCCTCCATCACCTCGGGGGCCCTCGTTTCCTCCACGCCTTTTTTTTCACCAGATTCGCCAGACGGCTCCTCCTCGGGTGCAAGCACAACAGCGATGCCGTGCATGCTCCGATGCGCATCGCTTATGACCCCTCATGTGGTCTCGCCTATTCTCGTAGGTGACGGCTCCTGCCGGTCAAGCAGGCTTCCTTGCTCAGGCGTATCCTCTGGTGCGCTCTTTCTCGCCCGCGGGGAAGTCTCTCCCACGTCGTCGATGACCGGCAAGGTTGGAGGAGCATTCAGCTCAGTCTCACCGGGCAACTGCCTCTGCATCGCCCGCGTACTGTACTCCATTACTTCCACCATCTGGCACATCTTTTCTCGCGTTCGGGGAAATCCCTCCCGCCGCGATAGTCGGCCAGCTTGGAAGAGCATTCCGCTCTGTCTCACCGGGCAACTGCCTCTGCATCGCCCGCGTGCTCTTGTCCAGCTTCTTACCGACCTCCTCCCTCCCTCTCTCTCTTTCTCCCTCACTCTCATTTCCATACGAGTATGTACTCTCCGAAAAACCATCTGCCCGGCGTTCTACAGGAAGTGTAAAAGAAGCAGAAATATTCTGGCATGGAGACTGCCCGTTTGCACCTCCCGCGGCCACAGCAGTCGCTCCAAACGGCTGCTGCTGCTGCTGCTGCTGCTTCACGCGCTGGAGAAACTGCTGCCGTTGCTGCTCCTGGTCGAGCCACTGCTGCTCGAGTTGCGGACATTGCTTCTCGAGCTGCTGCATGTATTGTTGTTGTTGTTGTCGTTGTTGTTGGAATTGTTGCTCGACCCACTGCTCCTGCTGCTGCTGCTGCTCGAGTTGTCGTTGTCTCCGATCTGCGGCCAACTGCTGCGGTAGCAGGGAAGCCAGCTGGGCACTAGTGAGGACACGACTGTAATCGATGTAGTGGTAGCCAGGAGGCAGCATTCCAGTGTCGAACCAAGCATGGAGCGGCGGGGCCGGAGCGTCCAAGAGTTGCACCACCGCTCGACACTGCGGTAGGGCGTGACCAATCCGCTAGTACCTTCTGCATCAAATCTCGCCCGCGCCGAGTGTGGCCATCTCGCTTCCACTCAGAGCCGAAACATATATCTCTCCCAGCAAGCCCCAATCAGCGAGTGCGTCCAATTGGAATAGTTCGCTAGCGTGTTCGGTGCACTCACTGATACGATGAGCCAAGCCTGAGTTAGTTCATATAAGCCCCTAAGGGTAAACTTCAGTACTAAATATATTATCCACGTAGAACACACAAGAAGAAAGAAAAGGGGGGGGCATCAAGAAGAAGTGGCGGACAAAACATATCTCAACCCGCTGACCGCTCCACACAAAAACACGAATATTTTCTGTGTGGAGCTCCCAAATACCGTTGCGCATGAATCCATGCACCAAGTATGGGAGCCCTCCGAACAATTTGTTTCACCTCGGTTGTGGTGGTGGTGGTGGTGAAGGTGACGACAAGCTGTCGATTAGCCTACGAACAAGGTAAGCAAGCTTCGTAGCCGACGGGCAGAGTACTCATCTTACCGCACGTTTAGGGCCCTTCCTCCCTCTCCGTCAAACGTGGCGCCCTGTACCGTATGCTAGTCGTTTTTTTATGAGGATTTTGCAGCTACCCTATCAATAGACGTGGGCTACAGCCGCGGCACAGCAGCACTTGCTCGTGTACTTGGTATCAGTATTGACCATTAAGAGCTCAAATCCCACCACTTCTCTAAGAAACCCCACACTTCGCAGCAGACTGATTAACCACGTGATTTATCATAATAAGCGCAACTCGGAGACAAGCACCAAGAAAGGGACCAACGATTCCACTGACAGTTACCTCAAGGTCATTGTCTGTAGAAAGGATTACTGTGACGGTAAGGGAAAGCGAGCATTTCACCAGGGTAGCCAAGGCTAAGGTCAAGCTTGAGGGTACGGACGGGTCTGTTAAGGTCACTACCTGCCACTACCCAAGGTCATCGTCTAGAGACATGGCTACCTGTGAACCTAAAAAAAAAGAGGCCAGGCTTGACGTTGGGACTAAGCTGAGTGGTTAAGGTTGTGGTTCAGGCATAACGTTGAGCTCGAGGTCAAGTGAGCGTTAAAAGCATGCAATACTGTATAGAGCGAGGTCGTCGTTATTAGTGAGGGGGCAGGGGCGGCTGCCGTCACTGGGAATGTCAGCCCCTTCTTCGGTTCCTGTCTCGTCGGTCGTTCGCAGAAAGGACTACCTGTTGTTGAGCTACTTCAGTCACATGTCATATGATTGGAATAGGTCAACAGGGAGTCCCTTCCAGCGAAAACATGTTGCTGGGATCAAAAAGTGTAGGCCCTGCTGCGAACTGGGAGATCTACTAAAAAAGATGGGCCGACAGAGTGATTACCAAATACTCGATCAACTGCTGCTGTTCTGCTGCTCGAGCCCACGTGGAAAGTAGTGGGACGTAACGACATCCTCATAAAAAAATGACTACCATACGGTACAGGGCGCCACGATTGACGGAGAGGCAGGACGGTGAGAACACTCCTGTACTCGCCACCTACCAGGATGCTTGCTTACCTCAGGCGCATGTATACTGGCCGCCTTCACTTGTACCGGGTGCGTAACGACCAGAAAAATCTCCGAAGACGTTCGGTCGCAGTCTGCGTTTCTAGTACCAAACGCGTGTCATATTATCGACACAACAGCGTGAAGCAACCTTGGCCTACTTCGTGCGATTTTCGGGTGTCGTCTAACGCTGAGCCTGCCAGCGTATTCTAGGCGCCAACGTAACTCTAGGGGGGAATTTGTACCACAACTTTAACCTTCACAGCTACGGTTCAGAATCAGTCACGTAGGGCTAGTTTGTCCGAGTTATGACGGTATCTTTTACTATATTGGACGGAAATATAAGCTACGTTTTGACATCATTTTTTTTTTTGCATCACTTTTACTTTCCAGCCTAGCTCGTACCAGGTAGGAGGTTTTACCCTCGGCAATCTTCTGGACAAGCCGTGGTCACAGGTGTCGTCCCTTCTCCCCCCCGGTACGTGCGTGTCTTTATTTTTTGTCGCGCATAGGGTTCAGCATTCCCACTGCTCGTCGGTTTTCATCGAATGTAGCTAACTCACGCTCTCGCGCTTTCCGCTAATCAATTTCTTCATGCAAGCAAAAGTCCCTGCGAGCATGTGCACTCGCTGAGACTTGAACCCACGGAATTGATCTTGATAGGCACGCGGACCACCTACCAAGCCACCGGGGACGCCGGCTCTAAGGAGATAAAAATGTATTCACATTCCCGTTAAAATAGTACCAGGTAGGTAGTGCTTACGCAGGGTCAAGGCTAGTTGGCGGGAAATCTAGAGATCACAGACACGCCTTACCGAAGAGCAACGTGGAGATGACGAGTTCGCGCTCGGTTGGTGCACGACGTAGGCTTGCTATCGCACGTGTGCGCTGAAAGCTCAAAACCGGTTTCGGGGTACCCATGTACACTGCGGCCTACCGAGTCTGCCCGGAAGCTGCTGTAATACTGCTTGTGCAAGCACTTCGGCTGCAGACAACATTCAAATTTGCGTTTCTCGCCTCGGTACTACTGTCGCAGCCTTCGAAGCAGAAGCGGCAGCTGTTGTTCGTGTCGTGGGCGCGGCAATGGGGCTCTTCGGTGAGGGGGAATGCTCCGGAACCATGGTTGTAGTGGCGAAAGTTCGGATCACGATTCTTCGTGCCCAGAAAAACTGTGGCAACCGACAAGCGCCGATGGCGACCATATGGGGGAAAGAGGATGCGAGGCGTCTAGTCTTATGTGGCAAGAGGGAGACGGTAGGCGGGGCTGGTCACTGCTTGATGTTTGCCTGTTATGTATCTCTCATCGACGAACACTTCGCAGCGCTCGGTCTCCAGGAGTTACGAAATGAGCACAAGAGACAAGCTACTTCAAAAACACCACTGTAAGTACAGTACGTGTGTGTGCTCTTCACGCCTAACCGTTATTTCTACCCGTCGACATCCAGCACAACCAGTGTCCGTGCCGATTCGCACGGGACCCGACAGCGAAAAAAAAAAAAAGGGATTATCTACCCTCGGGCTCATCTCAAGCCGTGCCATGCTACAAGGGGAAAAACAGGGAGGGCCACATGCGGGTTTAGAGGTGAGGGTCTCGCGGCGCACACATCAAGACCGAAAGAGGATGCAGCAGCAAGCGCGATGCTCCCCGTCGAGACCGCTCATCGCTGTCTCAGCGTTTGCCTTTCGGTTCGTGTACATCAAGATACAAAACAAAAATCGGTGGTTGGTACGGTAAAGCTAAAAAACAGGCATATATATCGCTCTTCCTGCCCTTCGTATCTTTATTTGCGGACAGCAACGCAAGGGCAAGGGCGCGCGGCGGGTGCGAAGAGGGCTGATTGCTTCTTGCTTGTCTCTCGTCAGTGAGCGCTTTGGTGCACTCGGTCTCCACGAGATCTGAAACAAGCTAAGGTGATTGCAGTACGTACGCGGCCAACAACACGAAACACAAAATCTTCTCTCGAGGGCCATGCTACGGGCAACACAAAACTGGGGACGGCCACATGAGGGATGGAAACGGGAGCCTCGAGGACGCAGCAGGAGGCGCGAGATGGGCACACCAAGACTGCACGAGGGAGCAGCAGCAGGTGCGCTGCCCGCTGCCGAGGCTGCTCATCGCTGCCTGGTGTTTGCCTTTCGGTGTACCCATCACAGCAGTATCCAAAACATGAAAATCTCGGCGTTTAGTACGGTAAAAAAAAAAGATCGGACGGACCGCCCTGCCTTCTCTTCGTATCTTTACGTAGGCGACAAACAACGCAAGGGCAAGACCGCCAGGCGTGTGCGTGCCATGATGAGGGGGAGGCGGAGGAGGAGGAGGATGAGGAGGAGGAGGAGGAGGAGGAGGAGGAGGAGGAGGAGGAGGAGGAGGAGGAGGAGGAGGAGGAGGAGGAGGAGGAGGGGGGCTGCGCGTTCTGTTGGATACACACCATAGCCACTGCGCCACCAGCCACAGTGAGTGCTGACTGCTACAACATCAACAACAACTCACCGGATGGATTATTTACAACAACAACAGCAAGCACATAAATCCAATACAACAAGCACAATCAATCACACCAGTACACACCCACCGCAACCCAGGCGTGCCTTGCAAGACTGGGAGCTCAAGTCCCTACGACTGCTCGCTCACCTTTCGTCGGTGAGCGCTTCGCAACACACGCGGACGCCACGGCGTCCTCCATGCCCTCGCCGAGGGGGTTGGTCTGGCCTTCGTCGGGGGGGGGTTGAAGCAAGAGAACGTGGGAGCAGCAGCATTGGAGCCGCAGACCAGCCCGAGAGTCACGAGGGCAACGATGTTGATGTGCATGACGGTGAAGAGGTGCGGTGTGCCGGTAGCAGGACTAGATGCGCGACGCGTGTGCTGTAGGTGGTGGTGGTGGTGGTGGTGGTGCGAGGCTTGGCCTTGGCAGGTGGTGGTGGGACTGGTGTGAGGCGCACAGCAGCGACAACAAAAAGGACGACATATATATCGTGTTTGCTGTGCGCTGTCTCGGTGAAAAACCAGGCACGAGAGAGGAACGAGAGAGGTGGGGCTGGGGGGTGGGAGGGGTCTGTTTTTGTTGGCCGAGATGACAAAACGGGGATGTATGATGGGTGCCATCATCACCCGCCACTCGGCGGGACGGATTTACCGTCATTCACACGCACTAAATTTTGATGCTCGCGATGCCACGCCCCGGCAATATACACCCGTCGAGTGTCTCTGAAGTATAGTGCGTGGAGCCAAACCGTAAAACGGAAAGCTTCGGTTCTCGATTACCTCGACCAATCACCGAGCTACGGAGTTTGTTTCTCGACTGCTTGACCAATCACCACCGAGCTCGGAGTCCGGTTATCGATTGCTCGACCGACGAAGCAGGGTGGAGTTGTCCAAAAACGGAGACGGCGCGCGACGCAATCACACAGTCCCGTTTACAGGTCCCTGGGCACGCTAATTTCGGAGCACGCCGACTATAATACGCGTACGTACGTACGTACTGGTACTCGTATTGTGCACATATTTGCACCACAAAGCAGAAAAGGCCACGAATGTCAGAAATGAAGTGCCCGGTACCTGTTGTTACCGTATCGTACGGTACGTCATAAGAAAAGAAAAGGTTCACCTGTTGGGGAGCGCTAAGACGATTGGACTAAGAAACCGTGGTCAGCGGCGAGGGCCACACTAACCCTAACCCTAACCCTATGCTCAAGGTTGTTCAAGGATGGTGTCGCCATAATAAGGTCCTAAGGCTTGCTCCCATCATCAGCCGTTTATTATAGACGGGGGTCATGCTGCTGGATTCAAGTATCTTACTACGGTACCAAGACGGTGGTACTACTGCAAATAGCACACTTTACGTCTGTCTGTACCAGGTACGAATAATTCGACGAGACTCGACGAGGTAAGGAAGGGCTGAAGGAAGTCTCTCGCGATAAAAACGCAAGGCACGAGAGCCCTCCTAGTGGGGAGGAGGGAGGAGAGTATTCCCTTAATATGTGACTCCGGATCTGAGCTACCACTAGGAAGGAGAAAGAAAAAGAAAGGCAGACTACGGAGAAACAATGCACCCAACCATAGTTGACCACATACATGGTATGTTCCGTGGTGCAACCCATGGAAAAACCATGTACCACGGAATATACCATGATCCAACCCACAGGTCCATGGTGTATACCGTGGTACACTCCGCGCCATCTACGTGGTGACCCGTGGTATATTCCATGGTACACCATGAAACACGACATGATACATTCAGTGGTGCCCGACGATGCCAGCGTGGACATTTCGCAGTGCTCTACACTATTTGAACTTTGCGTGGCATGGCCATGGTAACACCCATGGCATACCATGGCATCCCCACGGCATCCCATGGTGTGGCATAGGAGTGCCACAGGTGGTATCATGGCACAACCCCCGTGGCAACCGCCACGCACTCCGTGGTAACCCCACGGAATGTCATGGCAACCCCCACGGCACCCCAATGTTCAGGTTGGGGTTAGGGTTAGGATTAGGGTTAGGGTTAGGGTTCCATGGTACGCCGTGGAGATCCGTGGAGGGTTCGGTGGTATGCCGTGGAAGATGCCGTGGAAGGTTTTGCCGCAGGTGGTGCCACGGCAAGCCTCGGCATGTAATGTACATCCCCCACATGTCGTCCATGAGCCAACCCAAACAACTAACTGCTGCATGATGCATGCCATGGTCACCCATGCCGCGTTCCACGGAAAAGTTCCATGCGGCCTTTTCCCCATGGCTGTTTCATGATATAAATACGTGTACAGTACCAAGGCACATTCCGTGAAACCAAACCATCCATGGGGTATGCCCTGACATATGTTCATGGTTACGTTCATGGGACATCCCGTAGACGGTCCCACAGATTATTCCATGGGCACACCTGGTGGTGTGTCCATGATTGCCTCGCGGCACGTGTCATAGACCACTGGTAGCAGAGTCAATGGGAGAGTCCACGGAAGATCCCATGACCATTCGTCACACCATAGGGGAAAGGCCATGGCAACATTGAATATTCCATGATCTTCCATAGTCTTTGTATACCATGGAGTAGCCTATACGGTATGATAATCCTATTCCACCATGGAGCAGCCTTTCCGGCATGGGAAGTCTATCATGATGCACCCCATGGTGTATGCCATGGTGGGTCCACTGATGGTTAGATATATGGTGTGCCTCCCACGACGAGGCGTTTCATGGAGAAACCCGTGGTCTATCCCTCACCACAACCGGGGCCATGCTGTGTTGTGCTCCAGGGTGAAACCATGGCATCGACCACAGGCCAGTTCGTGGGGTGAGCCGTGACGCACACCATGGTTAACCTCTTTAGGACCGCAGTCTCGTTTTGGGGACAAACTACTTAAAATTTGAATGGTTTGCCCCCAAAACGGGACTCCGGTTCTAAAAGTTAACTGTGGCGCGCCCAATACGTTCACCCATGAACTATCCATGAACTATACCATGGGTCATTCCATGGTAGGCGTCCGTGGGCTGTCGCATGCTCGACGAGGGTACTGTCGAAGTGAGTGTTTGATGAAGGGCATTGGAGTAATGAGGGTGTCACGTTAACTTACTGGAGGCCGCCGCTTGCAGACACACACGTCGAAATTTACCTTACAATCAGCATACTATATAATATACTGTACGTACGTACAGGTAGTAGTGTATCAATTCCGTAGTAGGTATAAACTAGCCACGAAAGCCCAACGCGATGATACGTTTTTGAAAAAATACACTTATTATAAACGGAGTTCGTACAGTAGTACATACAGCAGCATCAGCCGCAAGCACTGTTACGCGACACGCGTCGTGTTGTTGTTCGCTAACTATGTTCACATACATACTACGATGTACACAGCAGTAAGTAAGTGTGGCAGAGTCCCGCGATCAGTCGCCAGAGCAGTTATGCTTCATATATATATATATATATATACCAGGTAGGTACCTATTGTCATGTATCGGTATTTATTGCAAGCTTCGTGCTATTGTTGACAGTGGCGCTAACCATCAGCAGCAGCCCGTACCTATATTATCCAGCGATAGAGAAGAGGAAAACACAGCGCACTCGAATGTCCACGGTGCACCCCACACTACAAAGACAGATACCCCCCCCCCCCCCCCGCTGCACAATGTGGGCGAACAATGTTTTACGCCACTGGGCGTGCCGAATTAATTGAGAGGTTACCGAGATCCTATGGGGTTCGCGACATTATTGTGGAGACATTGGACAACAAGGCAACCCCCACAAGGTGTCGACAACCTCTAGATTTGGTACGTCTAATGGTGTGATACACTATTCGGCGTCTCCACAAGAATTGTCTTGAGCCCACATACATACATGGTGCAAGCGGGGGGGACTCAGCCACCTGAGACCTGTGTATTTATTATGAATGCAATATTTTACTTTGTTTTTAGTAGTGCTACCGTACGTACCTCGTACACTTTATCAAAACCAGGTATCAAGCAGAACGATAAGACACATTGGGCGTCTTACGCGAAAGAAACGTTGGAGACATGCCTTCATCACGTAGGATTGTAAATTGCTGTAAATCAATAGGTATAATTGTTAGCATCTTGATTATTTTCAAGGATTGACGTACCCGGCACGCCTTACGGCCCTCACCATTATATCATCAAGCATCATCATCAGTATCGTCATAATCTCCAGCATTACCATCATCGTCGTCGTCATTAGCATCATCGTTATCATCACCATCATCATCATCATCATCATCACTGTCGTCATCATCATCATCATCCTCATCATCATCATTATCGTTGCCATCATCGTCATCATCACCACCATCATCATCATCATCATTATCACCATCACTATAAATCACCGCCACCACCACTATCACCACTGCCATCACCACTACCATCACTACCACCACCACTATCATCAACGCCGTCATCCCCACCATCATCGGTAGCGGCATCAGCATCATCATTTCCATCACCATCGTCATCACCATCATCATCAATATCGTTATCACCACCACCACCACCATAATCATCGTCATCCCCATCATCATCATCACCACCACTACTTCATCATCATCGTCACCACCACCAATATTATCATCAACGTCACCATCATCATCTGCAGCGGTATCAGCGTGGCCCCCCTCTGTTGGGGATCCCCCCTCACCAATATCACCAGCCATACCAGTCATGGCAGTCAAAACGCTCGGGACCGCAGGTAACACCCCCGGCAAGGCCCATTTGCAGACCTGATCATACCGAGTATAACTAATCCTGGAAATACAGGTAGGCACACCCAACTACCTAACTGGTGTACAACGATGACTGTTTTACGGTACGACGGTATTTATTACTGATTGGCCGGTTTCATCTGCTGCGCAAATAGTTGGCGCCTATTCCCCTCGTGAAAGGAAATGCAGACGGAACGAAAGGAAGGGCGGTCCTCCCCGCTCTCCCCTCCGCCTTCGCGAAAAACATTGTATTAGAGATACAGCACAACCTAGGAGTGACATCGTGAAACGACACTACCAGGTTATCAATGGGGCAGAGACAGGGGTGCTGCCAGGGCTTCGAACATAATGCTATTTTTGAAACACTCGTCCGCCTGAGCTGTGTGGATCCAATAGACCCGTATGCTAGATCATGGTGGGTCGGTAGCAAGAAGCAGGGAGAGAGGAAGAGCATCGTCGTCTTCCCCGTCTCGGGTTACACGGTCATCGGGACGTATGGTCCCTGCCTCGGGCTTGACGCCTTCCCCGGCGGGGTTGCCAGGTAGGCCTCCACCTCGGCCAAACCTGGACACGGCGACCCTTCTTCTCCCGGGCCTCGATGCTCTCCGATTTTCCCTGCCAAATATCGGAAACGGAGAGCCTGTACGCGGCATGGCTCTGCGTTCGTTCCCACAATTTTTCAGGGGTGGGGTACCGTGCTACCCTCATGAACACATACGAGACAGGCGGCCTATCGTTCCGGTCGCATCCGTTTGTCACGTCGGTCCCTCCCCTGGCCAATACCCCTGACATGTCTCGAGGCCATGCCGCACGCGGGAGAGCTGTACCCGGCACCCCACAGCGATGGGTCAGCCACATACCGGCAATTGTTTTGCGCTTTCACAGATGGTGGGGGCGGCCTGTCAGGTTGGTGCTCGCCGCTGGCCTGCTCAAGGCCTCAGAGGGATGCATCTTCCCCACGTTGGAGAAACTAGAGGCAACGGCACCGACCGGAAGCACGAGCCGGCAGGGGGGGGGCGGTAGCCGCAGACAGGACTCCAGCGGGCGCCGTGTAGACGCTGACCAGCGACTGCAGCGGGGCTAGTTTGACGAGCACCCAACCGAGCGTGGTCGACGGCAACACTAGGCAACCGGGGCACCCAACCCACACAACTTGGCGTTTGTGGACCTTTTCAAGTTGCCGCGCGCGAGCCGCGAGGCGAGGATACCCCATGTAGACGCAAGCCCCCAAAGGCTGCGGGGGGGCGCGGGGGGGGGGGTACTTTCGGTGGGGGCGTGTTTGCCTTGAAGGGGTAGCACCTAATTTGTGTGAGGCTCTTTCACTTGATTGTAGTATAGGATCTCTAAGCCTCCACCCGAAACTTGATTTTGAGCAAAAACGTAAACGTGCAGCCCGATGATGATGAAGAACCCTGAAGCCTACTATATCAAGTGTGTCACGAAACGTATCGTGAAACACTGTTGGTATTGCCACAATATTGGTTCGACCCTTTCAGGACTGCAGTACCGTTTAGGGGACGAACCACTTCAAATTTGAGTGGTTCGTCCCCAAAACGGGTTTGCAGTTCTAAACAGCTTGAGAAGCCCAGTCAGCCCCCGGGGTCAGATTGGAATACTTCACGATTTGGCGGCACCCCAAATGGCCCATCAATGAGGGCGTGCGAAACGTAGACTTTCGTCGCCCTATGGCGTCTCCGCCGCCCGAGATTTCCGGGGGGGGGGGCGGTTTCAGTAACCGCCTGGCGCATCACCTCCCCCCGTTTCAATTTTCGTGCATAATGGGGGCCAGTTTTCCCTCGTGGTTTTCACTCGCACGGCCGGCTTTACTCGGAGTGTGCTACGCTCAGCGTCTGTCGAATCGAGATTTCCGGGCGGTTGCACTACTGCTAGCACTGTTAGCCGGGAGCGCGCAGGTTTGGACCAACAACCAGCCCGTTCTCCGCGCGATCTCCCGCAGCACGCTGAAGCGACTTGGGATTATTCATCGTGTTGGGAGCGGAGAAACCTTCGCGGCGGACATTTCGAATCCTGGGATGTGGCCATCGTCGAGAGGAGAGGCGTACTTCGGGACTATAACATGCGTATATGAAGGTCTGGCGCGTATATACATGCATTCGTACCACCAGGATATCTATATATATATCTGTAAAATTAATTAAAATACGTACCAGGTACTCGTATATACCAGGGTGCGACTAATCAATAATAAATATATGGATTTTGCTATTGGCCTTCTTACACCCCCTGAGTACGCAATAACGCCTCCCTTCGTAACACGAGCAGTTAAACTGTTCCCATATATCACGAACTACCGAAAATACTACCGCTGGTACGCCGAAACCAACTTCATCGGATGTGCCCCCCTTCCTTGTTGATGTGGTATTGCTCCGAGTTGTTACTGTAGTTTCAGTGTATTAAGTGTTTCTTGTTGAGAGGTGGGACAAGAAAATGGGGTATATTCGAGGAACTTTCATGAAGACGGAGGGGTAAGGGGACGGGGGGGGGGGGCGTGGGGGGGGGGGGGGGGGGTCATTTTGTTCCTGTGGAAGTCAGTCGGATCAGAGGACGCACATGTGCCAAGCTTTCCGGTGGCGGCCAAAGCCACTTCAGGCAGCCGAAATAATGTGTGTATTTGGTGTATCTCGCGTCGGTGGTAGTCAACAGAAGCTATCAGTCAGCCTACGCCCAAGGTAAGCAAGCTTCGTACGTAGCAGACGGGCGCAGAGTACTTATCTTACCGCACGATGGGTCAGGGCCCTTCCTGCCTCTCCGTCAAACGTGGCGCCCTGTACCGTATGCTAGTCGGTTTTTCAAAATAATGTTTCGCTGTTACCCTATAAAAAGACGTGGGCTTCAGCCGCAGCACAGCAGCACTTGTTCCTGTACATGGCATCAGTTTTGACCAGCAAGAGCTCAAA
This sequence comes from Nereocystis luetkeana, assembly GCA_031213475.1. NCBI lineage: Eukaryota > Phaeophyceae > Laminariales > Laminariaceae > Nereocystis > Nereocystis luetkeana. The sequence continues at coordinate 5,921,809 of JARUPZ010000011.1, read as the reverse complement.
TACGGCCACTTCTCTATGAAACCCCACCTTTCGCAGAAGACTTATTAACCACGTTATTTATCATAATAAGCGCAACTCGGAGACAAGCGCCAAGAAAGGGGCCAACCTTTCCACTGACAGCTACCTCAACATCATTTTATGGACAAAGGATTACCGTAAGGGTAAGGGAAAGCGAACATTTCACCAGGGTAGCCAAGGCTAAGGTTAAGCTTAAGGGTGCGGGTCTGTTAATTAAGGTCACTGCCTGCCACTACCCAAGGTCATGGTCTAGAAGCATGGCTACCTATGAAACTACAAAAAGGGAAGAGGCTAGGTTTGACGTTGGGGCCAAGCTTGGTGTTAACGCTGTGTGGCTAAGGTTACGGTGCAGGCCTAAGGTTAATCTCGAGGCCCTGTGAGCGTTAAGAACATTCAATACTGTATAGAGCGAGGTCGGCGTTATTAGTGAGGGGGCAGGGGCGGTTACCGTCACTGGGAATATCAGCCCCTTCTTTGGCTCCTGTCTCGCCCGTCGTTCGCAGAAAGGACTACCTGTTGAGCTACTTCAGTCATATGAGTGGAATAGGTCAACAGGGAGTCCCTTCCAGCGAAAACATGTTGCAGGGGAAAAAAAGGTGTTGGCTCTGATACGAACTGGGAAATCTACTAAAAAAGATGGCCCGACAGAGTGATTACCACGTACTCGAACAACTGCTGCTGTGCTGCTGCTGGAGCCCACGTGTGAAGTAGTGGCACGTGGCGAAATCCCCATCAAAAGACGACTACCACACGGTAGTACGTCGTGTTGCCTAGCTTCAGATGGGACGACGTGTGTCCATACAGCGAGTAATGCGGTTGGTTGGTCGTCGTGGAAGAAGTGTACCAGGTACTCTTAAGCGTACTGCAGCGGAGGTCTCAAGAGGCGGGGATGTGTCAACCCCCCCCCTACGACCGGGGTGGGGTGTGATGTTCGCATGTATGTGTTAGAGGCAACACCCACGCGTTTGATACTTTTCCACGCATCCGAGCTGCGCGGGAACTGGGCCACTGGGTATCTTGAGTCTGTCGGCGTAGGAAGAGTCGCCCATTGTAACCACACCAGCAACAAGACAAGGCTCGTGCTCGGCGAGAAAAGGAGGGTGCTGATCGTAGTGGGCGGTTAGCATCGCAGCGAGGACATTGTCGACGTGGTCCGATGGTACATTTGGTGAAAAGTCGAGACAGCCCGACGGAGAGGCGGCTGCCGACGTGCCGCTTGGGCACAGTCGCTGTCGCGCACAAGGGTCAACTTCGAAGATGCTGTCTTTGCTGGAGGGAGAGGCGTCCTAGAGGAGACAAGAGTTGGTGGCGCATCGATGGTGACGCGCGATCGCGGAAGAGACGTTGCACAGTTTGCAGAGTCTTGCCCGAAATATTTAAGCGCCACAGGGACGATTGATTTGCGCAAAGGTCGTTGGGTCTGTATCCGATGCCCCATGTGGGTCTGTATCCGCGAGACTGCTGTCCCCTAAGTCCAAGAGATGAGTTCGCATGGCTAGATTTTGGGTGAGTAGGGGCCGACAAGCATGATATATTCTCGCTCGTGCTCCCACCCAGCGATATCGAAGTTACGGACATCTCACCTATAATGCTCGTGCAGGCGAAGGTCAGACGCGCGAATTCCGTGTTGTAAAGTCTTTTCCGCAGCGAAATACTGTTATCACGAGTAAGATGTGCCTTCAACTGTAAAGCAAGGGGCGCGTCGTATGCGCAAATAAAGTGAGGGGCTGCCAGAAGAACACGATGTCGTGCGTGCAGTAATGTTGGTTGGCATATAACGCGGCGGTACCCATCGTCGCGTGAGCAAAGACGGGGGGTGTACCATACACATACACGGAAAAGCTATTTTCGAGAGACTTGTTCCAGCCTGGTTCTAGACTTGCCGGGTCCTGATTGGGGCGGGGCAGGAGGCGCATTTGTCTCGACCGGTCGCGTCTGCGGTTCTCGAGATATCACCGGAAGGGGCAGGGAGATCCAGACCGGTGCACCTTGACTGGGGGGGGCGAGACATCCGCCATGTAGGCAGAGAGCATTTCAAATTCGTCTACAGAAAATGGTGCTGCCAGTACTGCTCGGGCGGCACGCGGGGTCTTTTGGTTCAGATCACCTTGTTGCAACTCGACTGGGTAAAGAAGGGGCGCACTTTGGCACCAAGACCATAGCTGCGGTTAAGCCCTGTGGGGGGCACTCGTCACCCTGGGAGGCAAATATGCCCCCCACCGCTTCATTGGCCCCCGAATCCACCCCGCGCGTCGCTCTGGTCAAAATGAAGGTCGGACCTGGCACAAACCCCGACTTCTTCTTTGATAGTGGGCAGCTGGAGGTTCCGACCGGTCTAGCGTGAGGACCTCGAGGGAGCACCAGTTCTTCGCTCTCGAGGGTTTCGTTTTCCCGTGCCGGTACCGCAAGATGGCCCTCGCATCCTGGGAGTCGCGCCTGGACTCGGCGAGTGCCTCAAAAGATTAGGTCGTGGAAGACGCCGCGAACAGTTACGACTATAGTGTCGTTCACGCGGGGACCGAGAGCGTTTCGCACCCCTGCTTCCCTCGGCGGAAACGCTATGGCTGTAACCAGGCGACCACCTTCGCGGGGGCCAGGAGCGGTAGGCATACCTGGTTCCGGTGGTGAAGAGCCTACAGCTGCAGAAGAAGAAGAGCGGTCGTTTTCGCGAGGGCCAGGAGCGTTACACATACCTGGTTCTCACGGCAAAGAACATGTAGAACATACGGTCCTAACCATGTGACCGTCTTTGCAAGGGCCAGAAGCGGTAGGCATACCTGGTTCCGGTGCTGATGAACGTACGGACAATACCCCCGTCTTCGTGGAGACCCGGAGCGATACGAATACCCGGAAATCGCGGTGACGAGCGTACCGTGACAGCCATGCCACCGTCTTCGCGGGGACCGGGGGCGACACGCCTACTCGGTTCCCACGAAGAAAAGCATACGGTGGCAGTGCCGCCACTGTCTTCGCGTGGACCAGGAACGATACGCATACCCGGTTCTCGCGGTGACGAACATACGGTGCAGGGTTCTACACTAATTGAATTTTGCGTGGCAAGGCCATGTCAACACCCACCGGCATACCATGGCATCCCCACGGCATCCCAAGGTGTCGCATAGGATTTAATGGCACGCTGTGGGGGGTGCCGTGGCATGCCACGGGTGGTACCATGGCAACCCCAGCGGCAACCGCCACGGCACTCCATGGTAACCCCACGGAATGCCATGGCGAATCCCCACGGCACCCCAATGCTTACAGCACCTAGGTTGGGGTTGGGGTTAGGGGAAGGGTTAGGGTCAGGGTTCCACTATGATATACCGTGGAGGTCCGTGGAGGGTTCCGTGGTGTGCCATCGTCTTCGCGAGGACTAGGAGCGATACGCATACCCGGTTGTCGCGGTGACGAGCATGTGGTGGCAGTGAACCCACCGTCTTTGTGAGGAACAGGAGCGCATACCCGATTCCCGCGGTGTGGATCATGTAGAACCTAGGGTAAGTCTGAAGCAGCGATTTGTACACCTAGTTCTCGCGGTAAAAGGGGCAACGCCTGCGCCGGGGAAGCAAAACGTACCGTCATCATTAGGTATTTTGGTGCAGAAAGTACTTGGCTGGCGTCCGTTGGGGTTGGCGCAAGGAGCAGACCTGTGGTGAATACCTGTGGTGCTTGAGCGTCGGAGGAAGGCGCTGGGGGTGCGCCTCGCTGAGGCTGGGATAGGGCTAGCGAGCGCTGGTCGTCGATGCACCTCCTTCAGCACATGTTTCGTTACCGTTTGGACGTTGTGAGGCGTCATGTTGAGACTGGCCAGGTCTGTCGCCGATGCTGTTGCGACGGTTGTTGTTTTCGTGGCGACATCAGGCGCGCGGCGCGAAGAAGTTGTTCCCGAAACTTTGCGGCGTGTCTTTCCTTCGCGCGTTGTGCGTCTTCGGCGTCAGGCCAGACAAGTGGGTGTCTCTTTTTTAGATGAAACTGCTTCGAAATGTAGGATCCAGGTAGGGCCAGTCCAAAGCCGAGATCAATTCCGAAAGATGAAAGGGATTTCTGGCAGGGAAGAGTCGTCCTCCGTTTCCACCGAAGAAGATGGCGCACTCGTAGGAAATCTTGTCGATTCGGCGCGAACTCTGTCCCCGGGACGAAGTTCCACGCGCGGAGGAGTGCGGCGGCTGCTACATCGGATATAAATGTGCGAGTAGGAGCCTGGAGAAGACACTATGTTGGAAGCACGACCTTGGGTGGACCGCGTAAACCCGGCTTCACGCAAAATTGGAGGAGCCGCATCGCGCCAAAAATTGATCGGCGAGGGAAGGGGGTGAAGCGTCACCCAAACAAAAAAGCGAGGTGCGCGATGGATAGATCCATGTCACGCGGAATAGATCCAAGGTGCGCAGTAGATTAATCAAACGTACCTGAAAAGTATTCGGGCGCGCGCCATATATGACGCCAGTGCTATGTCAATAGGCAGAGTATGGACTTAGGGACAGACTACTGGCATGCATGGTAGGGTTTTGGCCTCTGCTCTTCTAGCCACTATCACCAAGTAAGTGCTTGGGCAGTATTGTCTCTTGCATTAGTTTCTTGATTGCTCGCCGGGTGCCTTCTGGGCGAAGGAACAAGATAATCACCAGGCAGGCAGGCAGGCGATAACGCCTGCCAGGTATGATGAGGGGGCACGTGCTACAAATCATAAAGCCGCAACAGGGGAGAGGAGGTATCATGACAGTACTCCCCCCCTACCACAGCAACACCAGCCCTCGGAGGAGAAGGGGCTCGACGCCTCGCTGAGAAATCGACCTGAGAGGGGGGAAAGACGGATTGCCGGTGCAGCGCAGCAATAACTTCCATAGCGAACGCCCGAAAAAACACGACGATGACGTATCAAGTAGCTAACGACCGCGAAGGAAAACGTAGGTAGGTTGGCCACTCGCCCAAGAGGGGCCCTGAGCCGGCAGAACAGAGAAGCCCTATATATATGGGAGGGTCAGCCCCCGGTTGGCTCCTCTGCAGGTATGGCCACGGTGCGGCGCAACGCGTATGTAGTCGGGGGGGGGTTACGGGACGACGATCGTTGGGTGGGGGGGGGTTACTCGTTTGTTGCTCGCCTTGGTAATGTGACCACTGACCACGCATCCCTTTGGAGACGGAGTGCCGTTCCTACTCCTGATAGAGAAATCCCCAACAGATGGGCGCTCACCACGTTGCTTCCATATTTACATATTTCGAAGTACCCCCCCCCCGCAGTTGGTTCAACCAAAACAAGCGTTAACTCTATCCTAGCACGCCTCGCGAACTTGCAGGCTCGCAAGCAACGCAACGCAGTGGGGGTGTGGCAACCGAGCTGAAAGAAAAGGGAGAAAATTCGCCACCAAGGAGAAGAAGGACGCGAGCAAAAAAACGAAAACGAGAAGGCGACCTGTCTGTACAGGTGTGACCCTTGAACAGGCTAAAAAAAAAAAAAAAAACAGCACCAGGCCAGGGCTTCCCACGTGGTCCCTCCGCCGTAGGACTATAGACTAGCCCGACGCCGCTTTTGACGTCACAGAGCCGACGGGATGTGGTGCGATCGACTTGGTTTAGCCGTTCCTGGTTTCGACCAAGTTGGCGGTCATCTATATGTACTGTAGCCCGAGTTTTTATTTTGGTACGCGGTGCGCGGTTTCTCCCCTCTCCAGAGCTTGCGAGCAGGAGAGGGCAGGTATTCCTCTCTCGAAGAAGGGGCAATAAACAGTAACGCCTGCACAACAATAAAAGGGGGAAACGGGGGTATCCCATGACACAGGAGGGTCACTTTTCGGAACCTCTTTCGTCAGCGGCCGAGAGCCTCACCCTCTCACTCGCGCGGGGAGGGCGCGTAGCTTTTACCACACTGACCATTCTGGGCGGAAATATGTAAGGACCATTTACATTAGGCACATATATGAAGACTACACGCTCCTCACATTTCCGCTCCAAGTGGCTGGCATTCGAGAAAATTGTTTGAGGATCGCTGCTGCTGCTGCTGCTGCTGTTGCTGCTGCAGTCGACGAGACGGATAGACAACCAACCCTGACCCGAAGCCAATCAGACCCAGTCAACCATCGTTGTTTTTCTTCTTTTTTTCCCCATCCCATTTATCACCTTCGGTCCTTCTTTTCTCTCTCCCTCCTATTGTATTGTCGTCGTGGCTCTGACCCGGGTGGAGGCGCGAATTCCACCTCCCCACCACGGTCCGTGTCTTTCGGTGTTTTTATCGCTACATATATATACGAGGCTGCAGCGCTTTCTTCCCTCGGCGACTTACGTCGAAATTGCGCTGGTTAGCATCATTGTGCCCGCTGTCCCGTGCGCAGGTACTTGATGGCAACAAGTGGTCAACCTCTCCCGCGCGCGGGTGTGGCGTGGCTATATGACGCGTTCTGCGATAGAGGTGGTACATTCTGGCTAAACTGCTTTCTGAATGAATGGGTCCCTAAGCCCAAAACCATCAGAACGTCGATCTTGTAAAAAAAAAAAGTAGTTTGTAAACTTGTGGCATAGGATTATTTCTCGGGATGCAATTTGATTTTTGCTGAGAAGTCAGTTTTCAGGTAGAGGTATGGAGCTCCTTAAGTGAGGAGCCTCAGAAAAATTAGGGTGAACCTCTATTGCAGAAAGCCTCATACACCCTATTTCTTTGCCGTTTTCATGTTTCTGGGGGTTTCGGATTGGCGATGTGCACTTCAACTTCACGCCATGGGATCGTTCGTTGTCCTTCGTCACCAAACACAATATCTGGCGTACTTCTTCGAGTGACGTGGTATACACAAATAAAGGCAGGTGCACCGTAGATAACCAGCCGTGACTCTCGTTGCTATTTATCAATAGTTATTAATAGTTGTGTAACAACCACAAGCGACACCCGCCCGTTGAGGTAAAAAGGATGAGCTCGATAACAAGCGATCGCGACTTACACTTTCTTCCTACTGCAGCAGGTAATCCTATATTAAAAACAAATATATTTCCCGCTGGCCTCGGGCGAGCGATTGCTGCTGCTCGTCCCGTCACCCCGTTTGGGATGCTGGCAGTCAACTCTGAGATCTCCACACACAATGAACCCGATGAGGTGGGGATTTAGACCATGACCATCGCCTCCGCGAGGGTTATCGACCTGCTGCGTGCGGCATGGGCGTAGCCGTTTTGAAAGAAAATTATCCGTAGGTGACCATAGAGTGGGACCCTCACGCGGACAGACACTATCTTCGATTGCGTTCCAATTCAGCGAAGTACTAATAATAATGGTCACCACGCCCGCCCAGTGTTTTTTTCGTTCAAGGCGCATTAACGCCGGTGCAAAAAGAATGAAAGCAGCGTACAGCACCTTCAAAGACCCTCAAAAGACCTCCAAAGAAAAATCGAAGCGTGACGTTACGTAGAAAAACGTACCTGGTACTACTCGTAAAATGTCCCAGCAAACCACAGCAATAATAAACAGTGAGGTGGAAAGCAGGCATGCATGCATGCATGCAAGCAGGCGAGCAAGCAGGCAGTGCCGCCTGGATGCGACTGAGAAACAAAAACAAAAACAAAACGAGCGTAAACATCGCCTGCCCGCTAACATTGAAAAAAGATGCGTAGCGAAAATCAGCGATCGCGGTCAAGCTGTCCACTCAATTGTACCTTGTTGGCGGTGTTCCGGCCAGGGTGACCACGATTCTCGCTACCCTTCCATCGCGTCAGCTCCTGTCATGAAACTTCCAAAGCGCACGCGTCCTTTCATTATTCGTCAAAAAAAAGAGGAAAAAACGAAATAAGAAACAACAAAAATAAATGCACGAAATATGCGTTCTGAGACGAAAAAAAAAAAGGGTGCAGACAGTCCCAAAAAGAAACAAGGAAAAAATCAAAATCACGAAAAAAATGGAGGTGAGATGGTTGGTGACAACAGAATAGTGGTGGTGATGGTGCTGGTAGCGGTGGTGCGATATATATACACATGATATATATAGCACACCCTTACGAATCTTAACCCTGTGCGGCAACGCAGCCTCGCCCCTTCCCCATGCAAGAAGCGGTTCAACAAGCACAAAAACACGCGCAATTCATTACAAAAACCACTCAACCACCACCACCACCACCACCACCACCAAGCACGCCCGCACGCCTCCTCCCCCATCCGCAGCCGCATCCGCCCCGCAGCGGCAACACAGCAGTAGCGAATCGCGCGGAGGAGGGAGGGGGGGGGGGCATCACAGCAGTAGCTCGCCTGCCTGCTTGCTTGCCAAGAGGCATTGTAATAGGGTGTCGCCTGCTTTCTTGCCAGGTGGCAATACCATACGGGCGGAGGTGAGGATCTCAAGACTCTATTATCCCCGACACCGGTCGGCACACAAGTGCTGTTTTCGGCTCTGCCGTTCACACCGAGTGCCCACCCCCTCCGCCCACCGCTCCTACCGCCGGGGTCCCACACAAAAGTCTCGGGCGGACCCACCCCATGCGTCATCAAAGTCACCTCCCCTTCCATCCCCTTCACCCTCGATTGCCAAAACCGCCTGCTGTCGACCATCAACGCCCCCCCCCCCCATCCCTCCCCCCCCCACCCCCCCAAAACCCCGCCCCTTTCCCCGACAACGGCTGAGAACCGTTCTCGACAGAACGCGGCCACTTTTCTTTATCTTTCAGGCACCCCTAAGCCACCACGACCAGGGCTCGACAAAAGACACAGGCTAAGGGCTAATGCTGATAACACACGAGCCAACGAGAGGGAGAAGAGAAGGAGCTACTGCAGACACATAAAGAAGGGGAGAGAGAAACCGCGGCGATGGCGGCGGCGGCACTAGCAGAGGCCGCGAGAAACCCTGGCGACGAGGTTGCCCGCGGTACGGCGCAAGCACCAAACAAAACACACACGGGGAGGGTTTCCGTTCCCTCTCCCCCTCCACCAGAAAGCAACCGACTACAAAAAAGTGCGCGCAAAACTAAACCGACTACCTAGAAGCGATCACAGCATATCAGTTGCCCATATCCGCGTCCGGCGCTTGCCCCCAAAACCCCCTCATCCTTCCCTTAGGAAAACCAACCCCCCCCCCCAACCCAACCCTTCCCCTCCATTCCTTAGGAAGACCGACAACCCCTACCCCCCCCCCCCTCGCCCCCCCTCTCCCGGCAACGCCTCCTCCTAGCCCCGTTCCCGACCCCTTCTCGCTCCCGAACTTCATTCTGCGACGCTGTTTATGCACGCATAAAACTGAGGAAACGCGCTCAAAGGTCGTCGTCCTCGTCGGGGAGGGGGACCGCCGCCGCCGCATCGATCTCCAGCTGGAAGCGCTGCGGACGGGGAAAACGTAGGGGCGGGGGGGGGGGGGGGGGGGGGGGGGGGGGGGGGGGGGATGACGAACGGGAGGAGGGAGGGAGGGAGGGGGGGAGGGAGGGAGGGGGTACTCAGAACATCCAGCTGGTTGCACGCGGCGCAGAGGAGGTCAGTGGTCTCGAGAGCCGTCGGTCGTCACGAACGGTCGGTTGTCGCCATCGATAGAGCAAGTTAGGGGGTGCCGCTGGGCGGCTCAGCCCAGCTCCTCCAGAGCTCTCTCCATTGTCTTCTCCGTGAGCTACGCTCGTTTCGATTAGGACAGCAGCAGCCTATAGGCCACGCCTTGCGTGTATACTACACCCTGGACAAAAGGCAACAACATAGGGCTATATGTTCTACTATTACGGGGGACCATAGTGAATAGGAGCGAATATTGTTATTAATATTAAAACTAGGTACATACAGAGGTTTTTGTGTATGCCATAGGTCCTATTAACTATGGTCCCCCGCAATATCAATAATATAGGTTCACACGCATGCTGTCCCCACTCAAGACCACGACACCCATCACGAAAATCGCCAAAACAACGCGCAACCTAGCTCTAACGCCGGCCACCAGCCTCCAGAGCGCATAAAACATGACGCAGCCGGGGGTGCAACAATTAAAGCAATCGCCTGAGCGCGCCTAAGAAAAAAATAAAAACAATAAAAACACACACACCAAAACAGCATGGCTCAGCCATTAAAAACTACCCCCAACAAATGCGCTACGCCACCACCGCCGCAGCTGCTACCCTGCCACCACCACCATCGCCACCACCACAACCGTCTCTCAGCACAAACCTGCTGGTCCTCCTGCTTGATGATGAACTCCGGTGGCTGCAGGGCGGGCTGCTCCACGAACTGAAGGTTTGGGTCTCTGGACGGTTACGTTCAGTGAGAGACGAAAAGAGCAAAAAGGGGTGGGGGGGGGGGAGAGGGGACACGAGAAGAGATCGACGTTTGGAAAAGGAGGGAAAAGCACGACGACAGCTCTATAGGCGAAGGTTTCGGCACCGCCTCAAACAAGAACCGAGAGTTGTTGCCAACCCCGATCGATCAAAAGTTACCGCCACCAATGAGCCAATAAAAAAACAACCCCCATCGATTACGAGTTACCGCCACCAATGAGCCAACCAAAAAGCAACCCCGATCGATCAAAAGTTACCGCCAACAATGAGCCAATCAAAGAAACAACAAAAAGCAACTCGGTTTCAACAAGAAAAAAAGAGAAAACACATCGACACCGCGCTTTCCATGAAAATATTTATTTTACAACCAAATCGTGCAAACATATATCACCACCTCACCGGTGTGTGTGTACCTCGCCCCTCGTATGGGGGCGGGGGAGCGTGGTGTCGTTTTTTTTTTCGATGTATCTGTAAGCCACATCACACACCCGACACCGACCAAAAAACGAGAGCCAACATTCTCACTCATCAACCCACCAACCACGACCTGCACCAACCCACAAAAGCCACACCGACAGTAACACCAACCCACCAATCAACACCGGCAGTAACACCAGTCCACCAATCAAACACCAGCAGTACCACCAGCCCACCAATGAACACCGGCAATACCATCAGCCCGCCAATGAACACCGGCAGAAACACCAGTTCACCTATCAACACCGGCAGCAACACCGGTCCACCAATCAACACCGACCGTACCACCAATGCACCAATCAACACCGGCAGTAACACCGGTCCACCAATAACTCACTACCGGTCCGGCAATCAACACCCGGAACACCACCGGTCTATTTCTGTCTTCCTCTCCGTATTATGTAGCTTTTTTATTTCCGCTCTCTCTCCCTTCCTCCTTTCTCGTTTCTCACCCGACAAGCTTCTTGGCGAGCCAAAGGAACGGCTTCTCGAAGTTGTAGTTAGACTTCGCCGAGATGTCGTAGTACTGGAGGTTCTTTTTGCGGTGGAAAGTGATCTGCTTCGCCTTTACCTTCCGGTCCTTGATCTCCACCTTCGCAAAGGCAAAAATATCGACCAACCGATCGACAGACAGATTGACAGACAGACAGACAGACAGACACAGACACAGACAAACCGACGGACACGGGGCACAACGGCCAGCGTCAGTCGTACTGACGGTGCTCATCTTGTAGAGCTTCCACGAGAGCAGGATACACGCGCGTGGGAGCGAGCGGTAGCAGTTCGGGGCGGAGGGGGGGGCACGCAAGCACACACGCGATACCCCGAAAACGGCACGAACCGAAGCAATCAACCAACCAACCAACAACCCAATCAATTAATCAATAAATCAATCAATCAACCATCCAATCTGGCCATCGATCAATCAAAACAAATCAGACATCAACCGATCGACCGACGTATTGGGTGGAGCCTGTCTCGTGGTGCCCACGCAAGGACTTCTTACGTACCAGGTACCTGGTATACAATACTAATTATTTCGTACTGGAAATAGAGGTAATTGTTTATTTCCCGTCTTCGGGCACACGAAATGGAGACGACTTCGCGCGTGGAAGACACCGACAACACAACTCGCCCCCCCATCCGACTCTACAGAAGCAAAGACAGAAGGGCCACACCCAACGAGCGCGTGTTTCACCTTGTTGCCGCACAAAACGATCGGGATGTGCTCGCAGACCCGGGTGAGGTCGCGGTGCCAGTTGGGGACGTTCTTGTACGTGATACGGCTCGTCACGTCGAACATGATGATCGCGCACTGTCCCTGGATGCTGCTCATCGATCCCCGAAACACACAGAAAACAAAACAGAGAAAAAAGGAGCGGCGGAGAAAGAGCAAAACGAGAAGGGGCATAGGTCAGCGAAAGGTCGAGGTGGAAGAGGTGGGGGAGAAGAGCGAGGGAGGGTGGTGGAAGGCAGGCGGACAGTGCCACTGGATGGAAGCCGACAACGAAGAGAAAAGGAAGAACAAGAAGGCGAGCAAAGCAAGCGAATCAAACCAGAAACTCATCTGACGAACATATCAGACCAACAATTCGCCAAAATACTACCAGGTATATACGACCCTCACCACAAAAACATATATGGCGTCATCCTAACACCCCCCTCCCCCCCGCGCCCCCCGGCCCGCCCCGCCAGCCCACCCCAAAAAAATCACATCAGAATATTATAATAATCTTCAAAAGCTAGCTGTACGTCGGCGGCTGGCTGATGTCACGTGTCGCCAAAACAATCAGAACGTCTCTCTCTGCCCAATCTACAGGTCCCTACAGTAGTTCAACATCAGATCCGTCTCCAACTCACTAGTATCCGTCCCTGAGCCCGCCGAACTTCTCCTGCCCCGCCGTATCCCACACGTTGAACTTGATGGGGCCACGGTTGGTGTGGAAGGGCAGAGGGCGGACCTCGACACCGAGGGTAGCTGCGTACGTGCGTGCGTGCGTGTGCGCGCGTGCCGGGGGGACGCAGAATAGGGAGCACGTGCGCAGGCGGAAGGAAGGAAGGAAGGATGGAAGGAAGGAAGGAAGGGAGGAATGAAGGAAGAGAGGACGTTGAGGATAAGGGCCTCGAGATATTTACGGGGGACCATAGTGAGTAGGACCAAATATTGTTCGTAAAAATGGTTGAATGTATAGGTTTTTATGTATACCATAGGTCCTATTAACTATGGTCCCCCGTAGTAGACGGGACTGCAGGCCAACAAGGGGGTAGAAGGGTAATGTAAGCCTGTCCTGCCTGCCTGCCTGCCTGCGACCACGGACTGCCGTGAGGCCTTGAGGCCATAAGTTAAGCGTGAGATCAACGTAGTAAAAATCACCGGATGCACTCGTGATTCAAGTCCAGCAAAGTCACACCTGGTACGAGGCACGTAACTCGGTACACATCAAAAGCGAATACCGTGATAAGAGTGTGAACATTGGGGGGGAGGAGGCGTGTAAGGTTTTGCGGTCCATGGAGCATGCTGCATACTATATACCTGGTATATAATAGCCCCTCGACAAACACGCCAGGTACCTGGTACCATGGCGGTACTGCTTGAACCGTTTTAGGACCGCAGTCCCGTTTTGGGGGACAAATTACTTAAAATTTGAGAGGCCTTGTCCCAAAAATCGGGACTGCAGTCCTAAGAGGGTTAAAGCAAAACCGCGAATGCATATTTTACCAAACCAAGACTCAAGGAGGTTGTCCTATTGCCTGTGGCGTTGGAATGTATGATGTAAGGGTCAATTCTTATCGGAGAGTTTTTTTTCCAAATTTTCGACATTTTTTTCGCGCAATTTTTCAATCTTCCATATTTTCCTGGGTTTTTTTTTTCCAAATATTGGAATGTTAACGAACTTGGTATTTTTGGTTCTGGGGAATTTCAAGAATAGTGACAGAGCGCCTCCGTATATTGATACATATCTCCAATTATTTTCAAACTTTGGAAATTATGGAAAACACGCTCTCCGATAAGAATGAACCCAAGCCGTTGACGCACTCCCGTGTTTGCATGATACAACACCTGGTCATATCATACGTACCTGCTATTTTATACCGGTCTAGAAATAATACCAGGGTAGCGGGGTAGAAAAATTACAAACTCTCTCCTTCCGTCGAAAATTTACAGTCAGTGTCACGACTTACATGGAAAAAATTCCAAGACTTCCGACAATTCTGTTCCGTTTAGGGATTTCCCATCGGAGACTACAGCATTGTCTATACCTGGTAGTAACTACCGTACACTTTCGGAAGGAAAACAAAGTGAGCAACGAAAAACGTGTGAAGAAAAAAGGCAAAAAAAAGGCATTTATTATTCGATATGGTGTCATCTCGTCCTTGATGCGTAGTGGTATGGTTGTGACTGCGTCTCATCTGTCTGGCAACATCGTCTGGCCGTCTGCTGGAGGGCTCTTGCATAGACAGAGATCTAGGCCAAGCTTCAACAAAGAAAGGATGCAACAAATACCAGGCACTTGCCATGATACACACACACCAAAACACTTTTGATTCGTACACAACCCTGACTCCGACCGCCTATACTATTACGGGGGACCAGGACCTACGGTAGACACAAAAACCCTACATCTTTCGCTATTTTCACCAACAATATTTCAAGGTTAGGTTCTGTAGGGTTTGTGGATTTAGGGTTAGGGTATGGGTGTCTTACAGAACTTACAGAAGTTCCGGGTTAGGGTATAAAACCCTTACAGAACTCACAGAAGTTCCGGGTATTGTGGTCCGGGCGTACAGAACTCACAGAAGTTCCGGTCAGGTATAAAAACGTTGTACCGGCACCCCGGGTATTGTGAAACCGGGCGTACAGAACTTACAGAAGTTCCGGGTACGGGTATGAAGGTCGTACAGAACTCACAGAAGTTCCGGGTACGGGTACAAAGGTCTTACAGAACTTACAGAAGTTCTCTGTAGGGTATTACCCGGGTGAATACCCCGGGTATGGTTCCGTAGGTACCCTACAGAACATAACCTTGCAATATTTGGTCCTTTTTACTATGGTCCCCCGCAATAGGCAATTTGTCCGAGTGAACATAACGCGTGCTGTGTACCAGGTACGATAGGGGCGTACTAAATAACAACACACATGGGCTAATTTTACATTTTTCAGGCCGTGGGGGGCTTCAAAAACTGAGGAAATATTCAATATAAGACTCGACTACCTCGTGAGGGTGTGTCTTAACTCCCACCAAAGAGCATGGGAACGAGCAGAACGGAACGAGGCTGTTCGTGGTCATTCGTTCCGTTCCTATCTAAACAAACGTGTTTGGGTCCATGCAGAATCCTGGGCCTCGCCAGCCGAATCGGCACGAACGGTATCTTTATAGCACATGCCACGGCAAATAGGTGTCCACATCCATCTTCGGTGGTAGTCCATCTACATCAAATAATCTGCTATTTGTTCCCGTTCGGTCCTCCCAAGCAAGAAAAAGGGGTGCAACACTTCTTCTTCTTCGTCTTCCTAGATAGACCGTTTTTTCTCGGGCTGCACTGAATCTACTATTCGCTTCCCACAACCAATCAACACCAGTTCATGTGGCAAATAATATTCCATTCGGTTCGTTCCAACATACACAAGCTTGGACGGGTTAAGACACACCCTGAGTCTCACTATAACAGGAATTGCGTTATTCTTTAGACACCCACGAATAGCCCGTGGGGTTGCGTATCGGTCTTAGCCTACCATGTTTTGATAGGTCGGTTGCCAGGTCAAGGGTCTCGCAGAAAAAAAAACGTACGAGCGGCACGCCTCAGATGCATGAGTTTGGGCGATAAACCATTTCGGCGAACCGTGGTCAAACCGTAAAACATAGTAGATACACTATTACGGGGGACCATAGTTAACAGGACCTATGGTATACATAAAAACCTACATGTTTAACCATTTTTACCAACAATATTTGGTCCTGTTAACTATGGCCCCCCGTAATAGGTATGTGCGATAAAAAAAAAAGGTAACAGTCTGCTCATCTGGGTCTGTCGTCAAGTCTAGTGTGGGTTGTAATGCCTCTTGCCAGGTTTCGTCTGATAATCCTCACCGACGTACTTCTTCTCGAACTCTCCCGTGACGTGTCGCTTGACGAACGTTGTCTTCCCCACGCCGCCGTCTCCGACGAGGATGAGCTTGAACTCCGGCATTTCTTGCGCCTTACGAAAAAAAAAAAAAAAAAGTGAAAATTTAACGAGCGCAGCAGCGGTCAAAATAGCGGCCACAGGACCATCATACAGCCAGGACACAAGTGGGGGGAGGAAGGCGAGGGAGGGATGGAGGGAGAGCAAGGGAAGGAGGGAGGGAGGGAGGGAGGGAGGGAGACATGGACGGGTAAAGGCGGTTCGGAAGGGGTAAAGCACAAACAAACGAACAAAATCAGAGGAGGCAATATGACTTCGCGAACAATTTCGAGCAGGTAATGCAATGCGCTACAGCAGTGCGGGCGACTAACGAGTAAACCTCCAGCGGGGTAGAAAAAAACAGAAAAACAAAACAGCAGCAGCAGCACGCAGCTTCGTACTTATGGCGGTCGATCGTTCGGAAGCAACCGAAAGCGAAAAAAATCACAATCAAGAACCGGGACCGGATCCTTCCATCGACCCGTTTCGTCGTGACCCCCCCAAAAAAACTGAAGGCAAAACGAGTCATGAAATGAACCCACGGGTGCTCGTCCTCCCAGTCCCCCACGCACTAGAAACGCCTCATATTTGTAGCATCAAAGGCACATCGAAAGCAGCGGGGAGCTCCTGAACACAGCGAGGCGCTTCACTGGTCAGGGTCAATCTTGCTCGTCGGTTACAGATCCAACAGGCGGACCCCGACCCCGGCCCTTAGTCCCAACCCTTCGAAGCGGGGGGCTCGAGGTTGGAGGGGGCGGTCGCGGGCATATGCCGTGTTTCGGTGGCGTTACAAAAAAAAAAGTTGGCCGGCTGAACCAGTTTTATACGTAGCCTCGGCTAAACAATCGGGGCGTCCCGCTGCGCGAATCCGCGGGTGCAAGCGCGGCGCTGCATATTGCAGAAGGTGCTTCATGAAAAAAAAACAGAGCTAATGGCGGGGCGGCTCCCTCGGGCACACGCATCGTACCGCTGTGTAGCACAAACGATACCACTATCGCCGACGGGGCCTGCGGCGCTCAACGAGTACCCACGGTCCAGCAACATATTACACGACCGTCATAAATAACGGCAGTCCACAACTAAACTAATTTCCATCGTCGACTCAAAAAAGCGATTTCAGAGTAAAAAATCATCGACTTCCAACTTCAGCCCCCCCCCCCCCCCCCCCCCCCCTTTTTTCCCCCATGATACACCAGCAGCACCTTGCGAAAGAGGACCTACGAGAGAACCACGGACGGTGTCGTCACTTGTAAAACACGCGAGGCCGACGCAGGAGGGAAAAATCCGATACCCGACGAGGGAAAACAAACAAACAGGAGCACAAAAAATGAAAACGATTTAGCGACTTGTGTTCGATACCCGGTATCGTATCGACAGTTTTCTACGTGGCACGCCCCGTGTTTGCATCGCAGAGAACGAACCACAGCTTCTGTACATGTATCAAAAATAACGAACTCATTCAGTACGACGCGTAACTGGTACTTTTTTTGTGCGTTCATCGGTATCGAGTGGAACTGAGCGAAAGCTATACATAGTATCAAAAATCGTTATCGGTTATCATTCAGTTACTTTCGCGTACCAGGTATCAAAATAAATATCGATACCTGGTATCGGGTGTTTTACTTTAACAAATGAAACATCGATATAAAACATCGAACTCGCATATATCCAGTTCGTACGTACCTGGTTCTTTTTTTTTGTTCATCGATATCGAATGAAATGACCGAAAGCTTTGCATGTTTCAAATGTCGATACCGGTTATCATGTTACTTTTCTGTATCAAATATCGATATCGGATACCACTCAGTTACTTCGTGTATCAAATATCGATATCGGTCATCATTCAGCTCCTTTGTTAATCGGTATCGTGCGTATCGAACTTGATTCTCTTTCGGTATCCAACACCAGTAGCAACAGATTTTCCTCGGCGACGGAAAAACATCGGAGACCACGGCAAGGTCATCACACAAGTCGATTGAAGCGCGGGGGGAGGGGGGGAGGGGGGGGGGGGCCTGGAGCCTTCATGCGTTTTACGAGGAGCCCACCGAAACGGACAGGAGAGAGGGACCCTTTTCCCGCCTACATACTATTATAACAGGATTCATATCATTAACCCTCTCGAGGCTTCAGAGGATAAAAAATGACGATGAAAAGGTGACGACTAGGTAAAGCGAATCGGCCGCTGAGTCACTGGAAGATGATTACACAACAATTGGTGTCCCGAGTCACCTACACCGCATTGCAACGAGTCCTACACCTGGCATACGGAACAGGCGCAAACATCATGCTTGATGACAACCGATATTGCCGGGGGCTCACGCCGCTCGTAGACGGTCCAATGCAATGGTTGGCGACACCAAAGTTACCAACCATTGTCTGTAATCGCCGTTTTGTCGGAGCCCCAAAAGGGGTTCATACGGTAGATAGACGATCCCGTTCTGCACGAGGCATGAAAAAAAAAGCACACAAACACATCGAAGCCACCCTAATATATGAGATAGACCCGGCCGGCTTACGCCTTCAGACCGTAACTGTCGGCGAAGCGCCGCCTAGCAGGGAGGGGATTGTAAAATGCTCGAGAATCATAGGCTATCACCTATATCACCTATTCTACACTATTTCATAGGATATTTTACCTACAATATTTGATCACACGAAAGGTGCACGGGGTCTTTCCGTCCAGCTGTGGGATGGTCGCATTTTCCAACCAAGGGCCCAAAGATGGTCGACAATACACAATCCAGACGGTCGTGTACATACGATGGTCCACAATACTGCACTACTATCAATAGGCAAAAAACAAACACCTATCAAAAATGAGGCGACGTGACGCTGAAACACCAGCCAGGAATGTTCAATCAAAAGGTGGCGTTACGACCTGCCCCCACCCCCCCCCATGATTTCTGACCGCAACGCATTGCACCACAAAAGTATAAACACACGGGTGAGACGTCCTACAGTAGATTTTGTCCGTTCGTTTCGTACCTCTTCCCTCGGGACACATAGACGCAAGGCGTGACGGGTGCGCTCGAGCGGCGGGCCAAGCGGGGTCGAGCAACACCAACCCTCGGATAACCCTTCTATTACGAGGGACCACAGTAAGTACCTGGTAGGACCAAATCTTGTTAGTAAAAATAAAATTATATAGGTTTTTGTGTCTACCGTAGGTCTATTTACTATGGTCCCCCCCGTAATAAGGCAAACTGTAGTCCCGTTTTGGGCGCAAACCACTCGCACTCTTGATAATTTACCCCCACGATGGAAAGGCAGTCCTGAAGGGTTAACTCCCTCGCATCCCTTTCCCATGATGGGGAAAAACAGAAAAACTATTGAACAGGCGTCCTTCTTCCTTTTCAAGCACACACACATTGCAGGGACTAAACAAAAACGACGACGCCTGCCATCTTCTCTCTCTACGAGGAGAAACCGGGAGTGTAACAGTGGAAAGAAAAACGCCTTCCTGGTGAGAGTAGTGTACAAGCGCGATGTGAAATGATGGGGAAATACCTTCCCTTCAACTTTTTCTTCGGCTGGAAAATTTTGGGCTCTGGGCCGACTTGTCACAGTCAACCAGAGCCTTTCGGCTCTTCGCCGATACGGTCCTCGTGGAGAGACGATACCATGCTGAACGATACGATGCGCGAAGGACGAAGGAGTCTTTTGCCCCCCGCTTCGTGTCTGAGATTGCCTCCCGCTCCGTACCTGAGCTTGCCCCCCGCTCCGTATCTGAGCCTGCCCCCTCGCTTCCAGTAAAATGGGCAACAATCTAACGTCGCGGTGAAAACCCTCCAACAGGCTCACCGCACACGCCCGATCATGCACGCACCTACTACCAACAGAAACTTCTTGCCAATTTTGAAAGGGGGGGGTGTACTCGTGCCATGCATGGCCGTAGTAGCCGCATGGCCGTACCGTACGCCCTCGCATCCGTGCCACGCCGAGACGGAGCACGCCAAAACACCGACCTGGCAGACCCTGCCTACACCAAGCGCGAAGCGCCGTGAGGTGTTGGGCGAGTCGCATCAAGGGTGAGCTGCATCCTACTAAGAACCGCTTGTGAGGCGGACTTGCATATGGATGACAGCGTCGAACGAAAAACATATTGATATTTTTTTTTGGTGTGGCCACTTGCAGAGACAGCAATGGGTATACTACCTGGGGCGGGGGGGTCCCAAGGTCCGCCGAGGTCTTCCCCCAGAGGTCAGTGTCAACCTCGGCGAGACCGAGCACCAACGTTGTTGGCGCCCGCTCTTCAGCTCCTCTGCAGCGTACGCAATGAAAGACTTGCACAACTGCACTGACGTGTTGGGAACAAGCTTTCCTTTTGAGGACAAACATCTTCGAAATCGAGCCTGAAAGTATTTGGGAATTCGAGCAAGAAACCTATATGGGACTTTCTATAATACCAGTACGTACAAACTACGAATATGGACGTTTTCTGAAGCTGAAGGGGTAAAAACAATACCAGTGATTGCCCCCCCCCCCCCCCCCCCGTCGACAGAGCTCTAAACTCAACAAAACGATAAATGTCGCACCAGCGAGCAGAGCCCCCAACTGCCGTGCTAACTGCTGCGCTTGGTTTTCCGCTTGGTTGCTGTAGCGAGGAGACATTTGTTTATAATTCTCGTATGGTGGCATGGCCAAATGCCTGCAGTTGTCACAATCACACGTTGTAAATCCCATCGCGGGGCAAAACGAAAAAAAAAAAAAAAAAGAAGAAGTAATACTCCACTACTTACCGAGAACGCTTACCACTCGGGCCAAAAATATGAGGACCGCCTGCTCTTCATATTACTGTAGAAACAGTCTTTATGTTTCCGACGAGGAGTGGCACATACGGGTGATAAGATGTATATGGCACTCGTCTTCGGACGAATTTCCACGCCAAGTTTCTTCAAAATGGGTTATAAGAGTGCTAACTTCATGCGATGCGTCAAATACAGAAAAAATCTGGACAAGATATTATCAAAAGCCCACCATTTCCGTTGTGTGTTCCGCCATTCACGGGGAGAAACTCGAGTCGGAAGTTCGTCCTGTAGGGTGTACGTATTTTTCTTTGCGTGTTACGCGGCATGGCAAACGCGTTGCCTCAACTGTTCTGAAGAAAAAAAAAAAACTGGGGGCTCAGGGTTTGCTTTGGGTTGTTTGGGCTGGTTATGGATTGCCTCGGGAGGATTGGGGAAACTTTTTTCCTTGAGAGGAAGGAAGAGTTTATCATTACGATCGTGTTAGTAGAGTTTTATCAATCCACCTAACACTACTGTAGTGCGTTCAGTATGCGATCGAGCACCCTTTCGGAACCAAAATATATCCACATCAAACAGATAATGTACACATCATTCCCATCTCATTATCTAGACCTTTCAGGGCAGATGATCTGTATGGTCTGTATGATGCAGCTCATATTGCCGGGTGGGAGCCGTATCATCTATATGTTGATCTAGCGAATATGTCCTGGGCTGGACATGCACTACAAATACGACACAGATTCTGCACGAACATATCATAACTGCAGGTTCCGAACCGGATGATCTATCTGTAAATGATCTATCTGCAGATGATCGATATGTAGATCTATCTGAACATGATATATCTGTAGATGATATATCTTTAGATGATTTATCCGTAGATGAGATATCTGTGTATGATGTAGCTGTAGATGATATATCTTTAGATGATATAGATGTCCAAGGGTGCAACTATATCGACAAAAAAACATCACGTGCCGTGGGTACCATCAACCGCCTTTTTGTTAGTGCAAGCGCGAAGCAGGACGAGCACCGGCACGTACCACACCATCAAATACAGCGCAGTCCCGTAAAAACAAAATTGGGCATCCCCTGCAGAATCATCATTTTGGGAGTTGCAACTCCTTCAGGAGAGCACTCCCGTTTCGGCAGCACATCACTTGGAACAATACTTACAAGTATATATATATACGTACAAGGTTCCCCGCTGGGACTAGGGGAGTAAGTGGCGCAAGAACGAATTGAAAATGATACAGCATGCGATACTTTTTCATATATACAAATATAGCGCAGTTGTGCTTCCCTTATGGTTGAATGGCTGAGTGAGTGGAAGGCTATATGTAAGGGTGCTGCACCGTGGAACAACGAAACCAGAGCAGCGAACCAATTCAATACTACCAGATGTGTACTTCGAAGAACTACAGCAGCAGTAGCAATATATCATTACATGGCCAAGTGCATACAGTAGTAGTACCGGCCCGCTCTTACGGAAGTAACTCACAAAAATGTCAGCCATGAAAAATTAACCAAGTTCAGAAAGCTCTTCTTGCCTGCTATTAATAGTAGTCCCTTGACCTACTGTAGTTGACCCCTTTGTGTGGCTGGCCTGGGCTAACGACACCATGGCATCACACCGCCACCGGACAGCAGTCCGCTCCTAAACGTAGGAAACACGTCGTCTCTGCGACCGAAATAAGAGACTGCAATCTACGAAAGCGTGCCCATCGCGCGCGCTCAGAATATGAAAGTCAACCTGAGCCCGACGTAAGGTTTCTTGTGAGAGGACCGGTGCTACTGCTGTGTGCAGACGCGACTCTTTATGCTAACAACACGCACCACAGACCACAAGTATTGCCATGTGTCTGGTACCCAGTCAGAAACGAAACAATCCCATTGACACGTGCTATGGCAGCGCTTTTGCTCGCACTCTGCACTCTTACTGAGAGTTACCACAATAACGGACCCGCAGGAAAGGTTGGAATCGGGGGGGGGGGGGGGGGGGGGGGAGGGGGGGGTGTACTCCATAGGAGAGATGTACTCGATCTCATGCATGGCCGTGGTCGTATGACCGGGGGGAGGGGGGGGCTGCTTGTTGCAGTACCGACTCCAATGCAGCAGTGCTGCTCTAGCAGCAGCAGTGCTACAACAGCATCAACAGTGTGATTGTGCAACCAGTTGCACACATCCGACAAATCCTGACTTACTGTAGATAGGGCTGGGCACTGGCTCGCTCAGTCAGTAGCGTTTATACGGTCGCCAAAGTCAAGCAGTATACCAGGTACTGGATTGCAGCAGTATACCGTTCATCGTCTCTCCTAGCGGAACGCATATGGTGGCTTTTCGTACTATAATATGGCGTGTTTCTTGGGCGTACTTCATATGAGCACTACTGCTGAACATACTGGCCAGGTCAATCAGGTAGATCAAACTTCCAGTACCTATAACAGTTGTGCTAGTGTCCAGCCCAGTATTTTTAGTTTGCCATCATTAGATGATATTTTGTGACAAGGGCAGCACAGCAGCATCTTACAAATCAGTATACCCGGCAAATATGTTGTATGAGACCCGTGTTATACAGATCGGCAAAACATGGTACATAGTCGTAGATCTTGGAGATGATCTGATCTGAATCGGGAACATATCTTCAACGAAAGATCTCGATCAATCACCAAATGGGGATATGTCTGATCCTCATCTGTCCGATGTGTGACAGCAGTTGGGATCCTCCTCGCGGCGTTGCGGGGAGCGTGTGAACACCGGTCGAAACCGAGCGGATTGGTCGCCACAAAAACAACGGACACGAGTACGACAGCCAGCGAAGCAAAGCACCGAGAATACTTCACGGTATGCTTGAGAATTTAGATTGAGATTGAGGTTGAGATTGACATCGAACTTGGCAGTAAGATTGAGGTTGACGTTGAGATTGAAATTGACTTCGCATATCACACTATCTATATAGCGAGGAAGGAAGGAAAGAAGGAAGGGAGGAAGGGAGGAAGGAAGGAAGGAAGGAAGGAAGGAAGGAAGGAAGGAAGGAAGGAAGGAAGGAAGGAAGGAAGGAAGGAAGCAAGGAAGCAAGTGAGCAAGGAAGCAAGGAAGGAAGGAAGGAAGGAAGGAAGGAAGGAAGGAAGGAAGGAAGGAAGGAAGGAAGGAAGGAAGGAAGGAAGGAAGGAAGGAAGGAAGGAAGGAAGGAAGGAAGGAAGAAAGGAAGGAAGGAAGTAAGGAAGGAAGGAAGGAAGGAAGGAAAAAATGGAAAGCGCGTGACACTGAGAGGTAAGTGATGCCGCCTCCCTGGAGCTGATTTTCGAAAAGCACGCTCGTGCCGTCTAAGCTACCCTGATACTGCATACTGCTGTACTGTTGCGATGCCTGCTTGCTTGGCCAGGCTATGCCCGCTTGATTCAGAAGATGATTTACGCCGCAGAAACCAACAACACTTATTTAGTATCTGGTACTACAGTACTTCAACTTCTAAAAAATATTTTCGTCAGACTACTGTGTGTGTACGACCCTAGTGGAAGTATTCGGGATTCGATATCCCTTCCTATATCAACGTCCCTTACGAGAGTGACAGCCAACAGTACCGGCCCAGTACAGTCAATGTGGGCAAAAATGGTGGGAAGAAATTCGAGGTCCCGTATACCTTGGTATATCGTTTTCCCTTACCGCGCGGTCCCTTGGAGAAGCTATTACTGCTGTACACGAACCCTTTCCGGAATTACAAGGACGATTTGGGTACAAATATTAATATTACTAATAGCAAGCGGTACGGCCACGTTGTGATATATGACGGGGCGGGGCGTGTGGTGTGGAAAAGCAAGCAGCAGTGCCGGCTCTCCTTCTAGAAAAGTCAGCCGCCTCTCGCTGATCAAGCAGATACGTGTGTGTTCCTTCACATGAAACCGTCATTTCTACTTTCTACCCGTCGACATCCA
The DNA here is from genome assembly GCA_031213475.1 of Nereocystis luetkeana. Taxonomy (NCBI): domain Eukaryota; class Phaeophyceae; order Laminariales; family Laminariaceae; genus Nereocystis; species Nereocystis luetkeana. Next base: position 5,897,256 of record JARUPZ010000011.1, on the reverse strand, counting down.
GCACATATCAGTCGGATCGACCAATCAGGTGCTCATGTATCGATTCCAAATGAATACCAACAGCGGCGTTTTTTTCTGGCTTAGTGGTGCTGGCTTAGGGTTGGGATCGGCCTCGGGATTGTCGGCCATGCTCAGCTCCCGACCCCCACCAATGGGCGGGCGCGGCACGAGAACCAGTGGTCAACTCAATGCGTCAACCCACCCCATCTACCCATGCGGCCGGGCGGGGGGGGGGGCTCAAACGCTCTCGATGGCGAGACCACGATGACAGACAGACGTCTTCAGGAATACCTACGAGTATCAATAGTACCTACCAGGTACCAGGTACAGCGGCAACTCAACCCCTTTAGTACTGCGGTGTACAGAACCCTAAATCTGGCTCCACTCCCAACTGTTTTGCACCCAAAACGGGACTGCAGCACTAAAATGGTTGAGGGACCCTGGTGCCTTCAGGATTGGAGGTCCCTTACATACCAGCGTTCCCGATACGAGTTGGTACCGGCCCCTTATAGCGGTGAGTAGTGGGCGAAAACGGCGTCGGCAAAAAATTGAGGTCCCTCACATACCGCTTTGCTTTATCGCGGGGGGGCTTCAAAGAGGCGCTACCCGCTACTGCTGTACAGCAGTAGTTGTATACCTGGTACCTGGTGTGTGACAAGGAGAGCCAGGCGGTCGAAAAAAACTGGGGGGGACTGGTACGGATAGTTTATGCCAGTACCTGGTGTATCACACAAGAGAACAGACCAAAGAGAGACAACGAAAATACATCGGCGGAGAGGACGGGAGAACGCCCACTCTCGCGCTCAAGGATATCGCTTGAGTCGTTATTTCTGCAGAGCTGGGCACTGGCACAGATGTACTGGCAGTGGGAATCTACTGGCAGTGGAAGTCTACTGGCAGCAGACATCTACTGATTTGAGCCTGCCAGTAGCTCTGATGCCAGGTATTACCTAAATGCGTCGAAGAAAGACGCCACGTTTTGTATTTTGTATGGAAACCCTTCGGATATCAAAATGTTTTTCGGGGAGATGGAGAAGAGGGGAGTCCGCGAAACGATGGAATACCCCTGCCCGCAGGGTACGCGCGATGGAGTAACGTTGAATATCATGTGTGTTTTACAAACGCCTGCGTGAACAGAAATGAAGTGAAGATCATCGCAGCATCGCCACACGTTCCATGTGTTCTTGGTTATTGTGGTTGTCTTTTCCACGTTCTATTATCTATCGATGACAGCAAACCATCCTCCGGTACGTACGCGTACGTAACGTAGCATTGAGCCCCGATACGTAGAAAGGGCGAAAACGTCTTTGTTTTTTTCTCTGCGGGGTGCGCTGGCCGGCCGGGAGGGAGGGGGGCGATTGGCCGAGCTACAATAACTTACTCTCTTTGTTCCGCCAGTATACTGATACTGATGCAGTTCAGGCCTATTAATAGGTACCTGGTATACTACTGCTGTAGTGGCTGACGAAGTGAGTAAAATATCTACTGGTTGAGGCTGCCTGCCCAGCCTATTGTCTTGATCCTTTTACAACTGCAATCCCGTTTTGGGGACAAGCTACTCAGAATTTGAGCTTTTTAGAACTGCAATCCCGTTTTGGGGACAAGCTACTCAGAATTTGAGTGGTATGTCCCCCAAAACGGGACTGCGGTTCTAAAAGTTATTACCAGGTACGAGGTATTCGCTTTCTACGTAGACTAACTACTGCTGTATGTACGAGTGACGGGGTCCATTTGACACTGCTGCTGATGGTTTGATACGAAAGCATTGCAGCAGTACCAGGTGTATACTTTGGCGTGTCCAGACACACAGCAGCAGTGTTGCAGGTGGTATTCTGGTATTATTGCTCTTGCCCGGCGCACCCAACGGTTCTTCTAGAAGGACACGACAACAACAGCTATATAGGATCCTACGTACGTACGGATATATGTACCTGTTACCTGGTACCTGGCAGTTGACATTATACCTGCTGGCGTACGAGTAGTTGAGACGTTGAGGCTTGCCTGTCAGCTGAAACTCCTGAGTGAACGTCACATTTACCGTTATGTTTGTCCTATTAATATAATACTATTAACAACTGCTGTACTCGTACGAGTGATGCATTGTCAATTGTCAATCTGCTGCTGCTGTTTCCGACAATACTACTAATAGTACTGCTGTCGAACCAGTACGATAACCCATGCAGTACGTACGCACAGAGAGGGGGGAGGTGAGAGAAACGGAAAATAGCATAAATGGAAAACAGCCTCTCAGGTACTCATGGACGCTGGTGTTGTACGCGGAAAAAGGAAAAGAATTTTCTCCGATCTGCGGAACGGCAAAAATCAAACATTATTATTGAAATCGGAAGTGGCGCGCCACGTACTCGTCTTGTTTCGTACAGGGAGAGTTATGTACCGTTGCATCGCGGGGAACAAACATCCATCACCGCTACGAACGTACCAGGTACTATTGATAGGTACTTTGTTATGATATGACACAAGTACAACAGCAGCAGGACGTGTACCTTGCGCTTTTCCCTATTTGCGGTGTCCAGCAATTCAACACGCCAGCAAAACAAACGGTTCCAGAGGAACGGGGGGGGTTGTTGCTGAGAATGTTCAATCTCAACGATGAGAATGCTCAATCTAAAAAACAATACCTGGTACTCAATTTCAACGAGAATGCTCAATCTCAAAGCGCAAGGTTACAAATTACCGCTGCACCAAACACGAACAACAGAAAAACAATACCAGGTACCAGGTACCAGGTACATAAGAGGAGGCTGCGAAGGCGCTGCGTAACAGGAATACGTGCATAGCTGTAGTAGAAGTAGATCCAGACTATACGTGTCTGTACTGCGCTATGTACATAAGCGCATGTGCCTGGATTGATGTTCTGTTCAAGCTAAAGGTCTGCTATCAATAGGCAGCACCTAGCCTGCTGCTGCTCTGCTACGTACGTCCTCACAAGAACACCAAAAGAAACGAATTTCGAAATTCGAAGCTAAAACAAGACAACAATATCCAGTATACCAGGCATATTGTATGTGTTTTAGAGTACCGCGAGAGGGTTGCTGTGGATAGGTGACAAAACCAAAAAATGTGGTTGGTACTGGTTTTGGGGGCGCCGAGGACACGAGATACAGCCGCACTGAAATACTCTGCCACGTGCCTAAACCATGGCCGAGGGTGGCCCCACAAGCCTAGAACGGCAGGGCAACAGGGGGGGGGCTGCCTCAGCGAAAGAAAAGAGGAGACTCGTTGGGACAAGAGAGTTCAAAGCGGGGCACGGAAAGAGGATTGGGGAGGAACGGGAGAGGCCGTCGAAAAACAAATACAATCGCAATAGGAATCCGATCTCCAATCAATGGCCACGGCGTCCTATATATATGCCGTTTTGACGTTGTCATAATACAGGCACCCCAAATCAACATATATTTGGTCCCGATCAAATTCTCTTCCGACTACTGACACCTGACACTACAGTATATAATTTATCACGTTGGACAGATGAGGGGCTCGCCGTGCCTGTCTATACCCTTTGCCGCTGATCTGCGTGCCCTCTGCTGCCTTGCCTCGGTAGGCCCAAAAACAACAGCGCAGAAAAAATAACAAAACACAGCAGCAGCAACAGCAGCCGAGAGGGGTGAGAAAACAAGGACCAAGCCACCCGGCCTAGGTCTTGGGCTCGTACGCTCACCATGGTGGCCCTTTTGTCTCTTGCGAGGAGAGGGTTTGCCTTAGAAAGAGGGTTTCACGGGCTCTCTGCGAAGCGTCCCGTCCAAGCTTCCTCCTTCTCTCCTTCTCTCTAGCTCTGCTGGTGTGTTGAGTCGGTGGTGTCTAGTCGTGTCCCGCGCCATATCGCCACGAACGATCGAGGTTGAAAACCCGACGGAAATGTGTGACCGACCGCCACCGGACCAATCACAGCCTCCTATTCCAAGACTCGTCGGCCGTTTTTTTCGTTGTGGTTTTTTCATGTTTTGAATTTTGGCGACATGCTCGCAACATTATTACAAGTCGCCGCTGCTGATGCTGCTGATGCTGCTTGCTGCAGTGCTGTTCAAGATAACTCCTGGACCCCCAAGTGGGTGTGCATAGTACTACTGTCTGCAGGGCCTCGACCCTCAAGACACCTCTCGCGCAGGCAGTCTATGAAAATAGTTTTTATCGATGCGAAAATATCAGGGGGCACTAGATCTTGAGGATCATCGGTGACACGTACGTGTACTCTCTTCTTCCGAGCTCCTCTGCGCACAACAGAGCACCGCCAACGACGTCAAAGACCGCGTTGTGTACTACTGCGGCTGATGCTGCTGTTGTTGCTGATGCTGCTGATCTCCGCCCGGATCTCAATCACTACCTACTTCTGCTTGTGCCACGTGTGATTGCCGAAGGCCTCTGGCTTCATTCATCCCGCTTGTGGTTGAATTGTGTGTGAGTTGTCGTGTGGATTACCCCTGCTCGCTAGGAAAATTGCCCCCCCCGCCCCTCCACTCGCGGGGGAGATGTTAAAAATGTAGGAGGGAAGCAAATACACACTGAAAAACGGATAAGAAGGAGGAGAAAATGCATCAACGGGCACAGCAGAGGGCGGAACAGTCGCTCAGTTTGAATCACGGACCACGGGGTAGAATGATTATGTATGTTTGCTGTACGTAATGCAGCAGCAGAGTAGAATACTGCTGTGTGTACAAATATATGAATGCACTATACGGTGCATGTACCTGGTATATATTACCAGGTACGTGCTTTACACTTTCTGCCCGCCCATCGCCCCAAGTCTCACTGTTAATACTGAGGCTGCGCTGTTTGTTGTTAACCCTTTTAGGACCGCAGTCCCATATGTGGGGGCAGAGACTTAAATTATGAGTACTTTGTCCCCAAAACGGGACTGGGGTCCTATAAGGGTTAAACGGTTGATATTGTTGGTGTTGTTTTCCTGCACGTGCAGTATCACACGTATGAGCAGGCACTCTACGTGACCCTTTTTACGTGCACCGGGCATGTATGTATGTACAAAATATATAAATATGATGTGCACGGGGCCACGAACGAGAAGAGCACCCATCCAGAGATAAACTAACAACTGAATTTCTCCTTTTGTGTCGGGCAAATATTCCCACCCTCGCTCAGAGAAGGTTTCCCGTGCTGATGGCGGGCCCGCTCTCAATCGAAGTGCAACCGTACACCCGGAATAAGGGAGTTTTGCACAGGCGCCTCTCAGCTGAACAACAGCAACTAACTCCACCACCGAAACAGGAGAGGAAATGCGAACAACAAACTCCGCGCAGCAGGTGTGGCAATGTAACAAACGTTTTTTCGTTTTCTGGCAACAAACAGGCGTTTCTGCATCATCATTGTTCATCATGATCGATCCACACACACAGACAGGTGCCCCCCCCCCCCCCCCCGTTCCGCATAATGTGGATGTAAAATAAAACATGTATGTGGAGACGTTAAACGATGTAACAAACCCCACAAGGTATCGACAATCTCTCAATTCGGTAAGCATATATATATATATATAATGGTGGGCTACATTGTTCAACGTATATAGATATCTGCAAGGTTGTTCTTACTTCCACATTATATGCAGGGGGGGGGGGGGGGGGGGGGTCCCGGCCACCTGTGTCGGAGTGTGGGGGTAAATCATATACCCAAAATACAGGACAGCCGCCGCCGAGACAGGCATATGAATAGGAATATAAAGGCGCTTTTCCATTCACCATCAGTGATGATGCAGAGCGTACAACGGCGGTATACCTACGGAGCGTCCCCCAGAAGCCTCCAGGAGAAAGACTGTTGATATTGGAAGGGTTATATATAGTACATTTAGAGAGTCGTTAATATTTGGAAGGGTCATATATTACATTTAGAGAGTCGTTGATATTCACGCCCAGCGGGCCGACGCATGGGTGCTCTTAAAAGCTACGCCGTAGAAAACTAGATGACGGGCGGGTGGGGAGTCTGGAACGCTCGTCAAAAAAACTACCTTGAAAATATAAGGGTCACAAAGAAGGTGGGTGACGAGGTTCATCCCGGCGACAACATCCATGATGCATGTGTTTTACTGCACGGCGGGTGCCAACGGATATATATGGTACTGCCCCGGTGCAGGGCGGGTGCGAACGGATGTTTTCGTTCGTCCTGTGTGTTTCCCCCCCCCCGTCCGTCGAAACGTCCAAAAATGACAAGCAAACAAACAAACAAACAGACAAAACAACGGCGAACGGTAAATAATCCTCCCCCGGTTCGAAACACCTGCTATACCTGGTACATACAGTAATACTGTGATACCGCTGTACAATTAACTATCGACTTCAAACATGCACGCACGAGATGTCGTCCATATGCCGTCAGTAGCGGTCTCCGGGCCGGCTAGAGGACGCGCTGCCGTAAACTACGGTCGGTAGTTACTCAAGTGTAACGTAACCCTCTTGGGGGGTCCGGTTGTATCAACTTGACCCGACGCAAACATGAACGAAAAACCATGACAGAGAAAGGATATCACCGCGACCGTCTGTCGCAGTCTGAGCGCGCGGCCGTTCGAGCAGCAGTGCCATGCAGCGTGCGTTGTGCCGCCACTGAAGCAAGCAAGCGCAGGTGGGACACTATTAATAGGCGCGTCTTCCCCTAATGCAGCAGCCCGGGCTGCAGCCTCGTGCGACTGACGCTGTAATAGTTTGTTTCCGTCACGTTTTCTCTCGGGAGCGCCAAGAGAAGCGCTAATCTAATCGTTACCACAGTAAGAGCATTAGCGCAGCACATAAATGTAGCAGGGTCCTGTTGTCTGCGAGTTTAGCTTTCAACCCGCCGAAATCGATCGACACTCGACTCTTGCAGATAGAGCTGCCGCTGCATAAATAGGGAATCGCGCAGCAGGACATTTGGCATATGTCGCCAACTTGTGCATGTTGGTTGATCATTTAAAAAACATACCTGGTAAGAAATACGTCAGCTGTGAGCTCGACAGATTAAATAGTTGATACTCAGCTTTGCAAGCTGCGCAATACGTCTCGTCTATACCCCCTTTATTACCGAATTTCGAAAATTGTATGATAGGCTGTTCGCGCGTAAAAACTTGTACGTCTGAAATCTCGGTCGGTGGACGTAGAATCGGCTTCAGGCACCTCACAAGGAATCCTCCTTTCTTGGCGCCGTCAATGTACCAGGTACCGACAGTGACTCGCATTCGCTCTTTGGTGCAGCAGCAGTAACTTTGCTAAATAGCTGAGAGAGCGCTGGCGATGGTCGCGTGCGCGTTGGAAAAATATTCCAAGAAAAAGTCTAACCAAACTAAATGCTTCCTCGGATCCGGCTACTACAGCAAAGATGGGAATACATGTACCACAATACTGTACACACCAGTAGGAGAGTGGAAGTAATTGAAAAAAAAAAAACAGTCCGGGCGAAATCTCTATCAAAAACTACTTTAGGCTAGGCTACCTGCCGGCACTCCCTCACGCGACATGTACACATATATCACATAACATGGCACATACGGGGGTATACATAGGCATGTTGGTGTTCGGTGAGGTCAAAGAGGGCAAGGACCGTACTACACCGCGGGGCAGGAAGATAAATATTACAGCCAGGCCTTTGGCTGCATCGTCAAACTAGGCCACCCTGGTATAGCTAGCTCCCTCTCCAAACTCTTGACGGCTTGGCAAACTGACGAGAGAGTGCTCTCCCTAGCTCGCCCGTTTCTCCGACTCCGGGCGCATCGCAGTCGACGGAGTGTGCGTCGTGCAATGTGTTCTACATTGTCGGCGACAGACATAAACCCATCCGTCAGTTTTGAGGGAAGAAATGAATAAAGGGACCCTCCACGGATTGTGTCTCAGGGCCAACACACTCTTTTGCTCGTGTGTGCTACTCAGTCAGGAAGAGGGTTGTTCGAAGCCTCGGTCGCTTCGGCCCCTCGGCCAGGAAATCCTCACCACGAGGATAAAAAACAGGCGACTCCAGCAAAAAGTCACCAGAGAGAGTCAACGGGACGATCTTACAAGGGAGAAGGAAATTTTTCGGCCCCATCATCGATCACCATTCTTCGCACGATCACACCACAACCTATTTTCGGGCGGCTGTATAGTCCAGTCCGCCTAAAGCAGACCCACCAGACAGTGTTTGTCGGTGCTTGAGAGACCCCCTCCCGCCCTCCCCAGATAAAACCGCCGATCTGCTTTGCTCTGGGGCATTCTGCCGTCCAACCAGTACCGTTCGAGCGCCCTCGTCCGCGCCAAAGCGTGTGTGAACGTGATACGTACTGAGCTATAGGGGTAAATGATCGATACGTTACCCAGCCCACGGTAAGCCTTAAAACACCCCCCCTCCCCTCTAAATGGCGGGAGCTTTGGGGCGTAAAGGTACCGTATAGGGTCGAACATTGACCGACCCGCTTTGTTTCAATACCTAGAGAACCAGGGAGATATGTTTTTGAGGGACGCACGCGAAAGTGTTTCCATAAAAAAAACGTGCAAAGCGATATTCAAACCCATGTCCTCGACGACCTCAAATGTTTAGGCGCTACCTACTGAGCTATAGGGGTAAAGGATCGATCGATTGCCCGGCCCAGGGTAAGCCATATAAAACGTCGGCCACCAACACCCCGTATCACATGTCCACACGCCCTCCGCTACTCGAGACGAACGGACGACCGCGCGCGACTCGTGACACGACAGAGCGGGCAAAGGGTGAAGCCCGCTTGCTGCGCGGTGTGCCCGTTAACACGCACACAAGCACACGCACATATCACGCCACTTGTTTAGTTTCGTGATTTAACGAAAGAACAAAAAGTCGTAGCCCTGAAAAGAGTCGCAAGTTTTCCGTATCCCTGTTCAGACTAATTTATAGTTCATATTTCCCTCCGATAGACAACTATTGCAAATACCACAAAAAAAAACACACACAACACACACTAGACGGTGAGGATCTCCGCCTTCTTCTTCTCCAGCATCTTGTTGGCGCTAGCTTCCGCAGTCTGCGTGCACTTGTCGACCTGCCACAAGACCGCGGGTGGGGGAGGGGTCGGGGGGGGGGGTCGCGCAGATCACACGTGACCAGGCACCCCACCGGGGACAGAAATCAATCAAGCGATTGGCGGAGCGGTCGGGGGAGGTGGAGGTGGCGGCGGGGGCGAAGGCGGGGGCGGAGGTGGGGGCGGCGAGGAGGGGGGGGGGAGGGGGACACATAACGCAAGTATGGTGGTTTTCTTCTTTAGGGAAATTATGTTTGAGTGATCAATGTTGAAGCTCATGCTGAACATTGTCAAATGGCAAACGCGATAACACAAATAACGATGATGATAATCGCAGCCGGAGTCATAAAACCGACAGCCGCGAACGTGCACAGGTCGCAGAAGACGCCTTGACGAATAACTTTGTCGATCGATAGCGCATGTTACATACATACCGCGGTCTGAAAAGACAACCCCCCGCCAAGCGCCTGTGAACACGCAAAGGAGTACGTACGCAACATCAGAGGCCGCTTTTTTAGGCTTTTTTTTTGCCGCGCACATAGCGAAGAGATTAATTCAGCACGAGCCTGAGAGAATCACGCCATGTGCCTTGCTGCGCGCAGCACTCAGGCGCAGGCGGCATCAACAGGAATGATAACCGACCGACCGACCGATCGACCGACCGACCGACGGACAGTGGCAGGCGAGCATACCTCTTTTAGTCTCTGATGCACGTCGTCCTCGGGGAAGGACTCTTTCTTCTTCTTTATCTGGTCCACTATCTTGTGCCGGATACCTCGCAGCACGACCTTCGACTGGGCAGAAACAGGACAAACGTCATGAAGAAGAGACATGGAGGCCGGCGGCGGCAGTGGCGGCGATGGGAGTGGTCAAATTGCGTCCGAGTACACCACGGCGGGAAAATGAAAGGGCGGTCGCTGCTGCGCGTGAAACAGGACCGGACCCGTCGATGGTTTCGCGCCCTGTCAATGGTCGAAGCTCATAGCGTCGTGCGGGAAGCGGCGCCGGAGCAAGAGCCAACAACACACGACGTCCGAGCGAGCCACGCCACTTTTGTTCTCCCTTGCAAGCCATGGCGCCACGCTTTTCGACCAGAGACCCATGGATTGGACACTTGCCGGCACGCTCGTAGAAGCGCCCTGAACCCAAGCTTCTTCTTCCCGAGCAGTTTCAACCATGGGAAGGGGCGCGCAACTATCGAAGGGTCGACGACAAGTTCAAGTACCGAGCCGAGTCAATCAATGCCCCCCACCATCCCCCCTACCAACTCCCCCCCTCTCCGCCCTCCTTACCTCCACTCCCCACCCCCCGTCCCACCCACCCACCCATCCACCCACCCACCCCATCCCCCTACGTAATAACCCCCCCCGACAAGGCACCCATCCCCCTTGCCCATCTACCCTCTCACCCCTTCTCCCACCCCCCACCTCCGATGCAGCGTAACACGCATTGTTCTCTGTAATCTGTCGGTTGGCGGCACTCTTGACCCTTGATTGGCGGCCGTCAAGTATCTTGACTGACAGCCGTCAAGAACCTTGACTGACAGCCGTCAAGAACCTTGACCGACAAACGTCAAGAACATTAACTAACAGCGCGTCAAGAACTCCTCGCACTAACCCTAGTAGTGGTGAAAAAGTGTAAAGAGAGCTTCACGGCCCGAACAACTAGACCATGTCAACCGACACATTCGATTGTCAGTCAGTATCGATGTCAATAGCACATTTTCTGTTCATCTAAACAAGTACCTGGTGCCTCATTTTGTCTTTAAAAGTGTGTACCTTTTTCTGCCTAAAAATTACCTTTTCTGCCTGCTTTGCGGCGACCTTCGCCACGGCTTCGCGCGATTCCTTCGTCGGCTTAGGGATGGGCACGTTCACCTGCCCCTGCCCCTCAGAGCTGGGGTTGAGGCCCATGCCACATTCCCGGATGGCATCCTCCACAGCCTTCGTCATCTGGGCCAAAAGAGTGACCACGTGTGTACATATACGCACAAAAAAAAACGACGAAAATCGACAAGAGACGATTCTGAAATAAAAACTCTGTCCAGAGGTATAAGGACCGTTCGGAGTGTAACATTATTATACAAAAATAACTCATATTTCGGCGGTATGCACACAGAATTCGATGGAAATCGAAGAGGAGATACACGCACGCGCCGTCTATCGGTATTACCCTACTGTGTGTATTTCCTCCAAGTCCGTTTCGGCCTACCACAGGGATGGAGTTCCTTGAGTGAGGAGCATCATAAAACCTAAGGCGCTTAGGCGCTATGATACCCGTAAAAGGCAAGCAACGCTTAGGCGCTATGATACCCGTAAAAGGCAAGCAGCGCTTAGGCGCCACCCCTACAAGGCAAGCAACTTGGGGTGCTACCTACCTGCCCCTTATATTACTCCGCAGCACACGCGTCGCTCATGCATGCTTGCCGCGACGAACCCAACCACCTTACCCAAAAAAAAGAGCGTAGAGTCGGCACAGGGGTGCTTCGTGTCGATTTTTCCGGCGCTCGCCTTCTTGTGAACAACGATAAGGGTGTTACTGTGCTACTGTGGGGGGGGCTTTTTAACAGTAGATTAGGACCCCCCAATACGCACACGCACACACGCGCGCACACACACAAACAATAACAAAAACCAAACAAATGTAGCGGCGATCTCAAAAGACGAATAGGCCTGTGTACAAGTTGCGTAGCGGTGCGCTCGAGGAACCACATCTCCCAAAAAGCGAGCCCTAACCCCTGTAGTGCTGCAGTCCCGTTTTGGGGGCAAACCAGTCAAGTTTCAAGTAGTTTGTCCCCACAACGGGACTGCGGTTCTAAAGGGGTTAAGGAGGCATACAAAAGCTTTTTCGTTGTTGGCAAGCTCACAAAACAAAGCGGCAGCTGCTGCTGAAATTAATCAGGCTTTAAAAGGCCCATCTCTAACGGTGGGAGCAACACCCCACTACAGACACACGCAAAATGAGAACCAGACTCGCAGCGGTGCAGCCACAAGACAGTAGCACCAAGAAGGCCCAGCTACGTGCGAGCGCTACAAATCCTCACGGACGCATTCATTAAAATGGCTGAGTCGTTACGGTAGAGGTTCACCCTGATTTTTCTGAGGCTCCTCACTTCAGGGGCGCTCCATTCCTCCCCAAATATCAAATTGCATCCAGATTAACAATCCCATGGCCAAGTATTCAAAAACGTGAGTTTTCGGAACAGGATTGGCCTTCCGACGATTCTGGGTTCAGAAACCTCGTCATTCAGAAATATTTTAGCGGAAACGTGCAACCTCTACCGTAGAACGCGTCGGCTGCTCCAACAAACAACTACCTGGTATCTATCAAAGTATCTATCAAAATGCAAAGCCTGAAGCACATCCGCAGCACGGCCTTCCTGACAGCGCCGTCCACCGCACAAAGGGTCTCCTGCCCCCGTGTCCTCTTGGGCGCTTGCTGGATGCTCTCGGGGCCCCGCGCGGCCTTGCCGATCCGCGGTGTTTTCGCACTCGTGCTAGAACAAAAAGGCGAAATACAGTTACCGAAAAACACCAGGGCTGCTCACAGGTCGAATCAAACCTCGCGGGTCAGATTGGGTCGGGTCGAGTAAGGGGGGCCCGGCCCGATCCGTGAGAGTTCAAAAACCTCCTGGTCCGACCCGACCCGACCCGACCCGACCCGACCCGACCCGACCCAACCCGACCCGACCCGACCCGACCCGACCCGACCCGACCCGACCCGACCCGACCCGACCCGACCCGACCCGACCCGACCCGACCCGACCCGACCCGACCCGACCCGACCCGACCCGACCCGACCCGACCCGACCCGACCCGACCCGACCCGACCCGACCCGACCCGACCCGACCCGACCCGACCCGACCCGACCCGACCCGACCCGACCCGACCCGACCCGACCCGGCCCGACCCGGCCCGACCCGGCCCGACCCGGCCCGACCCGGCCCGACCCGGCCCGACCCGTGATATCTCGGAAACTTCCTGACCCGACTCGCGGGTTGGGGTCATGCCCGTGAAGGGTCCTGGAAAAAACGCGCACCCCACAGCCGAAACAATATTCTCACCCAACGGTCGAAAAACCATCCTCCCAGCGGTCAAAACTATACCCAACCAACGGACGCAAAACACACACACACCCAACGGCCACAGAACAATATTGACCACCCAGCGGTCAAACACAGCACTCAGCCAAGAGACAAAAAAAACTACTGAAACAAAAAACACTCACCCAACGGTCACGGAACAACAGTAAACCCAACGGTTGAAAAGCACCCACCCAACGGAAGCAAGAGGACTCACCCCCGGGTCGTACAGGGTGAGGACGATTAGTTGCGGCCCCTTCATTGACGCCTGGGCTACAGAAGCTATGGAAGACATCGACCCGTACGACTCCACTTTCACCCCATCCAGCATAGCTGCTCTCGGGTTCAAAATCATAGGGGGTGGGGTGGGGTGGGGGGAAGTGGGGTGGACGGTGTACTCAATATCATGCATGGCCGTAGTCGTAGCCGTGTGTTCATAGACCCTCGGATCCCTACAATGCCGGGACGGAGCACGTCGGGTTTTCACCGACCAGGCAGACATTGCTTGCACCAAGCGAGAAGCGAAACGTGAGGCGTTGGACGAGTCGCATGAGGGGTGAGCTGCATCCTACTAAGAACTGCTTTTGAGGGGTGGGGTCGGGTGGGGTAGGGTGGGGTGGGGTGTAGGGGGTGGATTGGGGCAGGGCGAAGGGGCGGGGAGGGGGGGGGTGCAAGGAAGAGCCGACGGCGCCCAAACGGCTGGCAGGGAGATAGCGTGGTTCGACACGAAGAAGCTATTACGGGGGACCCTAGTTAACAGGACCTATGGTGTAGATAAAAACCTATATATGTAACCATTTTTACTAACAATATTTGGTCCTGTTAACTATGGCCCCCCGTAATAGCATTCCTTCGCAAGCGCGGTGTACCATGAAAGAAGGCCGTGTGGTGTGTCAAGCAGGAAGAACATCATTGGGAGGCTGAAGAGGAGGAGGCGGGGGCGCGGGGTGGGGGTGTACTCATGTCGTGCGTGGCCGTAGTCCTAGGGGGGGGTCAAATAATACCCGGGTCAGTGCGTGTAACGTTTGTCGCCTGCGCAAATCCGATTCACAACGTCAAGATATTTTAGCGCAATCGCGAATAACAACTACACGTTGGTCGGCTGGCGCATACACTCGTCCTAATACCACCACCTCCCCCACTCGCTCCTTCGAGATCGGGACGTTATACCCACACCCTAGCAGCAGTAGTGGAGAACAGAACACAGAAGAACCGACGGACCGACCGACCGACCGACCGAGTGAGGTGGACGCGGCTCTCAACATCTCGCAGCGCAACATTCCGTACCCCGGAAAGGTTTTCGATTCCCACAGGATGATCTCGACCCTTTTCTGGTCAGATATATATATAATATATATATATCCCTTATCTGTACGATCTAGTTCATCAGGTTGCCGGGGGTGGAAGCGATATTATCTGCCTCCTCCACAGCAGGACATATTTCCCGGGTTGCGGCCTGTACTATATAAAACCCCCGCACAGCACATCAGAACGGTAGGCTAGGGCCTCTAGACGATCTTCAGATAGACCGTGATCTGCCGTACGTGGGCAACATTCGCGTGCCGCAGGCGTCAGGCTAAGGGCCCATCCAAACGGAGAAGACACAACGAAAAGCTGAGAAACAAAAGCTAAAGAGACGAAACAGACTTTGCAAACAGAGCTTTGCTCTTTTTGGGGGGGGAAAACAACGAGAATGGAGTACAAACACGCAGGATACACGTGAAGAACGAAGGCTGAATTCCAAAAACGAAATCGAGGTCGTCAACGGTCGAGGTGGAGCACCCGTACCGATTCGCCATTCCTCCTGCGGTGAAGAAGGCGGCCAGCCCTGGAAAAAAAGGGGGGGAGTGTGCCCACACGGCTACTCGACGATGCTCTGCTGCTGCTGCTGCTGCTACAAAGGGCACCGGTATCCTGAAGCGCGAGGTCTGCGCCTAACAAAGCGCGGGTGCTATTCAAACAGCAGCATCACTTGCTACACCGGACGATACTATTCAGAACGGCACCACTCAATTCGATAGGAACGGACGGCTCCATGGGCCAAGGTTTCGGCCTCGGCGATGGAAGCTGCAACGACTGGCACCGGGGGCATGTTGTTCGTGGGTCGTCTGCTGTCTGTTCGCTGGCTGTTTAGTCTACGGGGCGTTCGTAGCTGTGGGTGTCGCCATGGGTCTCGCTTCTCGCTTCGGGTATTCATTTTTTAGCTTTTGCTTTCTCCACTGAAAGATGATGATAATAATAATAATAATAATAATAATAATAATAATAATAATGATGATGATGATGATCATGATGATGATGATGATCATAATGATAACAACAACAACAACAACAACAACAACAATAATAATAATAATAATAAAAAATAAAAAATAAAAGTTTTTGGCGATCGAGACGCTGAAATGACTTCAGCCGGTCTACTCGGCCCTCATTTTTTTAATCACTTTGGCCAACCAGAACGAGTTTAACTTCCTCGTATGTATCTCATCTTCGATTTTGTTCTTAGGCCACTTCTTATGCAGTCGGAAACTAGGATTGAAAAAGCCGGTTTCCGATCGGTTATTTTTCCGACTGGATTGCGAATAGCTACCCTTCTTATCGTCCGTCGGATCGAATATACCTGGTACAGTTTTTGTGTGTTTTTTTGGAGACCACGAGACGCTTGATGCAAGTGAGTGAGTATATGTGTAGCTTGACCACTGCTGTAGCACCGAGAAAAAAGGGTAGGGTAGACGGAAGCCGGTTCCAAACTGCTTCGCCGTAATGCTCGTGGGGTTAGAGAGGTCTTCATCCTCCAGCACCTGCGCCCAACCACACATACATGCTGATGTCTCGCTTTTTCCTCGAGCAGCGTGTGGGCTTCACACGCGGGGCGTTCTCCTCCATCTCGTCCTCGAGGCCATCAAGACGCTGGGTTTATTCGACAGTCGCCAAAGCTACAGCCAGCGCAGCAGTTGGCAAAAGGTCATCATCGATACCGCACACTGCGGCCATCGCGCGCTGTCACGTACGTGCTGCTGACGGACATAGATGAGGTATCACGCTTACTCGAGCCGAGCAGCAGCAGAAGTGACAGCAGCCAGGCCAGCGTCGCCGGTGTTGTGGTGCGGGGTTGTGTCGTATGTCGTGTTGTTGTGTGGGTGTGTTTTATACTCGTACGAGTATGCGGCTGGACTTTCTAACATTTCCGATGCACGAATCCGACTGACGAGTTGGATCGGAAATCTCAGTTTTTTCGACTGTCTGGTCCAGTTGGAAATCATAATCGTTTTTTCTTGGATTGAAAAGGCGCTTTTCCAACTGCATAAGATTGCCTTTTTTTGTCTCCCATCGGAAACCGGCTTTTTCAATCCTAGTTTCCGACTGCATAAGAAGTGGCCTTAGCTTACTTTTTTTAGCTTCGAAACGCTCCGTTCGGATAGGCCGTAAGCCCCAAGGCAGTAAGAAAAAACGGCGTGGAAATACTCGGCCGCACCTGGATCCGTCTTGCCCCCCCGCAAGCCTTGGAAGTCGTGTTTCAGGCCCTGCACATTCATTTTACAGCAGCGTAGGCATCCCCAGCGCACGGCAGGGAACACGATTAGATCTACACACCTCTGGTAGACCATCTACATATCAGCTACAGATAGATCGTGATCAAGGTACTTCAAGGCAGATAGATCCCAGATCTGTATGATCTGTATGATTTGCATGATCTAGCTCATGTTGTCGGGTGGGGGCCCGAAGTTTCTGCATGATCCAGCATGGGTTTTCTGGGCTGTCCTCTGCACTGCTGTGCAAGACTTCCAATGACTGCTGATGATCGTTGGCCATGATCGGCATTTTCTTAGTCACGTTTCTATTACTTCCAAAACGAGTGCCGATTATCGTCAGCCATGATCGGCATTTTCTTAGTCACGTTTCTATTACTTCCAACGAGTGCCGATTATCGTTAGCCACGATCGGCATTTTTTTAGTCACGTTTCTATCGCTTCCAACGAGCGCCGATTATCGTCAGCCACGATTGGCATTGGCCCTGCACAGCCTCCCACAACGGCAGGCAGGTGAGGAACTACTTTAGATTATCTAGATAGATAGATAGATAGATAGATAGATAGATCATGATCAGTCTGATCTGTAGAGGATCTGTCCGAGGTGCGTTATATTACAAATCCGTTCGGGCATCTATACCTGGTACTCGCCTACATGTATACGTACATACCTGGTATATCCAAGGCGCCGGTCTTCGCGGGCGGCTATTCGCCGCCCGCTGCGCTCGCTCGAGGGAGTGAAACAGAACAAAGTGTGAAGCAGACAGGATAGGGATGCTCATGACGTGGCGCGACGGACGACTTGCAAAATGCCAAGAGTCTAGTCGCGCAGGAAAAAAAAACACGCCTGTTTTTAGTGACGTGGTTAAATGGGCGACTTGCAAAATGCCAAGAGCTAAGCGGCGCCGGACAGAGCACGCCAGGCTCCACACGCATCACTACGCACACGTGCTCCGAGTATAACAGGCACATACACTAATTGAATCATACATATGATACGTAGGAAGGAGAAAATTGTTTCGAAAAAATTATTTTTGATGTTGAGAACGGAAAACAAGCACACACACATGCGCGTTCGACACATGCGCGTTCGTAGCGCATCGTCACCAGCTATTACGAGGGACCATAGTAAATAGGACCAAACACTGGTAGTAAAAATAGAGAAATATATTGGTTTTTGCGTGTACCGTAGGTCCTATTAACTATGCCCCCCCCCGTAATAGCTGTTCGTGGTAGAGCACAAAACACGAACGGTTGTGCGTACACCGTTGACTCTTTGCCCCCTTTAGAACCGCAGTCCCGTTTTGGGACAAATTACTTGGAATTTGAGTGGTTTGTCCCCAAAATGGGACTGCGGTTCTGAAAGGGTTTAAGTTTACGATACTACTCGACATGTATTTGTACACGTAGGGCTTGCAAATAGATACTGCTCGCTGCCCGAGAACGGAAAGCGGTGCGAATTCGTGCATACATACGTGGTGCATCATCACCAACTCTGTTTGTGGTACGGCACAAAATACGAACGAAAAACGTGGTTGTATACCAGCTGACAATTGACTTACATCTGTCACAGGAGAGCAAAGGGGCCAACGTTGTCTGTGAGGGCATAGTTGGGTGCCTACTCCCTACTCGCACCCGCAAAACACACACACAAAAAGAAGCCGACGAACAGCAGTCAACCTCAACAGCTCACGACTTTGCATCGTAAGACTTTTGCATCGTACTGCAAAAAGAAGAACTTCGTACTTGGTACGGTGTGATACCTGGTATGTACGATAAAATACGAATTTCGCGCTGCGCTGGTGATTTGTGTTTTTTTAAACTATTAAATACCAAGCATAACGACAGCCGTCGACGTGAAACCGACTAGCTGAAGGTTTCGGTTTTTCGATCGCTTTTATTTTTTTTCAAGACTAGGTGGCACTTCGTACTTCATATGATACCTCGTATCTTGAAGCTAGTGTTGTATTAATACTCGTATCTCGCTCCGTTTCGACTGCTTGTCGATTCAGATTCGAGTTCCGACTTTTTACTCGCAACATTTTCAATGCTGTTTTCCGGGCTTTTATCTTGAATTTAGTGTGAGAGGGGCTATCTCGCTCAATTTTGAGGTGATTTTCGATTCTGACTCGGGTTCTGAATACCCACTTCTTGACTTTGTCTCGACTCTTTTTAAATAATTCAAATGAAACTAGTGTGGGAATCTTTGTTCGAGTGTGAGCTGAGCTTGAAGTGCTCTTCGAAAAAACGAGAAAAAAAAACAAAAAAAATCAAAAAGAGGAACGCAAAGAAAGGCAAGAATGTTCAGCAAGCAATCGTGCCCGAGAGGTTCTCCGAGAGGTGGAGTTAGGCAGGCGTGTTCCGGGTGGGAGCTCTGAGAGCGCAGCAAGGTCTGTCAATCAAGAGTGGCCAGGACAAATTAATTGTTGAGGTAAACGTAAAATTGTCTACGTGTGTGTGAGAGAGTACTACATTTGAACGTGCGGTGCTGCTTGCTGTACGGTACGGACCTCGAGAACTCGGTCGAAGCGGGCCTTGGTTTCTGGTATGCCGGCGATGTCGTCCAGGCTCTCGGTCTCTCCCTCCGCGGAGGCCGAAGCAGCGCCCTTCTGCCCCTTGCCTCCCTTGCCCCCTGCTTGTTTTTTTCACATGCCGTCAGGTGTCAGGTACATCGGTACTCATACGAGGTTCAGTAATCACAGTACTGTATATAATATATACATATACCTGATATGAAGTATTCCGAGCATTCCGTATCTACGGTACAAGGTATTCAGTATTCATAATATTCAGTAACAATGGATCCGTAATATGTACCAGGTATACAGTATCGTAGTATGCATTCATGCGTTATGGAGTACCAGGTATTCAGTACAGAGTACAATATATTATAAGTATTCAGTGCTGTACAATGTATTCAAAGTATTCAGCATCTGTAATTACGGGGGAACATAATACCTGGTAGTAAATAGGACCTACTGTACACACAAAAACCTAAATATTTACCTATTTTTACTGACAACACTTGGTCCCATTTACTCTGGCCCCCCGTAAATATTAATATTAATAGTATCATTCGCAATTAGGCGCGAGCAGACCAGGGAAGAAAGGGCTGCAAGTCTTCACGCGACAATAAAAATGCAAGGCTCGAACCGTACGTCAAGGGGAGGAGGGAGAAGAGAGCCTGCTATGATACATTGCGACCCCGGATCTGAGGTACGGCCATAACCCTTTTAACACTGCAGTCCCGTTTGGGGACAAATTACTTAGAATTTGAGTAGTTTGTTCCCGAAATGGGACTGCAGTCTTAAAAGGGTTAAAGCAGGGAGGGGGCAGGAGAACGAAGGGCGAGAACAACAAATGGGATGGGAGAGGGCACAAACAAACAAAAAAAATCAAAGCATTCAGTATGCGTACGTAGTATAAATGATGGGTCATATTTTGGGGAGGATTCTGGTCGGGGGGGGGGTATGGGGTAAACCGGGGGAGAGGAGAAGCAGCGGATGGGGCACCTGCAAAAAAAGAACAATCGGCAGTGAGTTCGGCATCGGGTTCCAAGAACAGGCGCGAAGCAGCAGAGAGGGCCGGCAGGTGGCGCAGATGGGTCGATGACGGAAGCGCAGGCCGTCACGCGGAGACGACACGACGGGGAGAGGGGTAGAGCGGCAGTGACACACGCGAAGTTTGCAACCATGACACGGGCCGTCGACATCCATGCACGGGGGGAGATTGGGAGGGGGGGGGTGGGCGGGTATACTCGTGTCATGCACGGCCGTAGTCGTATGATCATAGACCCTCGCTCGCATCCCTGCCATGTCGGCACGGAGCACGTCGGGTTCTCACCGACCAGGCAGACATTGCTTGCCCCAGGCGCGAAGCGCGTGGGGTGGGGGGTGTCCTGTCAACAAAAGCGGCTGGAACATGGGGCGGGACTCTGGACGTCATCGGCGTCGTGTGTGCCTCGCGCTGGCTGCAATCCGTACCTTGCGTGCGCAGGGTGCCCCAGACTCACCCGCTTGCCTACGCTTGCCTACGGTACCTCTCCGATGGTTAGGTGCTACGAATACAACTATACGCCGACGCTTACGCCGGCCGTCGGTGTTCCTTACCTTAGCTGTTGTATCTCTGGCTTCTCGCAAGATGGAATACACGTGCACCTGGTAGGTAGAGTAGCAATTACGCCCTACGTACCACCGCCGTGTTGTATACCAGGGTACTATACTTGGTACCTGGTACAACGCTTAGTGTGATTACGGGGGACCATAGTAAATAGGACCAAATACTGTTCGTAAAAGTAGGGAACATACCAGGCATAGGTTGTTGTCTTTACCGTAGGTCCTATTTACTATGGTCCCCCGTAATATTAATAGTGGTGTTTGTATCATATCGCGAACTGGTACGAGTATATGCTGCTGTACGCAAGTACGAGCCGTAAGATGTACCTGGTACCTGGTATGACAAGCATAACCGTCCGTGACACGGTAAAAGTGGGATCAGCCCAGCCAAACTGACCTCGACCCTAGCCCGAACTTGGTGCAACCTGACAAAGAGACGAAGGAATACCACAGGTATACTCGTACCCGCACGTTGGAGAGTCCTCGCAGGCGGGCCGAGTTCCTCTCTCTTACGACCCACCACGGGTGAGACGTACTGAAGTTCGTGACGAGGATATCATACTCGTAGGAGGACGATCTCTATGTCACACAGGTATTATTTCGTGCTTGTTGTGCTGAAACGTGTGATAGGTTGCATGCTTACCAGGATGAGTGAGTTTATACAAGCCACGAAGTATACCTGGTAGTGTCCACGCATGGTGCCGGTGGCGTTATCGATACACACCTCTTGACTCTTGACTGCTGCAAAGTTGTCCGTGGGTACGTGCGACATAACCAACAGGTATGCACGAGGAGCAGGCCCCACAACACACACAAGTTCCAAGGATCAGGGGTGTCGTCGGAAGTGCACAGCAGCCTGCCTTCTGTCGCCAAGGATGTGCGCGACCATCCACCTTCACATGCACAACTACAATTACCGTACGTAGGTACAGCAGCAGCAACGTCAGTAGTTCTACCCGCATCTGAAGCATGCTACAGAGATAATTACTGCTGTACTGCTGCAGCTGCTGTCGTTCTTACAATTTGGCTCTACTGCAACGGCCAACGCCTGGGCCCACACCATCGGCAGCAGCACCAGCACCAGCAGCACCAGCAGCTAGAGCAGCCCAGGGCAGCAGAAGCATCAGGTGGGCATTGCGTTTTTGTCTTATGATTTGTGCCTGCGCAGGAGAACCCGATTGAGGACCACTATCGAGGAAAACCTTAACTGGCCGTCAACCCAAAGCCGCTCGCCTCTGCAACAGACGCACCTTTCTTGCTCCCGTGTTTCAGTCGCCTTTGCCCTGCGGTCACCATCGGAGACGTCTGATACGATATTGATCCTGATGGACTCGAGACAGCGGGAATCGCCACCATCGCGCACACGTGATACCCGAACTTTGATCCCGTCGGCTGACATTCTCTCACGGCGCTAGCGGCGGAAGAGCCGAGAAGCTTTGACAGCTGACGGTAGGGCGCTCTGAGGGCCATCGTCAGGCGAGAGCACAGCTTCGAGGAAGCCAGAGGAGATGTCTCACGACATGCATGCCGGGAAAACATTCAAATCATGAGTGGGGGTTTCATTGAATGTGGGGAAGCTGTACAACACCGGGTGGTATCACGAGGGTGATCCAGGATGGAGAGCACAGCAGCTTCCCTCTGGTACCGCTGTGCAAGACGAAAGGCCTAGTTAGGCCTGACACACAGCCACCAAAGAGTCAAGGTGAGTGTCCTCCTGCGTTGTCGCAGGCACAGTCCCTCGTGTTGTGGATGTTTCGGAGTGCAGCTCCCAGAAGAAAATGTACTTCGCAACGTGGATGTGGCCTCTGTGTTCGAACGACCGGACCAAGGAAAGCCCGGGGCAAAGATGTTGCTCGTGCGTGTCCTCCATTACCACGACTACCCATGAAGACAGGAGAATCGTGTTGCTCGCGATGATAAGGTGGCAGATGGGTCTATGGACCTGCAGAAGTGGCCCTCAGACCATTCCACGCTTTGCTCGAATAGAATGATACGCTGTTCATAGTCCATCGTTCGTATACGTGTCGTACTATATGCAGCAGTGTTAGTGTACGAGCATACGGCCTGCCCCGCCAGCTCACTTCCTTGCCCTTGTTTTTGCCGCAGTACGATATGTCCGCAAGAGTCGCAAGAGCATGAGCTGTCGAGCTGTAAGCTGTCTGGCCTCGTCTGGCTTCAGCACCGCTGAACGCGCCGTTTCTGCTGCATTCGCCTTCTCTGCCTACCGAGAGCTGGCGCCTCATCGCCGTCAATACAAAAATAAAGCCACTCTCTAATGCTGTCCCATGCGTACATCAGCTTACCAGTACCTTGTACGTACCAGGTACATATGGCGCGGGCGTAGGCACTCTCTCGCGCGCGCGTGTACACAAGGTAAGGCCTACATACAGCAGTGCATAGGTTTGTGGAACCACGGCAGCAGCCATGTGGCAGTACTACGTACAGCAGTACAGCAATACCAACAGCAGTTATAGCGCCTTTAGCAGCATTGGGTCAAACCGCAAAAACATATTTATTCCGTACCCCCACCTGGCACAATCGTAGCAGCACAGCAATATTAATAGTCGTGCATGCCGTGGTCTTTGTCGCCGCACGGGAATATTTACGAGCACAAATAGCACACTATGCCTCCAACGCGGAAACCCTTGGCCTTGAAGCCGAACGGACGATCGCTCTCACCGGGATCTGGACGAGTACAGCAGCACCTACAGCAGCGCTTACACTCCTCCTAACATACGACTGTATTGTACCGGTATTAATACCAGTAGTGTTTATTTCCTGCTTTCGTTCATAGCCTCGTTTAGCGTTGTGATCAATCCTCGCCTGCGTTCTTGCTTGCAACTTTCAACAGGACCCCAGCCGGGGTGTCATCCCCGGCACAGTAATACGCGGCGTTCTTTCTTGAGTGGCAGTCTAACAGAGCCTACGTGCTGGGGCTCGTGGCATTTGCATCACACTGACGTTATATGTTGCGGCAGCAAAGAGCAGAACAACAGCCTCTGTTCACAGACTGGAATTTTTGAACCAACCACACGCCAAAAGCAAAAGTTCTGCTTGCAAGCAGGTGCCCTTGTGTGTACTGGTGGCACCACGCCACCGCCATCGCCATCGCCATCGCCTGCTTTCAATCACCGTCGTAGAGCGTGGAGAGCAGCGGACACGAAGAATAACGCTCTCGCTACGTGTGTGTGACCGCGAAAAATGTAACGGCGTTTTGGAAGTAGTTGGTATTAGTAGGCGTTTTTCTGCCGTTTTGGTGGGGGGTTTTCTCCGTCTGCTCGCGGACGGCGCCAACCGGATCTGCTTCGCCCTCGCGCCGCGTGTCTATGCTGTAGTGGGCCGGGCTGGGCTGGGCTGTGCTGTGCTGTGCTGTGCTGTGCTGTGCTGTGCTGTGCTGTGCTGTGCTGTGCTGTGCTGTGCTGTGCTGTGCTGTGCTGTGCTGTGCTGTGCTGTGCTGTGCTGTGCTGTGCTGTGCTGTGCTGTGCTGTGCTGTGCTGTGCTGTGCTGTGCTGTGCTGTGCTGTGCTGTGCTGTGCTGTGCTGTGCTGTGCTGTGCTGTGCTGTGCTGTGCTGTGCTGTGCTGTGCTGTGCTGTGCTGTGCTGTGCTGTGCTGTGCTGTGCTGTGCTGTGCTGTGCTGTGCTGTGCTGTGCTGTGCTGTGCTGTGCTGTGCTGTGCTGTGCTGTGCTGTGCTGTGCTGTGCTGTGCTGTGCTGTGCTGTGCTGTGCTGTGCTGTGCTGTGCTGTGATATGCTGGGCTGGGTTGGGCTGTGCTTCGCTCTGCTGTGCTGCTCTGTCTTTTCTTCCCTATATTTACGAATGAAAAAATCATCAGCTGTGAGATCGAAACCCACGGTTGTTCGCGGGTCACGACCCGCCCCACGGATCGGGTCAGGAAGTGCTCAAAAACTCACGGGTCGGGTCGGGTCGGGTTAAGAGGCTTTCAGATCTCGCGGGCTGGGTCGGGTCGGGTGAAGAGTGCGGTGCTTCGATCGCGCGTATAAGGCTGCTACTGTGTCTATCGCGCCTTACACGTCTAACGCTGCCTCGTCTGCCGCCGCTCAGGTCTCGTCTTCTTGCCAGGGCGGAGGCCGTGTGTGTTGGTGTCGCTCGCCGAGACCTCGCGAGGGAGATGTCGGGGATCGATGTGGGCGGCGGCGACAGCTTAGACGCGTCCCTTGACGCTCCCGAGGTGAGAGCATTTGCGCGACGGGGGGAAGGGGGGGGGGTATGCACTCACGACTCCATAACTTACCTCTTTTTCTACTGAAAACATATCCAACACTAAATCCAAATACTTTGCCCTCCCAAAAGATGGCTGCAGGTCAAGCGTGTGGCCTACCAGGTATTTGTTTTGGGCTCCCTTGAGCCATTTAGGACTGCACTCTCGATGTGGGAACAAAACACTTGAAATTACTGTAGAGCCAAATTCAGGTTTATGTACAGTGCAACACTAAGCAGGTTAAGCGCTTGCGCGCACGCGGGAGGGGGGGTTGTCTATGGTGGCGGCGGCGGTGGCCGTGGCCGTGACTGTTGCTACCGCTGCCACCGCTGTAGCTTTAGCTGCAGCTGTGGCAGGAGCAGCGGCTGTTTGTTGCCGCCTTGTCGCCTTTATAATCGCAACTCAGAAAGTGTGGAAACCCCCAGGATAATATGCTAGGATTTACCGCTCTGCTGTAGCAGTATTTTGTTTTTGAGTTGTGTATTGCGAAAACGGGTGACCCCGGCGTGATTGCCGAGCGGAGCGGCGCCGTATGTTTCCAACCGTGGTTTGTGTCCCTTGCTCGCCCACCCTGGTTCGATTCGCCGACCGATACGACAACGACGGCGCTAACGACGACAACGATAACGGCGACAACAACAACATCAACTATATCCTCGCCACCACCACCACCACCACCAATGTCAACAACGCCACGCTGCAATACCACCACGGTCGCCACCGCAAACAACAACGCCAACGACAACAATGACTTAACAACACTAACAACACTACCGCCACTTCCCACCACCACCACCACCAACACCACTGCCTACCACCAACACCACCACCGCCATCACCACCAACACCGCCACCACCATCCACCAACACCACCTATCGACACCACCACCACCGCCACCAACAACAACAAACACTGCCACCACTACTGCCGCTACACAAACCATCGCCATAACCACCACAAACCACCACCGACACCAACCCCACCACCATCCACCACCACCATCAACACCACCACCCACCACCACCACCCACTACACCCACTAACATCGCCAACACCACCAACACCACCAACACCACCAAGTATCCGGTGCTGGGAGGGGCGTACAGCGAAGGGCACGAGGGCGGCACCGACTACGAAGATGAGGACGAAGAAGACGGGGGAGACGACCACCGAGGCGACGGCAACGCCAGCAATGACGACGGCGACGACGATGAGGAGGATGACCTCGACGTCGGAGATGCCTCTCTCCGCGACGACAACGAGCCCGTCGCCTGGGGACAAAGCCTGCAGGGCGACCAGGGGCCGCGGGGAGGCGACGAGCCAACGCCCGCCCGTCATCACGCGCCGCTGATAGTGAGACTCCCGACAAACGGCGACGCCGGCGGAGGTGGAGGCGGCGGGGGAGGCTCTAGCAGGGGCGCTAACGGGGGTGGCGACCGCGACGAGGCAGCAAGCGCCAACGAACCGACGGCACCCCCAACGAAATCGAAATCTAAACCGAAAGCAAAGGGCGCCAGGGTCACCACGGGTGCTAAGGCGGCAAAGGCCAAGCCGAGGGCTAAGGCTAAGACTAAACCGAACAAGGCGAAGTCGAGCCCGGCCAGAAAGCGGGGAAAGAAGCAACCGAGCCCGACCGCCGCCGCCGCCGCCGCCGCCGCTGCCGCTGCTGCTGCTACCGGGGGCGCCAGGCCAAGAACTGCGGCGTCGGGGACTAGGCCGAAGAGAGCCACCGCCGCCGCCGCCGAGGCCGCCGGATGGCAGATACACGCTCAGTCTACGTCCGAGGAAGAAGAGGAGGAGGAAGAGGAGGAAGAGGAGGAGCCGCAAGAGCCGCAACCGCCGCCACCACTACCACCACCGCCGACGTCGGCTTCCCAGCGTGGAAAGGCGAAGGGGAAAGGGAGGGGGAGGGGCGGAGCGGCGGGGAGGGCAGCGGCGGAAGCGGCGGCGGTCGCGGCGGCACAGGCGGCGCAGGCGGCACAGGCGGCGGCCGAGGCGGCTGCGGCGGCGGCCGCGTGGGATTCGGACGACGAGGAGCCGGAGAACGTGGCGGACTGCATCAAGCCCGGGTGCGAGTCGGACGGGGTGCTGGTGGTGTGCGACAACTGCGTGGGGGCGGTGCACCTGGAGTGCGCGGATCCGCCGATGATCCAGTGAGTTGTACAACATTTTTTCGGGGGGGGGGGGGGGGTGCAGATATATATATATATATATATATATATATATATTATCCTGCTTTCAACTCCGTTTTTTTTCAAATAAAAGAAACAAGAAAAAACACTGTAGATGAGAGATCGAAATCGATGATTTTCGTGAAGAAGTTATGCGGTAGGAGGTTTGCGGACTGCGTTTAATAACTCGATCGTGCACGCTACGGGTAGCATATGACCTCGTGAAAAACTTATTGGTCGGTGGCCCCCCTTGGGTGATAGTACTATTACGGTTGACCATAGTAAATAGGACCTGCTGTAAACACAAAAACCTTCATGTTTCCCTATTTTAACCTACAATATTTGGCCCTGTTTACTATGGTCCTCCGTAATAGGGTCAACAGGTGTAGATTTCACCGTTTTTAATTATTTATTTTTCAGCGTGCTCATGTTTTTGACTTTTCCGTGACTTTTCTTGTTTTCGTTTTTCTGTTGATCGTGGCTCTTGGTTTTTCGTTTTGGCGTTGGTTTTTTCATTTTTTTTTCGTTTTTTTTCTCGCCTGGTACTTTGTTTTGTTTGTCACTTGTTTTCGTCATTTTTTGTCGCTGGTTGTGTGTTGCGTTCGGACATTCACTGTAGGCGCCGACGAGTTTTTTTTTTTTTTTTTCTCGCGGTGTTGTTGTTGGTGCGAAGCTAGCGTGTGCTACGTCGAATAAGTACCCTGGCGATTATCCCGGTCAAAAGTGGGATTCCCCTTGGTCTGCGTTCCCTCCTCCGGAGGTGGGTTATGGCCGAGTCTGATGCCGCGGAAATTTGGAACTTTCTGGTGAGGGTTCGCCGGTGTGTCTTATTACCCGTGTACCCGTCCCCCGTTGCATCAGCGTCGGTTCTCGTTCTGCTTTGCGTCTCTTTTTTGTTTGTTCTGTGAACATTGCTCCAACAATCGCGCCCGAATACGGTCACTTAGACGACAGCGGTGGTGTTTGTTTTGCCCCGTCGTCGTCCCCCCTCTAACGCTACCCCCCCCCCCGCCTGCCCGCCCCAGTAAGATGCAGCTCACCCTTCTTGCTACTCGTCCTACACCTCGCGGCGCTTCGCACTTGGTGCAAAGCAATGTCTGCCTCGTTGGTGAAACCCCGACGCGCTCCGTCCCGGCATTGTAGGGGTGCGAGGGTCTATGGCGATGTACTTCGTATACCACTACGGCCATGCATGAACATGAGTGCCCCCCCTCCCCCCCCCCCCCCCCCCCCCCCCCGCCCCCCGACTCCCTGTGAAGTCCCTATGATACCACGCGACGCGCGACGCGAAACAAACTCACACCCATTTTTTTTTCGTGCGCTCGCTCACGCTTGTCGTTAATGTCCCATCAACCTTCCCGGCACGCGACTTGTTACGCGCAGGGTCCCCGCGGAGTTTTACCTCTGCGAAAAATGCCTGGGCATGTGCTCGATCTGCCTGGACGAGGGCAAGCGGGACACCGACATCCGCTGCCACCAGTGCTACCGCCTCTTCCACTCCTCGTGCCTCGACAGGTATGTGGGAGGCCGGGCGGAGGCTCAGGGTTTTACAGCATGTTCCGTTTGGTCCGTTTTAGTGTGGTCGACGAGGGGGGCTCCCCAGCCGGGTTCCTACCACGGGTATATACTTGCGCTGTACCGTTGGAGTGCCCAGTCGTGTTTTGCGTGCCGGTATTAATCATTTTCTTTTTGCATACCAAAAGGACGTTGGGAGGGGGGGGGGGGTATTCATCTTTTTGTTGTTGTTGTTGTTGTTTGCCAGTTTTCGGGCGAGGTGAGTGAGCTCCTATACTATAATCAAGTCAAGAAGAGCCTCAGAAAATGGAGGAGTTACCCCTCTATGGTACCGTAGTAGCGTTCATCTCAAAAATGTATACCAGGTATATATTACGGGGGGCCATAGTAAATAGGACTAGATAATGTTGGTAAAAATAGGTAAATACATAGGTTTTTGTATGTACCGTAGGTCCTATTTAATATAGACCCCCGTAATAGTATGGTTGGGCACTGGCACAGTTAGTATGCATTGGCCGTAGATAAATCTAATGCCAGCAGCAACCTCCTTGTTGACCTGACCAGTATATTCACCAGCAGTTGGTTATCTTTTTGTACGCCCCAGAAACACGCCATATTACAGTGCGGAAACCCACTACATGCTTTTCGGGAGGGGAGAGGAGAGAAGAGAGACAGCATACTGCTGTAGCCATCCTCTATACTGATTGGTTTTGACGACAGCAGTATAATCGCTTCTGACTGAGTCACCCAGTGCCCGGCCCTAGCATACAGCTCGTTTTTCCCCTTACCCTGGTGGAGCGTCTGTGTTGGGTGATTTTTTGCGTCGATTTTGTTTTTCGCTTTTTTCAGTTTCGCCCACGTGTCGAGTTTGCGTTGATTTTTTTTGCGTGCCATTGTTTTTGCGTCGGTTTTAGACGGTGGACGGTCTGCTCTTTGTTGAGTTCGCACCTTTTTTTGTTGATTTTGCGTCGAGTTTTGCGCAGATTTTTTTTTGTCTATTGCGTCCTTTTTGCGTTGGCTTCGTTTTCAGCTTCCCGAATTCGGAAAATAAATAATTAGCCAGGCACTGTCTTTTTTAAAATTGCAAGATACTGGTGTATTTACCATTTACAGTTTTTTTAGGCTAATGCTCGATATATACCCGTTCGGGACGATGAGAATTTATTGTTTTTAATATTTACCTGTGTACTGCTCTATAGCACTCGAAGTATACGTACTCGATACTTACTTTTTCGATTTTCTTTAGGCGGTGGACGATGGCTGCATGCGTCGGCCTGGCGTCAAGTTCGCGTCGATTTCGTCTCCCCGTGTGCGTAAAACTAATTATTATCCAGGCAATGTCTGGTCTTTTTTCAAAACACCAAGTTACTGGTACATTTTAACCATTTACAGATTATTGGGCTACTGCTTGACGTATCCTCGTTGGGGACGATGAAAACGTGTTTTCAATGTGCAGTAATACCGCTGTACTGCGAGCACTCGAAGCATACCCGGTTCCTGATACGTACTTTTTTGTTTTCTTTTGATGGTGGACGACGGTATGTATGCGTCGACCTAGCGTCGCTTTCCGTGTGTCGATTTGATGCCTTTTTTGCCGTGATTTTTCCTTGTCACTTTTGTGGTTTCACTTTTGCATGTCTTCAGTCATTTTTTCTTTCTTTCTTTCTTTCGTTTTTTTTTTTTTTTTTTTTCGTCATTTTTCGTCCACGCCAGAAGAAAAGGTTTGCTGTTGTATTCGCGCGAGGGACGCGGCTGCAGAATCGCTGCAAGGCGCTGCAGCTATCTATGCACTCAGCATATATAAGAGAGATATCCTACCTATGCTCGTACACCGGTGGTGCGTACCACTCCAGCTGCGTGCTCCTTACTACCCTCGTTTTGTGAAAATATAGCTCGACGATCTCGGCTCCCATCGAAAGCCGACGACGCCAATGTGGTACGTGGTGGCTTGCCTCGGGTGTTTCTACAACAGGGGACGGAGTGGCAGACGTTGGGTGGGCTCGTGTGCAATGAGGCGGTGCTTATCTAGGGGGGGGGAAGCGCGAGACGTGGCATTTATCCACAATAGAGTGTTTGCGATAGAGGTGGAAAAAAAAAAAAACTTCACTTGCGCTAAAAAAAGTGAATTTCCTTCCCTTCCTGATTTCGGTGTGTTTTCCGAGTGAGGTAAATCAAATCCTGCAGGCGACGCCTCCGAAAATAAGAAGGGAAGGGGGGAGGTGAGGCAAACGCGGCAAAAAAAAAGAACGAAAAACTAAAAAACAGCTTGGGAGTAGCAACGGCGGCCCAGCAACGTTTCGGTGGCAGAGTTGACAGCGGTGCCACCCCTGCTATCCCAAGACTGCAAGCAGCAGCACAGCTAGCGGCAGCTAGCAAGCGCTAGCCGCAGCTAGAGGCAGCTTGAGCAATAAAAATAAACAGCGTCAGCACCAGCACCAGCACCAGCACCAGCCAGCTTCCCTTTCTGGATTGCCTGCTGCTGCTGCTGCTGCTGCTGCTGCTGCTGCTGCTGCTGCTGCGCTCAGCCTACGCACGCCACAGCGCCGGCGGGCTCCGCTCCGCCGCCACTGTCGCGGCCACTGCTGCCGCCGCCGCTGCTGCTGCTGCTGCTGCTGCTGCTGCTGCTGCTGCTGCAGTGTGGTGGAATAGAAATGATACACGAGCTGTCGCGCTCTGTGCGAGCACGAGTACGAGTACGAGTGTGATGCGAGTCCTTTTTTGGAACGAAGCATCCTCCACGTCGTCACCAAGTAGGCGAAAGCGTGTACCCTACGTAGCAGCGGCGGCGGCCCGCTGGCACAATCCAACGCCGCTCGTGCGCGCTATACTCAAGCTACACCTCTCGAGCCTCTGTGCTCCCAGCGGTTGTCGTGATGCGTACAGCAAGCAGCATGGTGGCATGGAAAATGGTCGGTGTTTTGATCCTTCAAGATTTGAGATGATGCGTTCTGCGTCGGGATAATGCTCGGTGCGTGTAGGCCAATGAGACAGAGA
Source organism: Nereocystis luetkeana (assembly GCA_031213475.1). Lineage (NCBI taxonomy): Eukaryota > Phaeophyceae > Laminariales > Laminariaceae > Nereocystis > Nereocystis luetkeana. The sequence continues at coordinate 5,865,671 of JARUPZ010000011.1, read as the reverse complement.
GCCAAAAGTTACCGCAACTTTTGATGAAATCCTGACTTCGCTGAAGTACTTTTTCGCGTTTTTTTTCAGATATTTACCTCAAAAAGTTACCTCGGGAGAATTTTTGGAGAAGTCAAAGTCTTGGAAAAAAAAAATCGCAAACACTCTAATGTGTCCATTTTTTTTTACTTGGAAAGGGCTACGAGTACGTATAGATGCCCACACCTGTCTCCCTGACTCAAGGCAAAAGGCCGCCTCTACTTCGTATATGTATACCAATATGTGTGTATATATATTATATATATATAATATAATATATATATGCGGATACTATATTTTCCTCACTATTAATATTATGCCAAAGGTACATGTATATTGCAATAATACGGGGGACCATGCTGGTATGTAGTAATCAGAACCAAGTATGCTGTGTAAACAGCGGGATGCATGGTTTTTGGGTCTACTATAGGCCATAATTGCTGTGCCCTCGGCGCGCCTGTCCACCTGTATGTAAAACCACGGCATATCGGCGCGCCGCCACGCCCTCGCCCTCAACCTGCTTCGCTCCTGGCCTTTTCCCCTGGCCCTGACCCGTGACCCTAACCCCACCCCGTTTCCCATCCCCCCTTTCGACTCTGGCAAAAGGCCTCTTTATGCATTTAATGTCACCTCAGAGGGGTGGTGCCTTTTTTTCTGGGCTCCTCGCCCGAGGGCCTCAATATATCACCCGCGAAAACAAAGACTTTGGAGAACAAGGACAAGAAGTTTGTTCGCGCGCAACCCGACCCAATACGACTCTGGGCGTGCGTGATTATAGGAACCTCTTGTCCTTCATTTTTGTTTACAAACGCTCCTTATATTTCTGACCAGTGTGGTTCCTGGTGCACCACAGCAGTGTACAAAACTTTCAGGCTGTGATATGTAACCGGCCATGAAATGTTGAGCCACGGTGTGCGAAACCCCCACCGGGAGATGAGTTTTCCCTCCAGACTGGAGACCCTGTTGAGCAATTGCTGAATTTGTTCATATTACGGGGGACCTATAGTAAATAGGACCAAATATTGTTCGTGAAAAAAATAAATAAATAGGTTTTTGTGTGTACCGTAGGTCCTATTTACTATGGTGCTTTGGACGGGAAATTTTGAGGACCCTTTGTAATTTATATGTATGCCTCAACGCCCCTTGTATGACATGGAGGAGCAATGTATGCCGCCTTAGAGGGGTGGTGGCTTATTTTCTGAGCTGCTCCTCCTCCTTAAATAATAGCACTCCCTGGACGGGATATCCTAAGGACCGTTAGCGTTTCGTGTGTATGCCTCAACGGCCCTCGTATGCAAGAGCAATGTATGCCGCCTTAGATGGGGTGGTGCCTTGTTTTCTGAGCTCCTCCTCCTCCTCCTCCTCCTCCTTCTCCTACTCCTTCTCCTTCTGACAGGAGGAGCTGCAAACGCCTCACCCGAAACGTGACATTCGAAACAGCTTTTTTTCGCGCACACCCGCCGGTATTTAAAATGCGCTGCTGTATGCGGTTCTAAAACGAATCCGAAGCATGTACTGGCAAAAGCATCATGCTGGGTTTGTAACTGTCCGGTAGTTTCTCACATGAGGGGCTTAACCGATCAGAAAATGTTGAGCCGATTTATGCAAAAAAAAAAAAAAAACACACACACACACAAACACAAACACACACACCGTGGGATGAATCCTATCTCATTCTTCCACCGCCGCCGCCGCCGCCGCGCTTCGCATTTTTGATTGGTTTTATCTCCCTTGCAGTGTTCCGGACCCGGAG
>JARUPZ010000011.1:5689960-5863800 GCA_031213475.1 Nereocystis luetkeana | reverse complement strand
AGCATGTCCTACAGCATGTCTTACAGGCTGGGCGTATTGCCGATGCTGTGATTTGTCATTGGTTTTGTCGAAGTTGCCCTCTCCAATCCCAAGGGGACAAACTGTTAAAATAAAGCTTTGCTGTCGAAAATGGCTGTTGCTTAAGCTTGCTGTTAAATGGCATGGCTGTTTAGCGTGGCCGTCGAATATGGAGCCCTGTCAAGCATGCCTCCTTAACCCCTTTAGAGCCGCAGTCCCGTTTTGGGGACAAACCAGTCAAATTTCAAGTAGTTTGTCCCCAAAACGGGACTGCGGTCCTAAAAGGGTTAAGCTTGCTGTTGCGCTTGGCTTTTAAGCGTTGCTGCTGCCCGTGTCTGTTGAGCATGAGGCCCGGCTGCTCATCATTATTAGTTTCGAAGGTTTTGCCCTGGCAGTCCCGAGGCTGCTCCTTTTTTTCGCTAAATATGTTTCCTTCGGGAGGTGTAGTCATTTTATCACGCCATGCCATGGCCGTAGTCGTAGGACCATAGACCCTCGCACCCCTTCAATGCCGTGACGAAGCACGTCGGTTTTTCACCGACCGGGGTGGGGGGGGGGGGGGGGCAATTATAGCGATCAACTCGCTGAGGGGAGGCTGGCTTTTTTTTTTTTTTGCTAGGGAGAAGTTTACTGGCATGCCCATTGCTAGGGAAAAGGTGAGACACCTTTTTGTGAGGAACGTAAAAAGGGCGATGCTTTAGTTTAGATGAGGGGGGGGGGAAATTGTAGAGACGTCTCGGCGAAAACGCGACGAGCAGAGCGTGAAGGGGCGCTCCGTCCGTCCCCCCCCCCCTCCCACACTCTTATGGCACGTCTATGTTACCTCGCGCCTCACCCACCCACGTGTTTGGCGACAAACTGCTTGAATTTTTGTACCAGTATGTTGTTTTCTCGAGTGGGGAGGGGAAATTTAAGGTGTTTGGCTTTCGCTCCAAGAAGACGAGGACGTAAAAGGAGGGGGGGGGGGCACAGAAGAACCAGCTCGAGCAGTGAGTGCATGTGTCGTATAGTTTTGTTTTTGTTTTTGTTGTTGTTGTTGTTGTCGATGTTGTTTTGTTGTTGTATCATTGCTGTTGCTGCTGACTCTTGGGGAGCCTCCTGTCTCGCGCCTTGTGATGGTGGTTCCTCGCGTTCGTACGGGCGTCGTCGTCGTCGTCGTTGTGTTGCGTCTATGTTTTGTTTTTGTTTCGTTTTTTGTTTTTGTTTTTGTTGCCTTAAGGTAGCGATCGTGAGGCCTTCCTTCGGTGTCGATGGAAACGACTCCGTGTGCTCATACAGCAGCAGCAGCAGCAGCAGCAGTAGCAGCAGTAACAGTAGTACCATGTTGACTCCTGGCTCAACGTACTGCCTGTTCATACAACAGCAGCAGCAGTAGCAGTGGTGCAACACAATACAAAGTACTTCAATAGTGACTCTTGGGGGGCGTAACTTAAAAGCTGCTCGGCTGTTCTTTGTTTCGTATTTCAATTCTCTACGTGCGACGCTCCGCTCTGGTCTGGCGGAGAAGAAGCCCGACTCGATGGGAAAAAAAAGGAAAAAATGGTGCCAATCAATCGAAACTACTATCACGGGGGACCCTAGTTAACAGGACCAAATATTGTCAGTAAAAAAAGGTAAGTATATAGGTTTTTGTGTCTACCGTAGGTCCTATTTACTATGGTCCCCCGTAGTATCATAGTATCGTACGTACACCCGGTTATATATACACCTGTAGGTATTAATAGAGAGCTTCTTTCCTTTTTCGTTTTCCGCCGGCAACCGATTAAAGCCCCCCCCCCCCCCTTCTTTGCCACTGCGGCTGCTGCCTGCGCCTTATTATACGGTCTTGGGGACGAACCACGTACTGCTTGCTGCAGGGTGGTCTGGGCGTAAACGTAAAAGACCGCTTGGTCTTTGCGTTTCATGTCTAAAGTATTCCCCACGTACCATGGTATTTTTTTTGCACCCGCATGGCAGGGGTGTCCGTGAAGAAGAGAAAACGACACACCGCACCCCCAGAGGTCGGAATGGGAAACCGTTGCGACCGTTCTGACCAATCACATGATCCTTATTTTCATTTTGTTCACTTGGTTCTAGAACCCCCCCCCCCCCCCCGATGGTCATACGACTACGGCCATGCATGAGATCGAGTACGTCTCTCCTATCGAGTACCCCCCCCCCCCCCCGTGCCCCCTGTCTAGCGGGGGAAAAAAAAAGTGACGGTTCACGTTGTTTTTTTTCCCGAGCGCCCTTGGTCACCCTGCTATTTTTTGGGGTTACTGTAGAGTATCATCAGAGGCGTTCTACGATGATGAGAGGTGCCTGGTTTCAAATTTGGGTGGGAAGGGACTTTCTGAGCTGCCACGGCGTCTGTCCTTACCGGGCGGCAGTTGAATGGGTGAGCATGTAGCTTTACTCTCTCCATGCGTAGCATCAGTAGTGTTATTATTATTGATATGTTTCTCCCCCTGTTGATTTCCGCAATACACGTTGGGGGGGGGTGGGGGGGGGGAGTACGGTAGGAGCCTCAGAAGAATTAGGGTGAACCTCTACTATCTCGCAGAACGCCTCCCCATCATGAAGTGGGAAAAAGTTACCCTCGGGTAGATAGATAGATGGATAGATCATAATCTGCAGATCATTCCCGCTTCATGATCTACTAGATCTTTCAAGGCAGTTACAGTATATTTCCTGATACGTCTACTACGGGGGACCATAGTTAATAGGACCTATGGTATAGACAAAAACTTATATATTCAATCATTTTTACTAACAATATTTGGTCCTATTAACTATGCCCCCCCGTAATATGTGTATGTGCTCGTGGCATGATCTGCTGCACAACAAGCAGTACGTCACAATAGCCTGTGCCTGCATATGATCTCCTAAGTTGGATCTGTTACTCTTCAGATCCTTGTGCACAAGGCAGGTTAGGATATATTAACAGTAGACCTCTAGATCGCGATCTATGTGTAGATTATCTAGATCGTGATCTATCTGTGAAGTATCTAGATCGTCAGCTATCTGTAGATTATCTCGATCGTGATATATCTGTAGATCATCTCGATCGTGATACATCCGTAGATTATCTAGATCGTGATACACCTGTTGATGAGCAACAGTAGATTATCTAGATCGTGTTATGAGGCTTAGATTGGGTAGGCGATTGGTTAACCTTTTACCTTTAGCCCAACGGACTCAGAACCTCACATATGGCGTCGTCGGCAGGACATGAGTTGTTGGTCGTGAGTTCGAATCTCACGTCTATCATGAAATCGCTTGTTAAAAGATCAAGTGAGTTTCCTCATGTCAAGAACCTGAAAAATGCTTCTGGATCCCCAGAAATTGGAACCGTGTGTGGTGGCGCGTCGACCCGTTAAAATCCGGTCCGTTCCAGGGGGGGAAAGTGATATTAGGCTTTAGATTGGGTAGGCGATTGGTTAACCTTTTACCTTTAGCCCAACGGACTAAGACCCTCACATATTGATGTATATTTAGATATATCGTGATATCTCTGTAGATAGATCGTGATATATCTGTAGATAAATCGTGATCTATCTGTAGATAGATCGTGATATATTTGGAGATAACTCGTGATCTATCTGTAGATCCTCTACTGTATATAGATCATGATGCATCTGTAGATAATATTCCGTAGATCGTGATCTATCTGTAGATTGTCTGATATGTCGGGCGCGCTGGAAGGGTTTTTTAGAAAAATGAAGCCCTGAGCCCTCTTGATGAGTGGCCTATCACCTGCGGTGCTGAGAATTTGAGATATCGCAACACCCACATACATCTATAAATGGCACACGCACACGCTTCTTGCTTCGTGTGTAGGTACGTTGCCTATGTACTTTACCATGGATGGCGTCCTGGTATGTATACGTTTTGCACACGAACCCTTCACACCTCGGAGACCAGATCATCGATATATATACCGATATTCCTTATCCAAATACATGCATACCAGGTATTTGGTTGTTATTACGGGGGACCATATATAGTAAAAAATAGGACCAAATGTTGTGAGCAAAAATAGTCAAACATGTAGGTTTTGTGTGTACCGTAGGTCCTATTTACTATGGTCCCTCGTGATAGCAGGTACATTTGAGCTAATGCCCCAATTGCAGCACACGACTGCAAAAAATGGTGGAATAGCTCAAACCTACCCCTTAATAAGCGAATACGTACTTCGACAAGGAAGAGTCTTTTTACATGCCACTCCGAAGGGAGAATTTGTATATATATCCACTAAATTAATCATTTTCTACTATTACGGGGGGGCATAGTTAACAGGACCAAATATTGTTGGTAAAAATGGTTAAACATACTGGTTTTTATGTGTACCATAGGTCCTTTTAACTATGGTCCCCCGTAATAGTAATACTCTAGAGATACTTAAGGGCCGATCGCTATACGTATTCCAGATATTTTACGATATAACGACAGATCGTTTTCCGAGTGGGACCCGTAATATTCAGCATAGTCTACATCGTAGCACGTGTACATGTTTCCTGGATTGGATATGTGCTATTAATAGATATGTAGATCCTGCGCAACAAGCTCTGGCACCGGCAGTGGAGGAGCTCCAGTAGACGATATATCTATACCAGTAGAAATTTATGAAATATGTGGATGGAGTTTTTTTCGATTATTTTTTGTCGGTAGTTTTTGCACGTGCGTTGTGATTCATTCTCGTGTGGCGTTTTTCAGGTTGTTTCTTACGTTAGTTACCACCTGCCAATAGTTTCGAGGCAATTTCTTGCGTCCACAAGTACATCCGTATACGTATGATAACGTGTTTCAAAATATGTGTACGAAAAAACTGTAAAGCACCTTTTTATTCACTCCTGTCGCTATTTTCAAAGCAATGTTCTTGTCGCGAAAGTCTTTTTTTACACGCCGGTTGTCGGTCGACAAGTTTTTGTTCTAAGTCATTCATTTAATCGTACACATATGTCGTTTTAACTCCTTTAGAACCGCAGTCCCATATGTGGGGACAAACCACTCAAATTTCAAGTAGTTTGTCCCCAAAACGGGGCTGCGGTTCTAAAGGGGTTAAGCCATTTCTTGACTTGATGTTTTGCAGCTCACATTATCGCTCACTGAATAGGTTCTTTCATTCAGGATTTTTTTTTTGTCTCTTATTATTCACGTTTTTCAACTTTTTTTCATACAACTTACGTATATAGCGTCTTTCATGTGACATCTTTACAGGTCTTTGTTTTTAGTAATATATTGGCGGGACGTTTTTTTCACGTCGCTTCTTGTCCGCGGCGCGTTTCGAGCCGTTTCTTAGACCGATGACAATGGGAACGAGATCTTTCATTTTTTTTTGTCTCCGTTTTTTTTTTTTTTTTACACCACATTTCAGCGGCTGTATCTCGCGGGGAGAGCTTAAAATAAGACTTTTTGTGCAATCATGCCTCCTTCATTATTTTCGCAAGAGCTTTCCAATTTTGGTGGGTAGTTCATTCGTAGGGGATATGACTTCGAGGGTTTTACGTGGGAGGGAGTATGATTTCGAAAACGAAATCTAAATTTTGACCGAAAACCGGGGGGGGGGGGGGGGGGGGGCGGGGGGGGGGGAACTAAAAAACATTCCGGCCTCGTCGAAAAAAATGGGTCAATCTTTGGATTTAAAAGCTTTTTATGGGCCCCTAACTGCCTTGGAATGCTCGCCGGCAAAGTACTAGAATAATCCTGACAGCAGAAAGTCTCTTTTTTTTTAAGCCCCCCGCGAGATTCGGCCGCTGAAATGGTGTACCTGGAGTCATTGTGTCTTAACCCTTTTGGTACTGCGGTCCCGTTGTTGGGGACGAACCAGTTAAGGGCCATTCTTATCGGAGAGCGTTTTTTTCCATAATTTCCAAAGTTTGGAAATAATTGGAGGTATGTATCAATATACGGAGGCGTTCTGTCACTATGCGTGAAATTCTGCAGAACCAAAAAGATCAAGTTCGTTAACCTTCCATCATTTGAAAAAAAAACCCAGGAAAACATGGAAGATTGAAAAATTGCACGAAAAAAATGTCGAAAAATTGGAAAAAAAAAGCTCTCCGATAAGAATGACCCTAAGTTCCAAGGAATTTGTCCCCAAAAACGGGACTGCAGTCCTAAAAAACAAAATCAACTCTGTTCGTTTTATCCAGCCTGTTTTTAAGCTATCTGTGTCTTGCATGGTAACGCCTCGAAAGTAAGAGGCTATGATAACATCCTGCCGGACTGACTTTTCGCGACTAATTTCTTGTCAGACTTTTTTTTCTCATCACTTGTTGACCGCGGTGCGTCTCGAGTCACTCCTTGTTGCCTGGCTTTTTTTATCCAGTAGTTTCTTGTCTCTCTATTTCGTGCCGGTGACGTCTTTCTCAGCCGCATTTTCATCCGACGTGATACATACGAGAGGTAAAAGTTCGTTATTTGCATCGACGTTACGACATGTCAAGTCGTTTCCTGACGACGTACATAACTTTTTTTCAGGACGTTCACGGGTCAGGAGGTTTGCAACGTATCACGGGCTGGGTCGGGTCGGGTCGGGTAGGGTCGGGTAGGGTAGGGTAGGGTAGGGTCGGGTCGGGGATTTTTCAGGCGCGGAGAGTGCGATTTCTCACGGACCTTACCGAGAGTAACCACGAGACTTTGACGAGAAGCGGCGGATGTCATGTGTCAAGCCACCACCACTAGCGCGTGGCCGTGGCTTTACTCGAGGCTAGATGTTCCAACGATAGTCCCAAAAAAATGCTTTGAACAAAACGTGGTCGAGTAAACTCCTCTTCAAAACAGCTGTTTTTCATGTAACCGCGGTCAAGTATATCTCCTTCGAGGTAGCTGCTTTTATAAAAAGATCACAGATTTTTTTTTGTTGAAACATAATAGCTTAACCCTACGAAAGGGATTTGGAAATCCCCTCCCGTAGTTTCCTCTCGTATGGCGCCCTCAACAGCAGCACCACCAGCAGTAGTACGAGTAGCGGTGAGGCTGGTCAAGCCGTCACCGAGTCAGCCGCGAGCTCTTTAGATCTGCCAATCAATAAAGGAGAAAATTACAACGAAGGATAGGAAGGAACGACGGCAAGCGGAGTAGTATTACGGGGGACCATAGTTAATAGGACCAAATGTTGTTAGTATAAATGGTTAAATATATAGGTTTTTATGTGTACGACAGGTCCTATTAACTATGGTCCCCCGTAATAGCAGATACGGTGGTGAGCTGAACCCTTTTCGAACCGCACTTGTCCTGGCGACGACGCCACTAGTTAACGTTAAGGTCGGGACACTTTGTATCCCTGGACAGGTTTGCCTGTCGATCAGGCACTCGCTGGTGCTCACGTGTGTGTTGTCTGCTTAGGGACAGAAGAAGAGCAGCTTTACCCCTTTCGTGCGCTCGGAGACTGAAAAGCAAAAAAAGCTCGAACCTCGCGGAGAAAACACCTGGTTTTCCACCTAAGACACACCTCCCCAGTACGTACTACTACAAACACGATCCCGACGCCTGAACCCAGGTAATTACCGGGCTTTCAGCCTCATTCAGAGCAGTACCATAACACTTGAAATTTGAGTCGAATTCGGGTGCATGTACAGTTTGTGCAAGAGTAAAGGGGTTAAGCTTGAGCCGTGTACCAATCCGCCTCTGGGAAAAAAGGGGGGGGGGGGGGGGGGGGGGGACGAAAACAAACAAAAGCGAAAACAAAGTAAACAAACAGACCAACCAAGCAAGCAAGCAACACAAAACGAAACAAAACAGAACAGAACAGAACAGAACAGAACAGAACAGAACGAAAAAGAGAGATCGACCTTGAAACCGAAAAGAAGGTTCGTAAATAAATAGAGGAGTTACCGCAAGAAAAACTATGCATGCATATTTATCATGGCTACGGTAGGGTATGGTGTACCTTCAATTTCATGAGGCTCTTTCTTCGGTGGTGGGACTCCATATATATGCCTACCTCGACCGAAAAAGACTGATTTTTTATTTGAAAAAAAAAGCTGACCAGATGATAGCGATAAGAAGAAGCATCTTTTTGGGCGAAACATCTTCTGAGTGACGGATCGGTTCCTCAAATAGAAAGAACCTCTTGGGGGGGGTTTTCAGAGAGAATAAATTGGCGATTAAGAAAAAAAAAAGAAGTGGCGGAACTTCAGCAACGGTAACTACTATTATTACGGGGGACCATAGTTAGTAGGACCAAATATTGTTGGTAAAAATGGTTAAATATATAGGATTTTATGTACACCATAGGTCCTATTAACTATGGTCCCCCGTAATATTATTACGGGGGACCATAGGTGATAGGACCTGTGGTGTACATAAAAGCCTATATGTTTAACCATTTCTACTAACAATATTTGGTCCTATTAACTATGGTCCTCCATATTAATGCTACAGTACTGCCGGATTTGGGGACCGACATGGAAAAAAACGCAACTGTTAATAGTCCCATTTACCCCCATCCATGTACCTGCGCAAAACTTACCCCACATACGTAGTAGGTACGAGTACTGACAAAACACCAAAGTAATTTTTTCTCATTTTTGTCAGCAAGCAGATATATCGGAATCCAAAAGAGGTTGAGAGAGCCCCCCCTCCCCCCCCCCCCCCCCTCCTATTTTATATAGGTTGGGTTGGCGTCGGTTTGGTGACGACACTGTAAAACATGCCGCTCACTACGTGAGCTAGACAACTAGGGTACCGTTTTGTTTTTTGGGGGGGGGTCAGTCGCCCAAAGCTGGTTGTCGAGTTAGATCATTTGTGCGAGGTAAAGAACCTTTGCTCCGCACAATTGGGAATGATCTCATCACGTAGTGTTGAAGGTAAGGCACCCAAGAGGCAGTTACATAGTACTCCCATTGCTGTCTCTGGAAAGGTCTACACCGGAAATGAAATCAACTCATTGAAGCTGTCGTCCATATGCAAGTCCGCTTCACAAGCGGTTCTTAGTAGGATGCAGCTCATCCTTCATGCGACTCGCCAGACACCTCACGTTTCGCTTCGCGCTTGGTGCAAGCACATGACTGCCTGGTCGGTGTAAACCCGACATGCTCCGCCCCGGTATTGTAGGGATGCGAGGGTCTATGGCCATACGACTACGGCCATGCATGAGATCGAGTGCATCTCTCCTATCGAGTACACCCCCCCCCCGCCATTCAGAAACGATTTTCGTCCAAAAAGAACTGCCACTTGTGGGAGTTAGTATAAGGACCGTTTAGGCATCAATATGAAGACCGATGCTTCCCTATCTTTAGGTCCAAAGGGGCATACGAATATATATTAATAGTATGTGCAAGTATATGTATATATTGTATGCAAATATATATTATATACCAGGTATACAAGTACGTATATCTGCAATATATATACGTATATATAACATAATATGTGTACGTACGTATACCTTTCCTTTTATTTATTTGTTTTTCCTTCGTTTTTCTTCCGCTTTTCATTTCCTTCTTTCTGATGATGGTGATTGATCGTTCCAGAGTGACCAATGTTGAAGCTCGTGCTTTCCCGAGCTGTCGGGGACGGAAAACAGAATAGAAGAACCGATCACTACTGTAGTCGAAACTACGTTAAGGGCAGGGGAAAATAAACGTCAAGTGAGGTAGATAAGAGGAGATGAGAGAGAGCGGCTCTGTTCTGCCGCCGTCACCCCCCCCGGGCCCCAGAAAAACGCCTCATGAAAACTAATTTACAACACGCGCGCCGCCTCGAGCCAGATAGATCATCTATCTGCTGTATGTAGTTCCTCTGCTACCTGCCGTTGTGCGAGGTTGTGCAGGGTCTGTAGAGAACATGTTTGCATGTTTTTCGCCCAGGGAACGAACATGTGATACGTACGTAAATTAATCGCGCAGATTATATATACTGCTCTCATCCAGAAAAATGCGTGAGCTACATGGATCATACAGATATCAGGGCTATTTCTGCCACCAAAGTATCTACAAGGTCGTCAACTGGGAATCGATGGTGTGTCCGAGCAAGGCAAGGCAAGGCAAGGCAAAGGGTACGTACACGGAAACAAAAACAAAAAAGAAGAAGAAGATTTCGACATAATAATATCCCACTTTTTTTTTTTTGTTTCTCGAGCCGCAGGCACAAAGGGGAGAGTATACTATTAATAGAATCAAGCAAAATAAAGCTGCCAAAAGAGGCGTTCTTCGATAGAGGTTCACCCTAAAATTTTTCTGGGGCTCCTCACTTAAGGAGCTCCATACCTCACCCGAAAAATGACGTTCAGCAAAAATCGAATTTCATTCCTATGAACAATCCCCCCATGGACCCAAGTATACAAAAACGTCATTTTTCGAAACAAGATTGGCATTATTTACGACGACTTTGGGTTAAGGAGCTTCGTCATTCAGAAAACATTTTAGCGGAAATGTGCAACCTCTGTTGTCGTAGAACGAGTCAAAAACTAAAATTTAAAAACTAAAACGTGAAAGAAAGGTGGATCATACAGTACACCGTGAGGTCTGGCAATAATCCCAACCCGCTACGTGGTACGCCTGGTAGATTGTTTTCACTTCCGACATCATGGTGGCGAGCGACCGTCGCTCCGTTCTGGTGGGAGGTTTGCTAACCATAGGGCTAGCCTACGTACAACAATACTACCTCGTAAACTTCTATAAACTCCCGCCTTTCCTAGGTAACCCCCCCCCTCCCCTCCCCCCCCCCCCCACTCTCCCCTCCCGTCGGAAAAACGCCGAGAAATAGTTCCGAAGAGGCTGACTGCTACTACAGCAGTATACAGCAAAAATCGTACGGCATCAAAGCTACGCCGGTATCTATCTATCGAATTAAATCTTCCACGATACCATATATATTATGGTGGTTGTCGTTTCGAAGAAACCCACATGCACGAGCGGAACTCGTCCTTCCTTATCCGCTTCCCCTTCGGCGCCGTAGTTTTTCTCCCCTCAATGCCCATAGTCTCAAGGGCTGCCCAGAACGTGGGAACAGGAGACAGGAGCGTCGGGGGGGGGGGGGCGGGGGGGGGGTACTCATTTGCTTGACCACGCATCCCTTTCGAGAGGGGGGGGGGGGGGGGGGGGGGCGGAAGGCAGGGAGCAGACGACGGAGAGGATTTTTTCGTTCAACACATTTCAAAGGTTTTGTTTCAACGATGAGGCCGAAAGTATGTAGGTATCGAATATGGCTACAACAGAAGACAACTTCCTGATAAGGCTGTCATCCATGTATGTCTGCTTTGCGAGGACAGAGGGACGGGGGGGGGTGGCGGTGTCTCTTAGTCGTTCCCCAAAAAACGAAGGTGCAGTTCTTCCAGTGGGTCTATCATTAGGTCTACCAGTAGGTGCGCCAATAGATTCACCCGTAGGTCTACCAGTAGGTCTACCAGTACGTCTACCAGTACGTCTATCATTAGGTCTAAGAGTACGTCTACCAGTACGTCTACCCGTAGGTCTACCAGTACGTCTACCAGTAGGTGTTCCAGTAGGTCTACTAGTACGTCTATCAGTAGGTCTACCAGTAGGTCTACCAGTAGGTCTACCAGTACGTCTACCAGTACGTCTACCAGTACGTCTACCAGTACCTCTACCAGTACGTCTACCAGTAAGTCTACCACTAGGTCTTACAGTACGTCTACCAGTACGTCTACCAGTACGGCTACCAGTACGTCTAACAGTACGTCTACCAGTACGTCTACCAGTAAGTCTACCAGTAGTAGGTATTACAGTGCGTCTACCAGTACGTCTACCAGTACGTCTACCAGTACGTCTACCAGTACGTCTACCAGTGAGTCTACCAGTACGTCTACCAGTACGTCTACCAGTACGTCTACCAGTACGTCCACCAGTACGTCTACCAGTAGTAGGTCTTACAGTAGAGAGGTCTCACCATTTTGGTACTGTTCGTGGGAAATGTGGCCGCGTCCGGTGGGGTCGAAGAGCGAGAACATGGCGTCGATATCCTGTTCGGTAAAGAACGTCGTCTACCATGAAGAGAAAAGGTATAGGAGCGGCGGCGCGTTGGCAAAGAACGCAGGACGCAGGAAGGGTTAGGCGTGTTGCGATAGGTAGTATTAAGAGTAGTGGTGCCGCGTGTTGCGCTATATAGGGGTGCTTGTTTTAGCATTTTTTGGGGCTTTTTGTGCTCTTCCTGAACCTGCAGGCTAAAAAATGCCATATATATTTAATGCGTCCGTATATCGCTAGATTTCCAGTATTTTGTGTTTTAATTCCACCATTTTTCGATACACCAACTACTGATGGGCCATGGTGTTCGTCATTTAACTGCATCGGACTACGTACCTGGTACAACTTTTTTTACTTTTTTGCTCCCAACTTTTCAGTGTTTTGCTCCCCAAAATAGGTCGAGTGCTGGGTTGAGGTATAATAGAGCTCGCGTCAAAAGCGAGGAGAGAGAAGCTTCAGGAAATAAATACTGCGGTAGGTGCATCAACCATCGCAGCCCCCACGCATGTGGTTGCCGCTGCCCCCCGCTCAATCGATGCTTGCTGAGGAGTGCTTTGCTCGCTCGCTTTCGCGGCGATCCAAAACTTTTGCGGGTGGAGGGAAGAAGACGGATTCCTCCAGAATTATGACCACAATAGTATATATACGTACTACTATTGTAAGTATGCATTCTGCGCATGGCGACGGGTTTTCGCCCCATAGATCAACGTCGAAGCCAGCAATATAGTACGCGTTTGTACTCTGGCATGAATGTCAACCAGCGCTTATATTCCCGGCTAGAGTTGCACTACAGTAGTTATCACACCAGGTGGAAGGGATTCCCCCCCCCCCCCGCCCCCCCCTCTTGGCTTTCCTAAGAGAAAGTGGGCGAACACACAGACCCTACACGCTTCTACGTAAGCACCTTTCGGAACGGTTTAAAAAAAAAAAACACCATAGGTGTGGGCCTTTGCCAAAAAAAAATTACGACATCCCCGAACGGTTGCTTAGGAGATCGGTCGCTTGGATTGACCTATGCTCTGTAGGTTCTGTCGCCTGACTGGGACTCTGCGCGGTGTTTTCTACATTCCACCGGGTGTTCAGAACGCGTGTTGCTTTACCCATCTTCTTTTTGAATCTCGGCAAGCGGGGGGGGGGGGGTCTCGTGTACTAACTCTGAAACCTGTTGGGGATCATTCAGGAGGTTGGCAGTAGGATACAGTATGTGTAATTAATACGATGTGTCAGCGCCGCAGGAAGAGGAGTGCGTACGGGACATACAGCTGTTGATATTTCTGTAGATACGAAGTACTATTGTATCTTCGCCAACTTCAGGTATGCGTACTCCTGTACATGTAAATAAGAAAGTTTTGTTGTTGGCTGTTTCGTGACCTACTGTAGTCTTCCACTCCAGAGTTGGAGACAGCAACACCATCACCACCAACACCAACACCACCACCCCCACCAACAACGACGACAACGACAACAACGACAACAACAACAACAACAACAACAACAACAACAATAGCGTACCAGTCGTAAGAGTACGAGCACAGAGTACCCAACATGAGAAATAAACGGACGGGCGTACACGCAGCTGAACGAAAAGCTATTGCGCGCGGCCCGGTGCTTACCGGCGTTTTTGCTTTCTTGGCGGTATGGAAAGTGTCCAGCACTTCCAGCAAGAATTTGTTGGGGTCCGTCGGTCTGTGGTACATGACTCTCGTTCCCAGTTCCTGCAGCAACGATGACAACAGCAAACTTAACAGTTCCACAGGTTCAAACAGATCAGACAGATCCCCATTTTAATATCTACCGTACTGCTGTAGATCGTTATGATCTAGATCTTCCGGGTCAGGTACCGTTGTAGACAGTAGCGTGCATCAACATTTATTTTTGTAACACCAACCGGGTGTTGTCCGCAAGGTCTGGTACATCACATGTTTACCGGGTGGGATATCTGTACAGCACGGCACGGGGTTCTTATCGCGCACTTACTTGGTGGTATGTGAAACACGATCGGCAAGGTCGACTGTTACGGGGGACCATAGTAAATAGGACCTACCGTGTAGACAAAAGCCTGTATGTTTACCTATTTTTACTGACGATATGTGGTCCTATCTACTACCGTCGTGGTTCCTCGAAAAAAACAAACAGTGGACGCTCAGTGTTACGAAACGTGTCCCGGCTGGACCTCTTATTTTCCCCCTCGACCTTGATTTGACTCTATTGCATTGTATTTAGAGTTGGCTCCCTAGTTTTGAGCGGTGTTTTCTTGACCCGATTCTCTTATTGTTCGTTCGTGCCGATCTGAGCCTGTTTTTCTTGACGCAATCTTTCTTGACTGACTGCGATCGCCCGCGGTGCTGGGAATATTTGCCTCGTTCATTGTCATGAGAAGGGTGTTGATGTGTGTAGACATCGTATTCCATGCCTTGTACTGTATGATACTGTTGATGACCCTTTTGGGACTACAGACCCGTTTTGAGGACAAACTACTTGAAATTCGAGTGAATTGTCCCGAAAACGGTCCTCCTGCGGTTCTAAAAGGGTTAACTACGGTGCGTATATACTGGTTCTCCGTACTGACTGTGCCGTCGAACAAGCTCTTTTTTTTAGCACTACTTACTGTACGTACGCAGGAGAATTGGATATCGGCCAGCTGGCGGTGCTATCGGACAAGCTCTTTCGCGCAGTACGCCCGTAGAAGTTGGGTCGGCCAGTGCTTAAAGCAGTATCATAGTATTAATAGGATGGATGACGATATCGCACTAATAGCAAGCACTCGCAACACACGGTCGGTCGATACGTACGTACAACTGCTGTAGTACTCCTATCACCAGCAGATTCCAAGACTTAAATTTGATCCACGATTTTACTCAAGTACAGCAGCAAGTGCTTCTTCACCTGGAACAGCTTGCTGATGCCGTGCTGCTCTATGTAAGCCTGGGCGTCCTCCCGTGGGTCCAGCATATCTCGTGCCGCTATCTAACGCAAGGTGACTTCCCTTCTCTTCCTCTATCTCTCTCTCTCTCTCTCTCTCTCTCTCTCTCTCTCTCTCTCTCTCTCTCTCTCTCTCTCTCTCTCTCTTTCTCTCTCTCTCTCTGTCTCTCTCTCTCTCTTCTTCTTCTTGGGGTGCCCTTGCTTGTTTGTGTTGATTGAGCCGCCTTCGTCTCTTTATCGGCTATGATGCTGTGGTATACCAGGTATATCGCGAAAGATATCGTACAAAAAAAACACGGTTGGTTATTTTCACGACGAAGCTCGGTCCCCAGCCCGGAGCAGCCAGCCCGGAGCAGCAGCAGCAGCAGCAGCTCGGATCAATAAGCTTCCTTTCGCGGGGTGTATGCTCTACCCGATCCCAGCAACCCTTCGAGCTTCCAAGCAAGGCTTCAATCTGCCAAGTGTCGGCCGGCGTACGGCTGCTCTCTTGTTCTTGCTGCTGTGTCGACAACCCAAACCGACCCAAACAGAAGGCCCCGAAGTTAATTCCGCCGCATTTTTGCCGTTTCGCCTTGATTTTTCGACGTCTAATCGAGGCAACCCCAGCATACGCCGAGCTACGCAGCGAGATAGACCATCTCGGCCTCCGCAACCCACGGCCTCCCCAGGAAAGCGCACACAGAGAGGCAGCGGTGACGCCTCTAGAAGTGAAGCAACAGAAAGGTTATCGGTACCCTGCTGCCAATAACGTGCGCACTGATTAGAGCTGCCTGCCTGCCCTATACACGCACTGCTGTGGTCATATACAGGCAGCAAAAAAAGACAGAATACCAGGCTACTGTTGGCCGTGCCTGAAAGGAGCTGAGGAGGAGGAGGTAACGGCAGCACCATGAGTGGAGTGTCGGTGCTCCAGCACTTCGAGGCGTACCAGAAGGCGCGAGTGACCTTCGTCCAGGCGGTGGCCGAAGCCGCCACGAGGCCGCAGAACATCGAGGTCATGCAGAACGCGGGCGTGATGCAGCTGCTTCGGCCGCTGCTGCTCGACAACGTGAGTCTTTCTTGCACATACATGCCAATCTGGACGGGAATACAAGGAACTCGTTTGTATCAATATTAGTGTTAAAACGTTTCTCTTGTATTTACGTCCAGAGTGGACTATCATACCAGAGGTATCATATCTGTATCATATGATACGACCGGATTCTCAGCGGTACGACAACAGCTGTACGTGCGTCTTTCAATATTGCCGCGTAGGAATGTCGACAAGGCTATTAACTCGCACTCATACGACATACATGCGTACACTCGTACAATCTTTCGCCCCTTCGCTCTAAAAAGCGGTTCTTATTAATCCTTATAGGACCCCAGTCCCGTTTTGGGGACAAACTACTCATAATTTTTGTGCTTTGTCCCCACCTATGGGACTGCGGTGCTGAAAGGGTTAAGATGCACCTCGACCGCTGAAGGCCTCACGGCGGTTCGCGCTGGGTGCAAGCATCGTCTCTGCCTGGCCGGTGGAAATCCGACGTGCTCCGTGCCGGCAACGTAGGGATGCGAGGGGCTATGGCCATGCGACTGATACGACCATGCATGGCATGAGTACGCCCCCCCCCCCACCCTCCGCTCCGCTCGTCTCCTCTTTGCGGTCTACTCCTCTAGATGTCAAGCTGTGTGTGGGACGCTCATATAGATTCCAGCACTCACCTCGATTCTCGAGGAAATGAGGAGTGCCGTTCGAGCTTTCCCCAATTTCGATGTTCATTTCCCGGACTCTCCCCCTCCCTCTCCCTCTCCCTCTCCCTTTTCTCAGGTACCGAGCATTCAGCAGTCGGCAGCTCTGGCCCTCGGGCGGTTGGCAAACTACAGCGACGACCTCGCCGAAGCCGTTGTTGGGAACGAGATCCTCCCTCAGCTCGTGTACTCGCTCTCAGAGCAGAACAGGTTCGACTACTTCGTCAGACCAACCAGCCCCTGCAGGACTGCACTCCCGTTCAGACGGAAAATTACTCAAACTAAAACTATTACCGGGGGACCATAGTAAATAGGACCAAATATTGTTAGTAAAAATAGCTAAATATTTAGGTTTTTGTATGAACCGTAGGTCCTATTTAATATAGACCCCCGTAATAGGTTACGGTGCCGCCGTAAACCCACCATGTATGGCAAAATAGAGCCTTTCCGGGCACAACGACCAGCTGGCACACCAACCATGTAGGCCTCTCGATAGGGCTAGAGTTCGGGTGAGGGTGAGGGTCAGCGTTAGGGGAAGGGTGAGGATCAGGATTAGGGTCAGGGTTCCGGGTCGGGATGGTGGCCGCCGTGAGCCGAAGCCGGAAAAAGAATCCCCCCATCGGGGGGAAAAAAAAATCCTTCACGGTTTTCGTGACAAAACCCCCTCCCTCATTAGAACACACGCATTATTTATTCGATTCGGGCACTTCTGAAGGAGTTTGCCATACGTGGCGGATTTACGGCTGGTGCTGAGGACGCAGTCACTCGACCGAGTGTCTCTGAGCGGCTGAAGCAAAAGGACTTTTTACCTGGTACCTTGGTATAAGTGGCCCGCCCTATCATAGCCGCGTGGGAGAAATAGGTCGTCTTTTTTTGCCCGATCGTGGTGGTTTTGGCGTGTGTATAGGAAACGGCTCCTCGCAAAGCGAGCACACCATATCACAGCGGCAAACATTTAGGCAAGAGATTATTTACCGCAGTGGTAGGTCATGGTCTAGTCCGACATCTGGAAGACTCCAACAACAACGTATGATATATATATATATATATATATATATATATATATATATATCTCCTCTATCGGGCCCAGAAGAAGAGGAGACACACACACACCCATGTTGCACGCGCCCAAAGATACCACGACAGGGGGAGCTTGATTCTCCAACCGACTACTCGTACGTGAAAAGCTGACAATGGCAACGTGATGTAGATACGTAGCACCCCTGACGAGGTCCGCGGGTGACACCAACTTCAACACCACTGCATCGCCGCTCCCCTTTCGCGTCTGAAGCTACCCCCGTGCATTGGGGGACGCGTGATAGATGGACACAGCTGAGTACCGGGTATGATCTACGATATCGACTCTCCCGCAAGGAAGCCGAAACCAGAAGGTTGAGGTCTTGAATCCCTAATCCCGGCGGAGCCAGAAGGGAGTAAACTATCTATTAAAATTCCTCACGCACACACGGCGAGCGCCTACTAATAGTAGGCTGCATACAGTTTTTTTTTTTCTTCTTCTTTTTTTTTTTTCCCCCAGGCTAGCTTTCTTAACCCGTTCCGTACTGCGGTCCCGTTTTGGGGACAAATCTGTCCGATGGCGTATATGGGAACTGCCGTGCTAGAGGGGATAACGCCTCCTTTCTTCAATGAGGGGGCCGACACTGCATGCAATGAGCGGACACCGCGGGTGTCTAGGCAAAAAAAAGCGGGACCGTGAAATACCACCGTGAAAAACCAGCAGATGATGTCCATCCTGCAGCCTTCCTTGCTGTCTGTCAACACGCGCAACTTTTTTTTTGTTTCATCATCGCACGCGCACACCGGCATGCCCCGCAGCTAGCTGGAGGGACCAGTCCTATATGTTGCAGCTCATAAATGTCGAAAAAAATTCAACGTGCAAGTTGTTTTCCACACGCCTCTGTCGTCAACCCCCCTATTGGGACGGCACTCCCTCCCGTTTAGCGGACAAGCCGCCTGGCATTCGAGGCAGACATATACATGTGCATCTTGCAGTGCAGCGCTGAAGGGGTTGATGAACGACAACCCGAAGCCGTTTCCCCTTTTCGCTTCTCCCTTTATCGCCACCACCCTGGTACTTGCACGCCTTTTTTTTTATATTTGCGCAGGTTTTATAAAAAGGCGGCGGCTTTCGTGCTGCGAGCGGTGGCCAAGCACTCGCCGGACTTAGCGCAGGCGGTTGTAGATTCCGGGGCCCTTGACGCACTCGTCCCCTGTCTCGAGGTACACCTTCTACATACGGATGATACATATATATGTACGCTTGTGCCCGTGGCTTTAGGGGTGCGTTCATGGTTGGGCGTCCTATTCGAAGTCCCTCTTCTCGAATATTTGTCACCTTGTTTTGGCCTCTGCAAAAAAAGGCGAGGTTTCTGCCTCCAGGATTCGGTTGCGCTGATGATGTCGTTCGGTACGGCAGCAATTCGATCACACCATTTTTATTTTTATTTTCGGTTTTCCATTGCTGGGGCACGTTTGCTATCAGTAGATGTGCACCGCAACCGCTGACCAAGACGTCAGCGCTCCATGATAGCTCAGCGATTTCGGTGTGTAGACAGTCAAACAAAAGGTTGAGGACAGTGCGCGCTCGGGCCTTTCTTTGGCGCTCTGCGAGTGATGCCTGCGTTCTGGCGAAGGAACACGACTGCACTCAGTCCTACCGCTAAACGAACTCGTTCTTCATGACCCCGCCTTGTGAAAATATTGGCTCGGTTCCAGGAGTTCGACCCGACGGTAAAGGAGGCGGCGGCGTGGGCTATCGGGTACATCGCGCAGCACACGGCTGGTGAGCTACAGCAAACCAAGAACACCCCCCCCCCCCCCTCCCAATTGTAGGAGGTGTCTCTTTGTAGGAGTAGAAACGGTGCCACGTCTCGAAAGGGATGCGTGGTCAATGGTCAAATGACTAAGGCAAGCAACAAACGAGTACGCCCCCTCCCCCCCGCCGCCCCGCCCACATTCACCGTGCTATATACCAGGTATATAATACAGTAGTAAAGCACACCGTAACCAAACTGTGGCAGAAGCTCCCAGCGTCTGCTGGAAAGCAAACGCGTGCGGTCTGCACGTGCATACAGCCGCCCTATATGCGGCAGCCGAGTGCCTTTCCAACGCTGTCACCTCCATCTCATATCTTTGCGAATCATCGAGTGTTAGAGTCGAACGCCATTTTGGACTAGAAACCCGCTGTTGTCCACGTGGCTACATGCCTCTGGTTGGACCAAGAAGACAAGTAGTTCAACCGAGCGGCTTTCTTTGAGAACGGCGACCGTCTCCGCCTGGTTATGGCCCCTCACAGCATGTACCCGACTCGCAACTTCCTGTGGATCTTGTACATGGGTTTTGTCAGGGGGAGTAAGAGGCCGAAGCGTCGGAAATGATGGCCGACGCATTATCTCGCCCTCATGACGTCATTATCAGTATCCACTGACCCTCTCCCTCCTTCCGTCGCTCC
This sequence comes from Nereocystis luetkeana, assembly GCA_031213475.1. Classification (NCBI taxonomy): domain Eukaryota; class Phaeophyceae; order Laminariales; family Laminariaceae; genus Nereocystis; species Nereocystis luetkeana. Next base: position 5,843,745 of record JARUPZ010000011.1, on the reverse strand, counting down.
TTACCCCCCTCCCTCCCTTCCTCCCTCCCTTCCTCTCCTCCCTCCCTACCTATCTCCCTCTCTCCTTCCCCCCCTCCCTCCCTCCCTCCCTCCTTCCCCCCCTCCCTCCCTCCCTCCCTCCCTCCCTCCCTCCCTCCCTCCCTCCCTCCCTCCCTCCCCCCCTCCCTCCCTCCCTCCCCCCCTCCCCCCCTCCCTCCCCCCCTCCCTCTCTCCCTCCCTCCCTCCCTCCCACGCACCCACCCACCCTCCCTCCTTCCCTCCCTCCCACGCACCCACCCACCCTCCCTCCTTCCCTCGCCTCCTCCCTCCCGCCCCCCTTCCCTCCTTCCCTCCCCCCCCCCCCCCCTCTCCCCATTATAACAGACCTGGCACAAAACGTTCTCGATGCAGGTACTGTGCCGCTACTGGTGCTGTGCATCCAGGAGCCCGAGATCACGCTTAAGCGCATATCCGCTTCGGCGATGAGCGACGTCTGCAAGCACACCCCGGAACTGGCACAGGCGGTGGTGGATGCCGGGGCTGTGGCTTACCTGTCCCCGCTCATCATGCATCCCGACTCAAAACTAAAGCGCCAGGTTAGAGTAGGGGCACTGGGTTCGGGGTGGGGGGTGTGATTTTGTTCGTTCTCGCTCTGAGCCTGGGTGCAACCGCCTTCCGTTATCCGTATACGTGTGTTGGAGGCGCTCTTACAAGAGCAGTAGGTTCTGTTGCTTGTGGCGTGAAGGCGACTCACAGTACCAGGTGTTCCTCTAACAATCTCAGTAGGTTGTGTCGCTTGTGGCGGGAAGGCGACTCGCAGCAGCAAGTAGGTGCTCCAATAGTAAGCGCAACAGGTCCTATTGAGGTGAAAACCGGGGCGGCATATACGGCACAGTAGGCGCTCCGATAACAGGACCGGCAGGTTCTGTTGATTGTGGCATGGAGCGGTATGGGCAGCAGTAGGTGTGCTCCTACAATAAGCTCAGTAGGTATCGGTTGATTGTGACAAGGGGCGGTATCGATTACGGGGGGGGCTATAACAGGGGGACATGGTGATCAAGATCAAATATACGTACTGTAGTAAAATTACTGCAATATATAGGGTTTTGTGTGCATGATAGGTCCTGATCATTACGGCCCCGTGTAATATGAATAACATGCTCAGTAAACATACTGCACTACTTAGGTTTTTGTGTGCAAGTTGTGTCCTGATTACTACTATGGTCACCCGCAATACTTTGTCCAACTACTAGTAGCAATAGGGTGCGTGTGGCCACTGCCATCCCGTATTCATTTAGCTCGCTCCGGATGTTGATGATGTGACATGACAAGCGCCAGAACACGCAAACAATATAACGAGATGATCGTTTCACAGGAATTCATTTTTGCTCGCTCCAGACACGCCACGTGTTACCGCTACGTAGAGCGTAGAACACGAAAAACAAAAATCATACCAGGTACGTGAAGATAACGTTTTTTTTATGCCACCGGCAAGTCTTTTCTTATCACAGAAAAACAAAAAAACGAAAAAACGAAAAACAAAAAAAAAACGAAACGAAACGAAAACAGTTTGGAAAAAAAAAAAAAAAACGGTTTCGGGGTAGTGTAGTGATCCTTTTTCCTCTTCCTCCCGAAAACAAAAAAGGTGTGCTGCTGCCTGGGGCAAATCGCGAAACACTCGGTGGACCTCGCGGAGGTGGTCGTGGAAGCGGAAGTCTTCCCGAACATACTCAAGTGTCTCAGGGACTCCGACCTGTACGTGCGGAAGAACGCGGCGACTTGCATACGGGAGATCGCCAAGCACACGCCCGAGGTGAGAGGCACGACGAAAACATGAGATGAGGGAGCGTTTTATACGCTCGATAGGAAGACCCAAGGGCCCTTACGTCATCCGCTCAGAGAGCGGCGAAGTGGTACTGCTACGTTCTGTCCCGTTCGTACTATAAGGAGCTTTGGGGTTCATTATTAGTATACACCCGGTGTTTATGTTTAGGTACATAGTGGTCTATAGTGGTCTGTAAGGACGACGGGGGGGTGGGTAAGTTTGTCAGTATTAATGGTATCCGGTGGAATTTGGTAGGTGGACCGCGTGCCTTTCGAGATCGATTTCGCGGGTTCGAGTCTCACCGAGCGCATACGACTCGCAGAGACTTTTTTTCTTGCATAAGAATCGATCAGCGGAAAGCGCGAGAGTTCGAAGTTGAGAACATCCGATGAGCATCGACGAGCAGTGGGAATGCTGAACCCTACAGCAGTATATGCGCGATAAAAAAATGAAAAGCACGTACCGGGGGGGGGGGGGGGGAGAAGGGACATGACACTTGCGAGCACGGCTTGTTGCCCAGGAGATCGCCCGAGGGCAAACGCCTCCTACGAGTGGTGATGAAAACAAAAAAAGAAAGGGATGAAGTAGTGTTGCGTTACCATCCGACGGTAGCGTGAAACAGCATGAATGACCTTCAGCGTTTGATCGGTTCAAAAACAAACATTCCCGGGGAAAAAAAGGGTAGCCTAAGGGAAGACAAAAAAAAAACGAAAAAAAAACTGTGATATGGTACAAGTGTGGCAATTATTGGGGGGTGCACACGTAAGGGGGTAGCGTCTGGAGAATAAGATGTTCTTGCTGGTGATTCCGGGCGACGTACGTAACCAAAGCGAGATCACACATGCTCATCGTTTTTTTTTACACAGTTCGCATTATTACGGGGGACCATAGTTAATAGGACCTATGGTATACATAAAAACCAATATATTTAACCCTCTTTACTAACAATAATTGGTCCTATTAACTATGGTCCCCCGTAATAGTGAATAATAACAGCAGTGAACACTGTTTTTTTCGTTTGGCACACCCGACAGTGTTTAGCAGGGGGCTGCAACCATTGATCACCCATAAAGATGAGCATTCCCCGAAAGCAATAGCAGCCTATGTGGCAGATGTTGGGTGTCGCACGAGGGGTCGCCGCATGCTCCTCGTTGTTTTTTTTTCAGGTGTTCGTACAACACGGTAGACTCCCACAATTAATAGAAGCAAAGGACTGGTTAGGGCGGTTTGCCACTACTGCGCACAGACAGTGCGATGAGCTTCGACGTCGATCGCTCATAAGAAGAAACCGAGAGAATGAAAAAAAAAAGAAGAGAAAAAGATGAAGCCTGTGCACAAAGTCTAACTCCCTTGCTCGTACTATTAATACCTACCTACTCCTGGCTTAACATCGATAGACGACATCGTCTCTCTCCCCCCCCCCCCCACCGTTCAGAAGACCGAGGGAAAAAAGGAAACCTATGCATAAACTCTGTCTCCCTTATGTGCCTCTTCCAGGTTAAGTCGATAGACTGTATCGTCCCCCCGCCGCCCCCTCGCTTCAGAAAATCAAGGGAAAACAGTAAACCTATGCAAAGTCTAACTTCCTTCTGTACCTGCTCTTGGCTTTACATCGATAGACGACATCGTGTCTCCCCCCCCACCCCTACTCCAGAAAATTAATGGAAAAATGGAAACCTATGCACAAAGCCTATCTCCCTTCTTTACCTACTTCCAGGTTAACATCGACAGACTACATCGTGCCCCCCCCCCCCCCCCCTCCTCCAGCTCCGTCTCGAAAGGGATGCGTGGTCAATGGTCAAACGACTATTACTAAGACATGCAACAAATGAGTACGCCCCCCCGCCCCCCCCCCCCCCCCGCCCCTCCAGAAAACCAAGGGGACAAAAGTAAACCTATGCACAGAGTCTAACACCCTTCCTTCTCTACCTTCGACCGTCTTAACATCGATAGACGATATCATTGCCCCCCCCCCCCCCCCCCCCCCGTGTCCCTGCCACTCGTTTGGTCACGTATGTAACCCTTCGCGTATGCCCAGCTGGCGAAGCTAATCGTCAACTCCGGTGGAGCGGCGGCTTTGGTGGACTACGTTGCGGACGCCCAGGTGAACAAAAATAATTAAAAACGCAGGACAGAATATGGTACCGGACACAGATTAAGGAAATAGGAAATGCTGGGATTCTTACTATGGGTTTCTTGTTTAAGAATGAGTGCGTACTGCAAAACAAAACAGCAAGGTAGCGACTCTCTTAATTTTTTATTTCCCTGTAGAGCTCAGCAGAAGAAACAGGAAGTCTATTCCTGACGGCTGGGTTTCTTGTTTAAGAACGGGTGCATTCTGCACACAAGTCAGTGTATCAACTCCAGGACGAATTTCTTATTTTCCTGTCGATCTCTAGCCTGCCTTTCCTCAATACCCGTTTTGGTTGATGTCCTGTAGAGGAACTCGCGCAGGCAGCTTATTTTGCTTGTAAGTAACTGTCGTCGACCTTAAACCTGGGGTGCGGCGGGACCGTGACGGCGGAGGCTTCAGGAAACTCGAGAAAAGGAAAAAAACGAAGCCGTGAAGCCACTCAGAGCTCTGTTACCATTGAAAGAAGGGAGAGGTTGCGCGCATGATAAGCCCCCCCCCCCCCTCCCCCCCTGTGTCTCTGGAAATGCCTACACCGGAAATTCAATCAACTCATTGAAGCTGTCGTCCATACGCCAAGTCCGCCTCAAAAGCGGTTCATAGTAGGATGCAGCTCACCCTTCATGTGACTCGCCGGACACCTCACGGCGCTTCGCGCTTGGTGCAAGCAATGTTTGCCTGGTCGGTGAAAACCCGGCATGCTCCGTCCCGGCATTGTAGGGATGCGAGGGTCTATGGTCATACGACTACGGTCATGCATGAGGTCGAGTACATCTCTCCTATCGAGTACACCCCCCCCCCTCCCCCCCTGTCCCCATGGCCACACCAGAAAATAAATCGATTAATTCTACGTTTTCATCTATATGCAAGAAATCCCGCCTCACAAGCGGTTCTTGGTGTAAAGGATGCAGCCCACCCTTCACGCGACTCGCCCAACACCCGGCGTGTCGCTTCGCGCTTGGTGCAAGCAAGCAATGTCTGCCTGGCCGGTGAAAACCCGACAGGCTCCGTCCCGGCATTGCGTACCAAGTATAGGGATGCGAGGGTCTATGATCATACGACTGATACACAATCTCTACCTGGTATGTAACATATCGAAACAATGTAATGAGTGCCAAAATGTTGGGGACGTCTCTATCAGGAGTAGGAACGGTGCCCATTGTCGAAAGGGGTGCATACGTGGTCAATGGTCAAATGCCTAAGGCAAGTAACAAATGAGCACGCCCCCCTGCCCCCCTGCCCCCCTGCCCCCGTGCCCTTTCCTCCCCTGTGTACGGGCACTCCCGGTGTATCGTACCATAGGGCAACGCTAAGCTGCCCGGCATCATGGCCGTCGGGTACATCGCGGCCTTCAGCGAAACCCTGGCTCTGGCTGTCATCGTGTCCAAGGGAGTCGCCCCGCTCAAGGATGTGGGTTTTATAGCGTTGGATATCGTATACCGATAAATGTCCAAAAAAACGTTTTTTTTGCTTCCCGGTATGCTGGTATGATATATCGATTCGGACGCATTTTTGTTGTTGCCTTCCATCATCCCCTGCTGGCGTCCCCTTGTTTTTGTGGTATGAGATGCATATACACACGGACGAGGCCTTTCAATTATATCAAGTAATCGAGATCGTACGTATCGATTATTATACAGGTATAATACGGGGGACCATAGTATCAACAGGACCTATGATACACACAAAAACCTACATATTGTTTACAGTGCGCAGTATTGTTGTTTTTGTTGTTGTTATTGTTGTTGTTGTTGTTGCTGCTGTTGTTGTTGTTGTTGTTGTTGTTCTCTCATTAAGTCACAATACAATGCAGTCCGTGGTCGCAGGACAGGCTCCAATAACTCTGGAGTGGAAGAAATACCCCGCTCGGTACGTATGAAACAAGCAAATAATAGTACACACGATAACTGAAGCACATCTACACCTCAGACAAAACATAAAAAAGGGAGGTCCGCGCAGTGTACCTATTGGTGGCCCGAAAGGCGTAGGTATACCCATTTTTGGCTAATTCCCAAATAATAACCTTGAACCCCTTCAGCACTGCAGTGCACAGTTACATTTTATTTATTTATTTTGCTCATCCCATTTATTATCTTCGCACATCTTCTTCTCTCTCTCCTTCCAACTCGTAACTCGGATCCGGGGTCACATAGCAGGCTCTTCTCCCCCCTTCCCGCTACGGTACGTGCCTTCATTTTTTATCGCGAGAAGATTTCAGCCTTTTCTTCCCTCGTCGACTCGCATCGAATTGTTACATGCAGAAACCTAAATCTGACACTAATTTCAAGTGTTTTTTCTTGTGCCCGCGAATGGGAGTGCAGTCCTTGAGGCGTGAAGGGTTTCCCTCGATTCCTTTCACTTTTTTGTTGGTAGGCCTGCTTGCAGGCGATCAGGAAAGTTGGACCGAAGGGACCGAAGGGAGGGGGGAGGGGGGAGAGGGGGACTTACTTACTGGCATAATCGTGCTTCCTCCGCGCCCGTGATGATGACGACGAGGATGATGATGATGATGATGGTGATGATGATGATGATGATGATGATGATGATGATGATGATGATGATGATGATGATGATGATGATGATGATGGTGATGACGATGATGACGATGGTGATGATGATGATGATGATGATGATGATGATGATGATGACGATGATGATGATGATGATGACGATGATGATGATGGCTTTGATTGTTACCTCAAAATCAAGTCTTCCGTGTTTTTTGTTTTGTTTTGTTCTGTGTGTTTCCTGATGTCATGCGGAACTACCGGGTCGCAGTCAGAACACTGCTAGCCTGTGCTGACTGGCTGTTGCCCTGCCGCCAAACATAAGCGGGTGCTCTGTCTTTTTTTTACCCCGACAGCACTGCACCGACGTTCGTTCGTGAAAAAAAAAGAGTCAGATGTGGTGTGGGACAGTTTTGCTGACTCAACCCTCTCGCACTTCCCGCGACAAAAAAAAGGGCAGACACACATGGTTTTGTGTTTACAGTGGCTCATTTGGTTTTGTCTTGGTTTGGTGGGAACCCGCCGGGGTTCGATTCCCGACCGTCATATATACGCTATTAAAAGTAGTCTCATTAATAGTTGGGCCGGACCACTAAACCGCCGGGGCGACCGGTACATAGTGTGCCAGCCTAAATTCAACCTTTCGATCACGAAAAAAAAAAACACGAAAATGAATACCTGGTATATAAAAAATAAACAGGGAAACCGAAGAACAAGAAAGCTCAAAAATATTTTATATTTTTCTGCCATCCCCCCGCCCATAGGGATGCGAGGGTCTATGGTCTTACGACTACGGCCCATGCATGACAATGAGTACATGAGTACATCCCCATACGACTACGGCCATGCATGACATGAGTACTCCCCCTCCCCCCCCCCCCCGCGCCTCTCCCTCCCGTTGCCGCTTCCTGCCTGCCCTCCTTCCGTCTACATCTGACAGGCGTTAGTCGCCGAGCCCGAGGATCACATCAAGGCAGCTTCCGCGTGGTCTCTGGGACAAATCGGTCGGCACACGCCAGATCACGCGCGCGCATTAGCGGAGGGCGACGTCCTGCGACACCTCCTGGTAAGGGCATCCATACAGGGGGGAAACTGGGAGGCGGGGGTGGGGGAAGGGCGACGGGTGGAGAGGGAGCGGGGTGGGGGGAGAGGGAGGGGGGTGGAAGGGGGGAGAGCGGGGGGGGGAGAGCGGGGGGGGTGGAGGAGGGGGAGGGGGGTGTGGACGGGGGGGGGGGGTAGAAGGAGGGGGAGGAGGCGGGTATTTATTTATTGCTTGCCTTAGTAGTTTGACCATTCACCGTTCATCCCTTTCGAGAAGGAGCGCAGAGGGGGGGGAGGGGGGGGGGCATGAGGGGTGGGGAGGGGGGGGGGGGGGGTCGTGGTTCTCGAGAGGACGGTGGATGGGTTGTCTATTCAAAAGGAGGGGGGGGGGCTCTGGCATTCTACCCGCTTGACCGTTGGCTTCACGCCTCTGTATCTTTTCTGGCCTTAACCGTTAAAATCTAGACGCAAAAAGTACGGCGGTTGTGGTGGTAGCTTCGTGGCCTCTTTCCCAGCGATCGGCGATACATATTCTCCCCTATTTCGCTGTGAGTAGCGGTCATACGGGGGGAGGGCGGCGGGGGGGGGGGGGGGGGTGGCAGCCATTGAGCCGGTCACCACGGCAGCACGCGCGCGCACATCACGTGCGTCGAGACAGGCACCCTATCCGGCGCTACCATATCTCGAGATCCGCTTCCCGCCCACTCGGCGGGCTGACCGGCTCCCTCAATGGTGGCCGCCGTCGGGAAGGGGGGGCTTCTACGTTTTCTCGGCGGGGATAGTCTTATGTCATCGGAGTTTTTTTTGTTTTCTACCGAGGCATCGGTCGGGAGTCTGGGGCACTCTGACGAGGGACAACCCCCGAAGAACTCCTCCAGACTCGATCGAAACCCACCCCTCAAAATTTGCAACAGCATCGATCGATCCGTGCGCGCGTTGGATATATAAATACCGGTAGAAAATTCGTGTAATGTCACTTTGGGCTGAAACGTAAGCAGCGTCTAGGCATAAAACGTGTGTAGACGCAACGGTCCTTACATTTACGTCCAGCGTGATATTTTGAATATGTATCTAACAGACTCATCCCGAGTAGGACAGATCGTGTACAGATTATGTACAGATCATCTCCAGATAGATCATCCTCTAGATCCTTCAGGGCAGATAGATATGATATAGATAGAAAGATAGATAGATAGATATATACAGTGGATATATCCCTGATCTGTAGGATCTGTATGATCTGTATGATCTCGCCCATGATGCCGGGTGTGAAATGTCGTCTCACTGGTTGACCTCCTCGAGTAAGCAACTACTGGTACTGGTTATTAATAGTACGATACTTTTACCAGTACAGTATGCTTCGAGTCTTGTTTCAAAACTGTAGTAGCTGCCTACAAGTTGCTGTTGGTCGGGTGCGCGCGAAAAAAACTGTTTCAAATGCCACGTTTCGGGTGAGACGCTTCGAGCTCACCGTGAGAGGGCGCCACCCCCACAAGGCTCTGAAAATAAGCCACCACCCCTCTAAGGCGGCATCCATTGCTCCTCCACCTAAAAGGACTGTTGAAGCATACATATATGACGTACTAACGGTCCTTACGGTTCCCCGTCCATGCTATTATTAATAATACCTGGTAGCTGTTTAAAAGTGGGTCTCCAGTCTGGACCGAAATCGTTTAAGGGTCGCTTAGGCATATACCTGGTATATAGTGTCCAAGCGGTCCTTATTTATTTATTTTTATTTTATCATCCCATTCATTATCTTCGCACATCTTCTTCTCTCTCTCCTTCCGACTCGTAACTCAGATCCGGGGTCACATAGCAGGCTCTTCTTCCCCCTTCCCGCTACGGTACGTGCCTTCATTTTTATCGCGAGAAGATTTCAGCCTTTTCTTCCCTCGTCGACTCGCAGCGAATTGTGCCTACCCACGCTGCAAGGCGCTCTCAACAATTGAATCCTTTTTTATTTTTGCAAATAAAGTCAAAGTCCGACCCCCCTGGGGCTCGAACCCAGGACTCAAACAAGTAGAATTCGAGGTTAACCACTTGAACCACCGGGGCGATGCTTCCGCCCAAAGTGCTACTACAGCTGGGGTTGTTTATTTGGGCCTCGCCACTTCTTCAACTCCTTTGTTCGCTCACGCCTGCCTGATCTCTAGAAACGAAAAATATAAATAAAAATGGACTGACCTACGGCAATTCCCGTATTTCGATCGACGATCTACCGTACATACATGCATTACGGAGGTGGGAATAGCGGAACATCATAGCACAGAGAAAGATAAAAAAAAAGAAAAGGCTGTGTACACACGCGAGCGCAAAAACCTGATTCCTCCTGTCGAGGTCGTCTGCTGTGACTTGCATCTTGACACTAGGATCAAGAAGAAGTGTATCCTGATAAATGTGAGCGCACCGAAGCTAGAATATGCGGGAGAGGTATGGGAAGGGAACGCGAAGTTCGTAAAACAGCTGGAAACAGCAGTACTGATGATAGCAGCTAGCTGAAAGAAACTAAAACGCTGAAAGTACGACTATTAATAGTGATACTTCGAAGTACAGTATGAAGAACAGAACCGGGAATGTACACACTCTAGACAAATAGAGAATAGAGACATGATAAAATTGAAACGGCAATATAAAAGAAGGAACATGCCAAAAAAGAAGTTGCCAGCCATAGTTGATAGAGCTGTATGGGGAAAAGTAACCAAATGGCGAGCTGGAATAAGGTGGGATAGCGTAGTTGAGAAAGTATGGAAGGGTACAGGAGGGAACAAAGAAGAGGTGATGTCCGTAGAGAAGTTTGGGAGGTACAAAGCAGAAGCAGAAGAAAGGATAGAAAGAAGGGAAAGGCTAGCGCTAAGAGACAACGTGAAACCTGACAAACACTTACCAAATAGAAACATACGTGGGTTTAAGCGAAGGCGTAGGAATGAAAACGTATTTGCACGGCCCGATGGACTTCGCGAAAAGGTTGAAACGGCGATTTTGCGGAAGTGATCTGGAACCGCCAGAAAGAAGAAAGAGGTATACCAGTAGTAGCCGGGAGGAGGAAGAAGCATAAGCACAGATGTGCCTGTGTGGCAAAGCAATAGACAATATTTACTGTAGTAGTGGAACTCACATCTAAATAGTAGGAGAATGTGAAACATACTAGAAGAAATGAGGGAAATAGACGAATGTGACGTGGAGGAGTTTGATGCACTGTTACGGGGGGCCATAGTTAATAGGACCTATGGTATACATAAAAACATATATATTTAACCATTTTCACTTATAATATTTGGTCCTATTAACCATGGTCCCCCGTAACAGATAGCAACGAGAAAACGATCGCTATCCTAGGAGGTAGACGGTGGCCACGGGCGGCGAAACTGGAAGGGGATAAGACCAGCGGAACATTTATATGTAATATGTGGAAACAACGTAATGAGCTCCGAATTGCTGGAGGTGTCTCTGTTAGGAGTAGGAACGGTGCTCCGCCTCGAAAGGGGTGCGTGGCCAATGGTCAGAATACTTAAGGCAAGCAACAAATGAGCACCCCTCCCCCTTCATGGGCGTATCACGTAGTTTGTACATGGTAAGGCACCCACGGGGCAGTTACATAGTAAACCCATTGCGGTCTCTGGAAGTGGCCACGCCAGAACATAAATCAATATCATTGGCGCTGTCATCCATGTGCAAGACCGCCTCACAAGCGATTCTTAGCAGGATGCTGGTCACCCTTCATGCGGCTCGCTCAACACCTACCTCCCGTTTTCGCTTCTCGCTTGGTGCAAGCAATGTCTGCCTGGTCGGTGAAAACCTGACGTGCTCCCTCCTGGCATTGTAGCGGTGCGAGGGGCTATATGGTCAAAACGACTACGGCCATGCATGACAATGAGTACACCCCCCCCCCTTCCCCCCCCCCCCCCCGTGTCTCGTTCGATTGGTGTCTCTTTATTACTTTTGCCCCCGTTTTCGATTTTGATGGCTTTCGTTTTTTTCTCCCCGCGTCTCATTAAAATCGTATCTCGTTTGATGTACCACTCTGCATCCAAGTACTAGCACCTCTTGTACGTGAGTATTGAGTCAAAACGGTCCCCACCATTAGGGTCAGAGTGACATGGTCTATTACTACTTGGTTTCCTGCCTGCGGGGAATTGTTTCTATTAATAGCAAAATTTATGAGCGGGAGAAACGTTGAAGCTGCTGCTGCTGCATGCACGTGCGTGTGCTCTTCACATCACACCGTCATTTCTACCCTAACGCCCATCACAACTAACTGTAACTGGTGTCCGTGCCGATTCTTCGATTCCATTATATATAATAGAGAGATACAAGCTCTTCTGTGGTCACACACCTACGACGCGGAGACACTATTACGGGGGGCCATAGTTAACAGGACCAAATATTGTTAATTTTTTTTGTTAAACATATAGGTTTTATGTATACCATAGGTCCTGTTAACTATGGCCCTCCGTAATACATAGTTGCGCAGTAAACAGAGCCATGTTCATCGTACAGGATACGACAGACACAACATACAGGACCAACACAAAAATTAACAGGACCAAATATTGTTAATTTTTTTTGTTAAACATATAGGTTTTATGTATACCATAGGTCCTGTTAACTATGGCCCTCCGTAATACATAGTTGCGCAGTAAACAGAGCCATGTTCATCGTACAGGATACGACAGACACAACATGCGCATTCTACGAAACTGACCAAAATAAAAAAATCGTGCCAAGTAGTACCTGGTACGTGTACATGGTTGAGGATGGCAAGCGCAGTAATAATAACGAAGACAACTGTTGTGCACGAGGCTCTTTCGTTTCCGTAGTTTTGTTCTTTCGGATTTACTCCAAGTAGTAATAAGAGTGATCAACGTCAAAGCTCAATGCTACCTACCAGGTACACATCACATGGTCGGATGGCAACAATAACTATAACTGACCCACACCGATGGCGTGGGGATGGAGCTTGGATGCAGCTTAGGAGTTAAGAATAGGACGACATGAGAAGGAAGGAGCAAGGAACGCAAATGGAGTAGACAAGCCGGAAGTTGGCACGGAAGGGAGGTAGACTCGGTGCGTGGGGTTTCCTTTTGTTCCCGAGGCTTTCTTCTTTCGGGAAAGTTATGAGTGATCAACGTTGAAGATCATGCTGCACATTGTCGGATGGCAAAGAGAAACAATAATAATAACTGCAAACATGTTCTGTCTTCTGGCCGTGCCCCCCCGTTGCCCCCCTTGCCCCCCTTACCCCCTGCCCGTACGGATCTCTTCGTACCTGTGATATCTGGTACTACATCTACTACATCTACTACATCTACTACATCATCTACTACATCTACCACATCTACCACATCTACCACATGAGGCGTGCATGATTCACGGTGACAGCAGCGACGATCTGAGAACGAAGAGCAAGCGCGCCCTTAAGGCGATCCTCGCTAAGTGCACACACCTTCAGGTACTGTGTTGTACCGACAGCAGTACCGACAGTACCGACAGCAATACCGGCAGCAATACCTACAGCTGTAGTACGTATGTAACAATGCTCGACTACATAAATGGTTGCTACGGGAAATTGAATGCAGGGGGATTGAGATAGGATACGGTAGGGAGCGTAGACAAAGAAAGATACCCTCGGGGAGTCGGGTATCTATACCTGGTGGATATATACTGCTGTCGTACTTGGTACATACCTGGTACGCGAAATAGTAGGTGACGTCACGATTCCGAAGGCCCATATATATCTACTATTACGGGGGACAATAGTTAATACGACCAAATAGTGTCAGTAAAAATGGTTAATATATACCAGGCTTTTATGTATATCACAGGTCTTAACTATGGTCCCCCGTAATATTAGTATCTACAACAGCAGCAGTATTAATGGTAGATTATTGTACTATTAATACTATTATACTATTACGGAGGGCTATAGAAAATATTCGTAGGACCAAATATTATGAGTAAAAATAGCGAAATACATAGGTTTTTGTATGTACCGTGGGTTCTTTTAGTATGGTCCCCCGTAATACGATTATACGAGAGTCGATGCGTAACAGTAGTGACCAATCAATGCAAATAATATTACGGTGGACCATAGTTAATAGGACCTATGGTATACATAAAAACCTATATATTTAACCATTTTCACTAACAATATTAGGTCCTATTAACTATGGTCCCCCGTAATAGCGAATAGACGGAGCCCACTATAAATACATACATACGAGATCGATGCAAGCACGGAGAGAGACGAGAGAGATACACGCACAACTCTGTAGTAGAGAATGTATCCGTAAAGCCTGGACCTACGTACCTGCTCGCCTACGATACAGCAGTAGTAGTAGTCGGAGTCAACTTGAGATCGGCCTTTAGAACCGCGGTCCCGTTTTGGGGGCTAACTACCTAGAATTAGACCGATTTGTCCCCACCACGGGACTGCGGCCCTAAAGGGGGACAAGGGCACGATATAAGAGAGAGACACACGTAATACTACCGCAGCGGCTGTTGACGATACCTCCGTTCGGAAAGGCCCTACGTTACTTACCTATTGCCTACCCACCTACCCACCTACTTACCTATTACCTACCTACCCATACATATCTACGAGGTACCTCCAAGATGACGATGACGATGATGATGATGATGATGATGATGTTGTCACATTAGCTCTACTAACTAACTCTTGTTATCTGAAGTCCTGCCTGACAGTGTGGTTACGAAACAGGCTGAAAAGCAAAATAAACAAATGAAAACAAAAATTTGCGTCTCCACGGGCGAAAACAAACGAAATCACGAAGTAGCGCACACGGCGCGGCAGCCAGTATCATACGACCAGTCAGTCCGTAACGGAAACGGTACTACTAATAAACGGTTTGTGACCTGCGACGATATATAATATATACTCGGTGTGTAGCTCTCTTCTTGTCATTATTATTAGACGGATCCAAACAAGACCGAGATAAGGGCACGAGGTATGTACGAAAGATACACACACATACATAGATACAAACATACTGTAGATAATGTGTCCGTTCGGAGAGGGCTCGTGGACCCCTCCCCCCCGCCCCCTTGCACAATGTGGGCATAAAAACATCTTCGTTATGGAGACGTATAATATATTATGAACAACGTAGCGAAATCCATGTGCAGCCTCAGATTTCGTCTTTCTCACATACATACGGGATGTAGATCCTGCATGAATGACGAGATCATATTCATATGAAATCCACAAAGGTATTAATAGTATTAAAATAGGACGCGTGATCGAAGAATCACACACAGTACAAGCAGGCACAGATGGATGAGTTCCGACGAAATCCTTTATCTCTCAGCTTTTGTTTTTTCATCCTATACAAATTATTATTACGCTTGCCATCCGACAATGTGTAGTGTTGTTCTAATAAACGACTATAATAACAGAAAGCGAAGAATGAGTACAAAAGCGCGGCAGTATCCTACGACAACTAAAAACTGATGTGACGCTCATGAAGACTACTACAACCATCCTATACAAATACATCAAATTCATATCACGCACGATCTTATCATCGCACAAAATTTCCAACAAGAAGAGGAGATTCGACGAAACCCTCGCTCTCACATAATATAGCTGATCGGGAAAATTTATCAATATCGTGTCCCCCCCCCCCCCCGCCCCCGCCTCCTTTTTTTTCGGCGAAAACAATTGATGAACATTAATTTAGAATACTTTCGCCTCAAATCATCAACCCAAAATAGTACCAGGTACGTTTCCACCACACACACGATTTTATTTCCACACGCGGCTTGGATAATATACGAAATTCGACGAAATAATCGATTTCACAGTATTAGTATTAATAGTATTATTATTTCTCTTGCCATCAGACAATGTGCAGCATGATCTTCAACATGGATCACTCATAACTTTCCCGAAAGAAGAAAACCTCGGAAACAAAAGAAGACCCATGCACCAAGTCTACCTCCCTTCCGTGCCAACTTAGTATTGTTCACCAGAGTATCATTATCGGGTCCGCTTTTTGCCGAACAATTAATGCACATTAATAACTCAAAGTCACGAGTGAATTCATAATAATTACATGTCTCCATACCTCGTCAGTGGAATTTGGAATTTTGGTCCTCGCACGCCCTAGTTAGGTTCCTTCCCTCTAAAATAGTATAGACAACGCATAATATCCTTATGACTCGTAATGCTGCTCGGTAGTAGTAGTGATGATGGTATCCAAACAGTTTTTTTTTTTTTTTTTTTTTTCCATCCCATTCATTATCTTCGCACATCTTCTTCTCTCTCTCCTTCCAACTCGTACCTCAGATCCGGGGTCACATAGCAGGCTCTTCTCCCCCCTTCCCGCTACGGTACGTGCCTTCATTTTTTATCGCGAGAAGATTTCAGCCTTTTCTTCCCTCGTCGACTCGCATCGAATTGTGCCTACCCACGCTGCAAGGCGCTCTCAACAATTGAATCCCTTTTTTTTATTTTTGCAAATAAAGTCAAAGTCCGACCCTCCTAGGGCTCGAACCCAGGACTCAAACAAGTAGAATTCGAGGTTAACCACTTGAACCACCGGGGCGATATATACCAGGTATTGACAGGACAGTAATACCAGGTATAAAATACGCACGAGAAAAGATGACCACTCGTGACAAGCCACGTGTAACCTCGAAAAAATATGTTTTTATTCTCTCCGACATATAGACACACCCACCCCTTGTTTGCTGCAGTTTAAGGTTTTGTCTTCCTCATACTTTGTATACGGACTGTGTTTCCTGCATAAGGCCATGTGAAACCCGCAGTACGCGCGATCGAAGTAGTATCACACACAGCTTGCAAAGAAAGGTGAGTTTCGACCAAACCCTCGAGCTCAAGGCTGTTGTTTTTTAATGGTATTACGGGGGACCATAGTTAATAGGACCTATGGTATACATAAAAACCTATATATGCAATCATTTTTACTAACAATATTTGGTCCTATTAATAGTAACTATGGTCCCCCGTAAAATAGGACGGAGATTGAATGAAAGGGCGAAAATAAAAAAGGAGAAGAAGAAAAATGTTTCCAGTAGGATGCAGCTCGCCTTTTATGCGACTCGCCCAACACCTCACGCGCGCTTCGCGCTTGGTGCAAGCGAGCGACGTCTGCCTGGTCGGTGAAAACCCGACGTGCTCCGTCCTGGCTTCGTGGGAATGCGAGGGGCTACGGTCATACGACTACGGCCATGCATGATGATGACCCCCCCCCCCCCCCCCGCACCGTCTAGAAAGGGATGCGTGGTCAATGGTCAAATGACTAAGGCAAGCAACGAATGAGTCGCCCCCCCCCCCCCCCCGCCCCCCCCCCACCCCCGCCTCAACCCCTCCCTCCCTCCCCCTCTCTCTTGTTCGACAGGCGCTGCAGCCGCTGCTCCGGGACAGCCCAGTGAAGGTGCAGAAGTACGTCCTGAGACAGTTCGCGCAGTTGCTACCCCACGACGTGGAGGCTCGCAGGGCCTTCGTGCAGAACGGGGGGCTGCAGTTCCTCCAGGTGCGAACCGAAACAAACACCACAGAAATTCGGGGAGAAGCAGAAAAGGGTCCTAGATACCGCAGCGAATATTATGTGAAAACCCGACGTGCTCCGTCCCGGCATTGTAGGGACGCGAGGGTCTGTGGTCATAGGAACACGGCCATGCATGGTAATGGGTACCCCCCCGCCCCACGCCCTCCTCGTTCCTAAGAATTCATTGACCCTATGGATTGTTTTTTAGTTTATTTAATGATTCGTACTGTGGTACCCCGGCCTCGCCGCTATAGTCCAATCGGCTCGAGTGTCGCGGTGCGAGCGTTTCGCAGCTGCCTCGGTAGTTGTGACCTACTTTGGGTATAGCACCTGACCGATGAATAGTGGCGTCTTACTTGACCTATTGTACCATCGGGAGCATCTGACCTGCCGCACAGCGGTAGTAGCATATCGACCTCGCCCCCAACCGGCTTCGCTTGTGTGTCGGTGCGAGCTTGCCACACAAAGATTATCGACAAACGAAACAGCTCTGGTAGGAAAGGTTACTCTCGTAGGAAAGGTTTCTACGTATCACCCCGCCGCGCACAGCCCATGCAACAACGCTACTACTCTTGCTTCGATTCACACGCAAAAAACACCTTCTCGGTGTGGCCGTGCGCCCAACCTCGTTGTAGTACGTTTCTGTAAAGGTGTATCTCCTCTGGTGTAGATGTGCTGGGGAGGCGTTATTTGTAGAATACCTCACAAACAAGTTTTTTTGTAGAACTAACTATAAAGTCGTTTGGGCTGGTCGGTGTTAATTGCCCAACTTCTTGCCCGGTGGCTACTCCTCTTTTCCCTAGCTGTCACGACAATTTATCGTGTTCTTCGTTCTTGCCTGGTGGCCATATACTTACCGAGTAGCTGGTTCGAGGAACGAACGCCTGCTGTGAACTCCCTTTTCAAGCCAACCACAATCCCGAAGGGGAACCTTGGACGTGTTGATGAGTATTGCGTTTGACATTTGACAATGTCTTAGCATGAGCTTTCACGTGGATCGCTCATACACAAACGTTCGTGGTGTACAGAAAGAGTGAAAAAAAAACTAGGCAAATAAAAACCAGAAGGAAACCTACGCACGAAGTCTTACTCCCTTATGCACCTATTTCCTGCTCAACCCTCCTAGTACTACTGCAGAGTCCCGTTTAGGGTACGCACCGCTCAAAATTCCAACAGGCCTGTCCCCAAAACGGGGCTGGCTGCAGCTTGCCATAGAAGAGTTAACCTTTTTGAACTGCAGTCTTTACAAGGGATAAGCTGCCGCTGTATCTCTACCTTCAATGTGTCCGTCCTTGCCCCTCCCTTCTCAGAACATGCTATATTTATATCCCCCTCGTTCACATGCTCAGAAGGCACCCCTGGGGCAAGGCAAGCAATTGAACACCACCTGGTAAGAAAAACACGCATCAACGTATTTGCTTCCCGCGCAGGAATTGAACGAGACAGTGGGGGGTAAGCTGGAGGAGTACATCCACGCCATCAACGGCTGCTACCCCCCCGAGATCGTGGAATACTACAGCCCCAACTACTCCAAGATCCTCCTCGACAAGATCGACGAGTTCCAGCCGATGGTGGCATGATGGCATCGTGGCCGACAGACACACGCATTCATTGCACTTTGGGGGGTTGTTACGTTTGGTGTGTATGCTACAAATAAATATAGCTGGAAATATAGTAACCGTTTGATATTGACATCATAGTTGATATGATTATTACATTTACGGCCTGGTAGAGAGCTAGCTACTGTGTGCAGAAACGTTGTAAGTACAGAGCAGACGAAAACCAACGCCTTGCAGCCTCTCAACAAAACCTCCAACGCACAAGGCAGTTACTGGCTACTACTTGTACATAAAAAAACTCTGAACACATCGCGGATCGATGGCTAGGCTAGGGTAAGCAAATACACTCAGTCGACGGCGACGACGAGGACGTGGCGGCCTCTGGGGAGCAAGCCCCGGGTAGCACAGAGAGAGAGCGGCGCGAGACGCGCCGCCGCCCCACGCGCACTGCTTATCTCCGTGTGTTTACGAGTATACGATATGTATCTGGTACTACTAATATTACTGCTTTGATAGATTGCCCTACCCCGCCCTAACTATTTTCTCGATCCGGGGAGACAAAACGACGGGCGGCTGGCGGCCCGCAGTATATTTCTCCGAGAAGCGGGCTGGCGCCTGTAGCTGCGTAAAAGGGAACGAGGCCGGAGTGAGAGCGGGGAAATCCGGGCACTGCGAGTGTATACAGTGGTATACTACTTAAGTATACACGTGCGCGGCAAATGCGCCGCATATGTAAGACACTGTATATACCAGATTTGTTTCGGTGCCCAAAGTAATTCGGACAGCAGGGTGAGGCGGCGGCAACGACGAGAGCGGGCGGGCGGTGAATTGTCTTAGCGGGGTCCCTGCGTTGGGGGTGTGGTGCGCGGCTCCCTGAGTTAGGCCAGGCAGCCCGCAGGAGAGAGACAAACCACTCTACCAGCCGCGGTCGGTCAACCGAGTGGATGCCGTATAAAGCTCCATCCAGCTCAGAAGAGAGTGTACATGAAAAACATGCGTTGTTGGTGTTGTTGTGGGTGGACTCCTACAGAGGCGACTGTGTGGCCGATCAGCGGCTCGGTCTGGAGACCACTATCTGCTGCTGTTGCTGCTGGGTAGCTAGACAGCTATATCCTTGATACAATGATCGAGCACACAGAACACCTTCTCCCTCTTCTCTGTTTTGTCTCGTTGTTGGCGGCGCCGCGGCGGTGCTCGGAAATTCAATGCAAACGACGCGGAACTAAAAAAAAACCCAGTATATACACATCGACAACATATATATAGAGAGCACTAACGAAAACACATGACCAATACGCGCAAGACAAGAGCGCTGCTGTTGTTGTAAAATGCCATGGGGGCCACGTTCGGGTGGGATAGGTAAGGCCCCCCGGAGTTAATATCACCACTGCTGTGACGAATCACCGGAATACAACACGCCTTGTAATGTGGCTATTAATAGCATACACGTACTGTACTGTAAGCTGGTTATTTTTTTCTTCGGATGCTGCACATACATCAAGGACGAAGTATAATCATCGTGCTGAGTGCGGCAGTCACACTCGAAAGCCTGATGACGCGCATAGGTGGGAGAAAATCAAAAGAGCTTTCAGGAAGATGTTTTTGAGCGAAGGCCGTACGGAGGCGTGCAGCTACGAGCCTGTTGATGTTGTTGTTGTCGTCTTCTGCCCGTACGTGTGTATGTTGTCTTTATCACGCCCCACGGAACCCACGGGCGGCCATCGATTCACGGCCGACAGGCTAGGCTAAAAATCACTCATAATATTGTTGATAATGTGACAACCAAAATCATCAAGCAAGGTTGAAGAGCTTCTTCACTTCAATTTTATTATTTCGTCTCGGGGCGGATTGGTAAAAATAAAAGATTGAAAAGCTCACCACACTTATTATTCCACACCACCCATTTACTATTACGGGGGGTTACGGGGGACCATATTAAAATAGGACCTATACGGTACAGGCAAAAACCTGTATGTTTCCCTGTTTTTACTGACAATATTTGGTCCTATATTTACTATTAATATGGTCCCCCGTAGTACCAGCTCTACAATTCCAAGTGTTTCGTCCCCAAAATGGGGGAGTGCAGTCAGTCCTATTAAAGGACGCCTATATATAGGGGCTCAGGAAAGCGCGAGAGCGTGAGTTAGTATAGCTACATTCGATGAAAATCGACGAGCAGTGGGAATGCTGAACCCTATGCGCGACAAAAACTAAAGGCACGTACCGGGGGGGGGAGAAGGGATGACACCTGTGACCACGGTTTGTCCGGAAGCTCGTTGAGGGTAAAACCTCCCACGAGTAAGGCTGGAAGGGAAAAGTGATGTTGAAAAAAAAAAAAAAAAAAGTTCATATATGCTTGGGACGGAGGCATTTTCCCGTCTTTTTCATTTTTTCATGGCATGGGTGCTTTGTCGATGATCGGCAAGCCACATACCCTACTGTTAATACCAGGTATTAAATATTAATACTACTGCTGATATTACCAGGAATCTTGCTATTACTACTATACTACTTCTATTACTACCACCACTATTCATACTACTACTATTACGAAATACTATTAATATTAATACCACTACTACTGTACTGCTACTATTAATATTAATACTATTACTACTACTGATACTAAGTCTACATGGTGTTACTTACTATTACGGGGGACCATAGTTAACAGGACCAAATATTGTTAGTAAAAATTGTTAAACATATAGGTTTTTATGTATACCGTAGGTCCTGTTAACTATGGTCCCCCGTAATATATACGAGTACAGCAGTGCTGCCACTCTTACTACAACAGGCAGTACTACGCTCACTATTGTTACTCTTGCCCCTATACTAATACTACTCTGTTCTTAATTATCATTCCTCTTGCCATCTGACAATGTGCAGCATGATCTTCAACATGGATCACTCATAACTTTCCCGAAAGAAGAACACTTCGAAAACAAAAGGAAACCCATGCACCAAGTCTACCTCCCTTCCGTGCCAACTTTCGGTCTGTCTACTCTATTTGCTGTATTTGCTCCTTCCTTCTCATTCCGTTCTATTAATAATTATTATTATTATTTCCCTTGCCATCCGACAGTGTGCAGCATGATCTTCAACATTGATTACTCATAACTTTTCTGAAAGAAGAAAACCTCGGAAACAAAAGGAAACCCATGCACCAAGCCCACCTCCCTTCTGTGCCAACTTTCGGCTTGTCTACTCCACTCTCTGTCCTTGCTCCTTCCTTCTCATTACGTTTTATTCTTAAATCCGAAGCTGCATCCAAGCTCCATCCCCACGCCATCGGTGTGGGTCTGTCGTCCCTCCCCCCCCTAATTCCTTCTTCCTTCTTGGCGGTCGCTAAGCTGGAGTTTAAACCTCGACACCCTCCTCGAAATGGCGACCTGTGTGGTCACCGAGACGATTTGGAGCAGGCGTTCCTTCACCGCCCCCTTCCTTGACATCGACCCACCATCCCTCCCCCCCCCGACGCTAGCCGCCAGCTGGTCGATGAAGTTGCTGCCCTCTACCCCGAGGCGCCCAAAGCTTTCCACCGCTAAGGTGGCTAGTTTGTCGCTCCGCTCGTCGCAGGACACTTGTCCCGGGCGCGCGTAGTGTTGGCGCTTGCGTGCCTCGGAGATAGAGGCAGCTGATCCATCATGATCAGCGCTGCCTCCTCGCAGCTGGACCTGCGCTTGCGGGTCTGCATGGGTGACGTCCAGCAGGATGGACTTTTCCCTGTATTCCCTGTTAGGAGCGTCCCGAAGACCTCCTCTCCTGACAACGATGTCCATCCGCAGATTCTGGTCTCCAGTGAACGGTTCGCCGCTCTCTACTTGGTGTGGGATTCCCAGCCGCTTCAGCGTGCGGGAGATCGCGTGAACCAACGGTTGATGCTGGTTCACCTGTGCCCCTGCTCTGGGACAGATGCGTGCGTGGCGTGTGTCTATGTCGACTGCGTCGCAGCAGGGGCACCTCACTGTCACGTGCTCCTCGATGCCCATGAAGCGCCTTCCCATGCCCACGAACTCCGCTGCTGGTATGACACGGAGCGAGTCTGTTGGCCTCGCCCGAAGGCAAGCAGTGGCTCCTGCTCCTTGTAGACTTCTGTAGCGAGCTTTGGCGAAGGCCTTCGTCTCGCTCCCCCCCAGCGGGTCGCCTGGTCCAGGTGGGCGTGCAATCTCCGGTAGCTCCTCCAACGAGGCTGTGTGTGCAGCGTGCCGACCCTGATTCACCAGCTTGCCCAACCTCTGTTGAGCCTTCCGGGAGTTGGTGGTTACGGCATCGTGCGCAGCCAGCATGTCGGCTTCAGGGGGCCCTGGGACCAGGTCCCCCTCTGCACCCATGCTCCATACCAACCAAGATTCGGGGACGATGCCCTCCATCGCTTCTTCCGTCACGCCCCACTTGTCCCTAATCTTTCGTAAGCTGCCACCGAGCTCAGCAATGATGCTCGAATCCGGGAGACCCCTCTTGACCTTGTCTCCTAGCGGGCCCGTCAGGTCTGCTAGAACCTCCGGCAGGATGCCCACCCTCATCCCGATTGAGGCAGACATTCGCCTCGCTTCCGTCGACGGCAGCCCTAACCCTCCCGCTCCCGTAGAAAGGCGTGCTTGGGCTTGTTGGTATGGTTTTAGGGTCAGCTGGCTAGCCGGGCACCCCTCCTGGAAAAACGATTGTGCGTCCGCCGCTCACGGTAGCCCTAGGATATTTTCGTAGGCCCACTGGACCCCGTTGTCGGCCCTTCGGCATGCTTCGAGTGACAGCCCCGGGTCCAGAGCCCTTTCGAGGTAGCCCGTCCGCTACCCGAGGGATTCGACGGTGATGAGGGCCGCCGCTTGCTTGTCGAGCATGTTAGCGAGGCAGCGTGCAAGGCGGTCCGCGCCTCCGTCCCTCACTACCTCCATTGCTCACCCCAGCACGTATTCATCCGAGCCGATCGGAACACCCACCACCGTCACCCCTCCTTCGTCTGCGATGCGGACGTCAACGGTCTCCAGGAGCGATATCTCCTCCGCCGTCGGGACGTGTCCTTTGGGTGGTAGTGCTACGTTCTTGGCGGGGTTGACCACAATGCCGATGTCGTCTAGCTCTCGCCGGAGGAAGGCAAAAGCTCTGATCGTGTTGGCCGTGACCCCCATAAGGCCGAGAGATACATCGTCCATGTAGGCGAAGGCTTCCACTCCTTCTCCCTCGAACTCCTGTCGGAAACGCTTCAGCCCCGGTCGCAACGCCAGACAGAACATTGCCGGCCCCATGGGGTCCCCTTGCTGGACACCGCTGGCGCAAGCGATCGTCCTGGTCTCCCCTGAGTCCATCCGGAAATACACGTCGGCGGGTCTTGTGCCGTAGCACTTGGCCACAAACGGCGTGAGCGCTGGCACGCAGTTGGCCGCCTCTTCAAGCACCGCCGTCCGTTTAACCGAGTTGAAGGCGTTGGAGCAGTCCGTTCGGACGACCCAGTTGCCCGTCTCGTGTAACGTCCTAGCCCTCAGTCCCACATGCTCCACTCCTCCGGGTACGGCGACCCCAAACTGCCTCACCTCTCGGTTGACCTCCTCCAACCGCGGCCGCCACTGTCTCATAGCCCCCGCGGTGATGAGCCGCCTCCATGCCATGCCCACGCAAATCGGCCGGCACTTTTCCCCCAAGGCAGTGAGGCTCGATTGCAAGAAGAGCTGCCAGAATTCTGGCGGGAACGCGTCCGGCTCGTCGACGATTCTCCGCCAGAAGGCTGTCATGCCCTTTCCGAACTCTTCCCGCCCGATGTCGGTGTGGATGATGGATTGCAGGTGCGCGAAGCGTTGACCGTCGTTTCCGGGGCCTGAAAGGGCACTGCGGGAGCTGATGACGTCGAAGAGCACCTCGGAGGCGTACTCATCATCAGGGCGCCACGGAGGGGCGTTTCCATCTTACACCTCGGTGGCGGTCGCCAACACCGCAGCCGCCGCCGCCGCCGCGGACACTACAGCGCGATCTTCGGAGGGGAACTTGGCCACCAGTGTGCTCCACGTCGTTTCGTTTCCAGCTGATCGTGGCTCTGCTAGCAGGTTGCGAGCTGCCACTTTGACCCCTCCCGCGTGGCGACACGCCGACGACGCCCGTTCGAGCTTCGTCTCCTCCGAATCTTCTTGGGCGGCATCCCGTCACCTCCGGCCCCCTCCCCAGGTGAATGCTATCAGCCATGGGAGCAGGAGCACCATATTTCCGCTCTCCACCAACGCGAACCTCTGTCCCCTTTTGATTCGGCCGTCCGGTGAGTGGAACAGGGCTGGCATGAGGTACCATAGCTTGATCGCCCGTAGGAGCGAGTTCGACGTCGCCGACTCTCGGTTCGGCCTGTGCTCACCCATAGCGTGGTTGAGGATGCCGAGCACGGGAATGCTAACGCGCGTGTGTACCTCAGCCAACTGCGGTTGCACTGCTTTCCCGGTTGCGAAACGTTGGCCCAGGTCATCCAACGAAACGGCATCAAGTGGTGGCCCTATACCCAAAGTGTTCTGGTCCCACCCGTACCAAAGCCCCCGGCTGCGAAGGTCCTCATCACCTATGGTCCCCCCTCCCATCCTCGCGGCCCGATTACGAAGCCCCGGGTCCGCTTGGACCGCTGCCTGCAGTGCTTCCCGTCTTGGATGTTGTGCTCCGCAATTGACTGCTGGGCAGCGGAGAGGTGCCGGTGCTGCGCCTCTCGCAAGGGCCTCCACCACACAACGAGCGTGAAGCACGTGGCGCCCTTGCCGACATGGAAAGCGTACCGCCCGGTGCGCGAGCTGTAGCGTTACACCGCTAATTGTTCGCGGGAAATCCGAGAAAAAATATCCCGAGATGAAGAAAGAAAGAAAAAGGACGTCCATTCCAACGAACCAACTTGTCTTTATCGTATCGGGCTGTTTGGGAAATAAATAAATGCTTGTTTTTCCCCTGTGTGTGGACACAGCAGTAGTCTGCGAATGTGAGTACGTTCACGTCGCCAGTCCGTCACCGGGCCCTCTGCGCTCTCCCATCGCTCTCCCCCCCTCCCCCCCCTCCTGCCCCTCCCGCAACTACTACCTGATATTGCTTTTCTACTACCCCCCCACCCTCACCTCACGGTGCTTGGCGCGCTTGGTGCATGCAATGCCTGCCTGGTCGGTGAAAGCCCGACGTGCTCCGTCCCGGCATTGTAGGGATGCGAGGGTCTATGGTCATACGATGACTACGGCCATGCATGATAAGGAGTGCCCCCCCCCCCCCGCCCCCCCCGCACGCCTCCCCTATAGGTATTAGGCATTGGTTGGGTTGGTATCGGTCGGCAACGGCACTGCACAACATGCCGCTGCTACGTGAGCTAGACAAGCAGGGTAACCGTTTTTTTTCTTTATTTGGCGGTCGGTCACAGCTGGCTATCGAGTTATAGATAATTCGCGCTGGGTGGAGGACCTTTACCCCGCACAAGGGGAATGATCGCATCACGTAGAATTTATGATAAGGCACCCACGAGGCACTTACATATTTGTGCCTTCGTTGTTGTTTCTGGAAGTGGCCACACCGGAAATCGAATTAACTCACTGAAGTTGCCATCCATGTAGTATGTAAGTCCCCCACACAAACAAGCGGTTCTTAGTACAGGATGCAGCTCGCCCTTTTCATGCAAGCAATCTCTACCTGTGGTCGGTGAAAACCTGGCGTGCTCCATCCCGCCATTGCAGGGATGCGAGTAGGGTCTATGGTCATACGACCACGACTACGACCATGATATCGAGTACGCCCCCCCCCGCCACCCACCTCCCGCAACTAGTAGTATGCTATTTACTTCCCCCCGTCCCGAACGAGATGCGCATATATAGTCAAAATGGTAAAATGACGAAGGAAGGCAAGGCAACAAATAAATGAGTTTGCACCCCCCCCACACACCCCCAATGGGCTTCGTGACAACGCTGAAACTGCCATTTCGTGTGTAGGGGATCTAGACAAATATAAAGAGTTATTATACCAGTAGCCGGGAGGAGGAAGTAGATGCACATATTATGTGCCCGTTTGGCGAGGCACTTGGAGAGTAGAACTCACATACCAGGTAGTAGGAGAATGTGAAACATACAGGGAGGATCGGGATGGGTTAGGAGAGGAGATACGAGGGAAATGGACGAAAGGATGTGGCATACTTCGAGGAGTTTGGTACAACACTATAGATATCAGTTAGAAAACGATCGTTATATATCCTACGTTGTAGGAGGTAGATGGTGGCTATATAGGCGAGGAAACAGGAAGGGGATACTAGATGAGCAAAAAAAAAGTATTTTTAATACATGGAAACAACGTATTGAGCGCTCAATCAACTGTAGTTGGAGGTATCTCTACTAGGAGTAGGAATGGTGCTCCGTCTCGAAAGGGACGCGCGTGGTCAATGGCCAAGTAAGGCGAGCAACACATTAGTACGCCCCCTCGCCCTCCCGCAACCATATACTGCTACTACTACAGCAGTGCTACAGTAGACAGGATAGGTAGGTTTATAACCCCAAGTACACACACTCGCACGGCACGCGGCCGTAAGTACTGTATGATAGGTGTGAAGGTTTTTTGTTGTTGATGTTCTCACATTAACTCACAATACAATGCAGTCCGTGGTCGCAGGACAGGCTCCAATAACTCTGGAGTGGAATAAATACCTCGGTAGTAAAACAGAGGCAAAAACGAAAAACAAGCATACGCACTCCACCACTGCGGACACCAGGGAAGCAAAAAGGAGACTATTATAGTAGACAAAAACCTAAAAAAGATGAAGCGAAGCAAAAAAAAAAAAAAAACAGAAGCAGATAGCAAAACGCAAAAAAGGCAAAATAGACCATACTAACAGAGACACGAAGAGGTACAAACGGGAATGAAAGAAAGATGCAAAAAAAGAAGGGACAAAAAGTGACAATCACGGGCGGGGGGGAAAGAAAATACGAAAGACAGGCACTGGAGCATACAGACACGCAAAGTTGCCCAAGTGGCATCATGCTAGTTACTTGGGTCCCAAAGAAGGGAGTGCATCATGACGATGATGGCCATACCCAGGCTTCAGTCTGTTGGGCAGACCGCCTCCCCCCCCTCCCCCCCCCATTCCCCCTCGTCCCCCTTTCGCCCCCCCCCTCTTCCTTGCCATTCTGCGCACTTGCGTTGGCGTCAACGGCTGTGGTCGTGGTAGCAGCTATTCTACGCCGTTCTGCCGATGCCTCCTTCTCATCTGTATGCCATTTCCGCATGAAGGCCTCCGCCCCTTCCTCGACCCGTCGGAACCATCTGCCGGCTTTCTGTGCTGCCTCGCGCCACCCTTCGAGCTTGATGCCGAACTCCTTGAGGTCCTCCTCAAGGTACCTCATCCAGTCCCACTCCTGTCCTCCGGAGTAACTCTTACCCCCAACCATCTCCCCAAACATCACCCTCTTCGGCAGACGCTCCTCTCCCATGCGTGTCACAAAGCCCGCAAACAAGAGCCTACGTCTGCGTACCGTCGTCTCAACGCTCTCAGATTTTGTCCTGAGAAGCGCGCTAGCATAGGATAGAATGTGGTCTTCGCGCTTTCGTTTTCGCCAGCCGATGCATCGGAGGAGCATCTTGTGGTGGACCTCCCGTAGCCTACCGTAATCAGTCTTGCTCGGGCTCCAAGTACCGCAACCGTAGAGCAACGTTTCGATCACCTCGGCTCTCAGCATTCGCACCTTCAGGCGTAGGTGCACACCCGGGCGGTCATAGATTCCCATCTTATACCGTCCGAAGCATGCCCATGCCCTCTGGAGTCGACGCGTTACCTCGAAACTTCTGCCCGTCCAATCTGCGCTGATAGCCCCGCCCAGATACACAAACTCGGTCGTTTGTTTGTACACTTGGCCGGCTGCGGTGACGGGGAACGGCACGTTCCCCCCATCTTTCGTTTGCAGACACATTATCTCCGTCTTGGCCTCCGAGACCGTCAGGCCGGAAGCGGTACATGCAGACACGATCACCGTCATCATCCTCTCCAGGCCGTTGGG
The DNA here is from genome assembly GCA_031213475.1 of Nereocystis luetkeana. NCBI lineage: Eukaryota > Phaeophyceae > Laminariales > Laminariaceae > Nereocystis > Nereocystis luetkeana. The sequence goes on along the minus strand of JARUPZ010000011.1, from coordinate 5,815,190 downwards.
TGATCTCGATACTATGCCCATCGTCAGCATAGAGCATAGCCCACAGTGTCTGGTCCTCTTTATCATTCCCCAGTCCGTCGGCGTGCCCGGCCCGTGCCTTCCCCCTCTTCTTTTTCTTCTTCTTCTGCTTTTGTTGGAGTTGCACCAAGCTGTCCGTGATGGCTTTATCAGCAGCGAAACGTTTCTCCGCCACACGCAGCACCGCTGTAAAAAACATGTTGAACAACAATGGCGCGAGCACACACCCTTGCCGTAGGCCCTGTTTCACGTCGAACATATCTGAGCACTCGTCGCCATCCAGCCGCACACATGCTCGCATGCCGTCGTGGAATTGGCGGATAACGGTGAGCATTCTAGGTGGCACGCCAAAGCGAGCCAAGACAGTCCACAGGAGGGTTCGGTCGACGGAGTCATAGGCTTTGGTGAGGTCGACAAAGCACATGAACAGCGGAGTGTCCTTCTTCCTTGCCAATTCCTGCAAGCGTCGCACCATGAACATCATGCCGACCGTCGATCGTTCGGGCCTAAAGCCACACTGCTCCTCTGGCAGGATGCCTGCCCGTTCGCAGTAGTCGCTGAGTCGGCGCGGGATGACTTTGAGGAGTACTTTGGCGGCATGGGCGACAAGGGAAATGTCACGATAGTTATCACACTCCGTCCGGTCTTTCTTCTTGTACAGCACCTTAAACGTTGCATCCTTCCATTGCTGCGGCATGACCCCTCCCCTCCACACAGCGACGATGATCTCGTAGAAGCTTCCCAAGGTGTCCGATTCTCCCTCGTCGGCCAGGACCTTCAGGAGTTCAGCTGGGAGACCATCAGGCCCAACCGCCTTGCGGTTCGCCATCGCCCTGATCGCGTCTTCCACCTCGTATCTAGACGGGACGTCGTCCAGCGGACTGCACGAGGGCCAGACCTTGAGCTCATCGACGATAGTCGGGTCGAGGGTCGATGACTAGGTGTTTAGCAGCTTATGGAACCACCTTACCCATCGTTCCCGGATGAGGCCTATGTCTCGTAGTAATCTACCTTCCTCGGTGTCACCTACTGAGCTATAGGGGTAAAAGACCGATCGGTTACCCAACCCAGGGTAATCCTTATAACACTCTCCCCCCCTCTAAACGGCGGGATATTTGGGGCGTCGGAACCGTATACCGGTACGTCCGTACGCTGGCCTACCCGCTTCGTTTCATTTCCTGGGGAACCAGCCAGGGAGATGTGTTTTTTAGGTGTGCACGCGCAAGCGTTTCTGTAAAAGAAACGTTCGAAGTGAGGTTCGAACCCGTGACCTGAATGACGGCAAATAAATGCCAAGGTGTTACCTACGGAGCTATAGGGGTAAAATATCGATCGATTATCCAGCCCAAGGTAGTCCTTATAACACCCCCGCCCTCTGAACGGCGTCTTCGGAAAAACTGTTGAATTTGACGCGAACTTCAATAAGCCAACGAACGACACATACACACGGCTTCCGAATTTCTTCTACCAGCTAGCCACAGCAGTCACATCATTCCTACCAGGTATGACGGTACATTCTTGTTAATGCACCACCGTTTTGTACTACAAGTACTACTACAGCGCGTACTGCGTTGCTGCTGTGTACGAGAACACATAATGAGGAGAGGTCAGGCATCCCCTGTCTATGTCTGTCTATGGGTTCGTATATAGATTGACGAGAGTGAGAGTGCTCGTCTTCCTCTTCCAGGTGAGATGCCCTAAAAAATGTACGTTACACCTGGTACCAGATAAACAATACCAGGTACATACATATAGTACCAGAGGCACGTACTCGTACATGCCTGATACTTGTCCTGTATCTACCTGGTACCTGGTGTTGTTATTTTCTTCCTCTATTTTTTCTGGGTAGTATGTGGTCCTCTCGGTTTCTGTGGCGACTTGTTGTACAGTAGTGTACCGCATGTATGTGTCTGATACGTACGTACGCGCGCGGACCTCCTTTTTTCTTTTTTCTTGTCTCATGTTTTTGTCTGGAGTGTAGATATGTTCTTCAGTTATTTTGTGTCCCAGGTATACTACTTTTTGCTTGTTTTATTTTTGTACGTACCGAGGTATTTCTTCCACTCCAGAGTTATTGGAGCCTGTCCTGCGACCACGGACTGCATTGTATTGTTGTGGCGATGAATTAATGTGAGAACAACAACAACAACAACAACAACAACAACAACAACAACAATCTCTTTGTGGCACAGTTTCGTGACCACACACATGCACATACATATACTTGCTTGTATCTCTGTTTAGGATTGAAGAATCGGCACATACATGGACGCTGTGGTTTTGTTTTTTAGTGCTGGATGTCGACGGGTAGAAAGAACGCACACACCTTTTTGTCTGTGGTCTGTGTTACTCATACCTGGTACCAGGTACTATTATACTATTAATACATCTATCTGCTGTACACCCAGGGAGCTACCTGGCAGCCTGGTACCTGGACATCAGATATACCTGGTATTTATTAATAGCTGCTGTTCGTAAATATACTGCTGTAGTATGCATTTCACCTTTCAGAACTACACCCACACACACGTTCGAAAGTGGCATAGGATCAAGGATAGCGCAGGATAGCGTTTCACGCACCTGATCACTTATTAAACAACAGAAGAAGTTTCCTCTCGTATTACTTCCAGCACACCACGTGACTCAATGAATATGATGTCACGCTGACTAAATGTTGAGTCACTCTACAGCCACAGCGAGATAATAATAGAGAGAGCGAGAGAGCACGCACGGCGGTGTGGTCGTGGTGGTTGTTGTTGTTGCTGCTGTCTTGTGTTGTGTGTGCTCTTACTTGTTGTGCTGGTTGTTATGTGGTTGGGGTGCAACAACAAAAACCTACGTACAAACGGACCTCCTGGTACGAAATAATATACTAAAAAAATGAAAAGCTTCGTACGATATACCAGGTACTCCGTACCAGGTAGCAGATAGACCAACCACATCGTAGAAAGACCATCGGACGGAGCAGAAAATCCATGCGTATTGCAAACACCGTTCAAAAATGACTGACGTGGGTGGAGACGCTCTTTCGGCGTGCGAGTACCCCAGAACACAGCTACCAGGTATGCATGATACCTGCTCTCGGATATACTCGTGCTCGTTCTCGTTCTGGTCATTTGCGAGCCAGCGATCGTCCACACAACTGGATAACGCTGAACCTGGGGCAAACTTCCTCGTTTCTGCTCTTTCCTCGAGTTCGTCGTCGTTCCTCGTACTGGTCTGCATCTGCCTATGGAACCATTTCCGGAAATCTCGAGAAAACAAACAGCATACGTACAGCAATACATACTGTTCTCAGTATACCCGGTACTCTGAGCGAGTGCCTTCTGTGCTCTGTGCGAGTATATCGTACGTGGCGGATTACTTTTTGAATAGTTTTTCTCAGCTGTGAGTATGACCGATTGGGTGGTTGATACTGGACTTTGAAAATCACCAGAACTCTCGAAATCTTGAAGCAATTTCTTGAGGCCATGCTGTGTCCGTTCGTCGGTTTATTGCAATTACAAACGACTCTTTCGGCATGTTGCCACGCACGCACGTCGAAATCTCGAAAATTCGAAAAAAAAAAAAAAACTCCGCCACCACCACCACCACTATCAAATCGACCACCACCCCAAAACGCTCAAACACCACCCACCACTCATCAATCAAGCAACAAGGTCTCCGAGCAACAACTCACACCAAGGCCCCCGCACACAACACCGAGGACCCGCACTCCCTTCGCTCGCACACTTCCAAGCAAGCAAGCAAGCCGACCGCACCACCACCCACCACCCACACCACACCTCTCTTCTCCTTCTTCCAGTGCAAAGCAAAGCTTTTTTCATCAAGGATGGTGTCCATGATCCGCTCTGTTGCTCGCGTGGTTGCGTTCGCCGGCCTCCTGGCCGCCTGCAGCTCTGTTGCCGATGCTGCCAATACCAACAACAACGTCGCCAACGCTGATTTCAACAACTTGGACAACCTGGACGCCGACCTCGTCGACCTCCTCCACGCCAACGACGGCATGAAGCGGAAGATGCAGGAGGACGATGCCCCGACCCCTTCCCCATCAGCCGAAGGTGTTGCTTTCGCGAGCATGGCGCCGACCATGGCCGCCACCGAGGGCTCCCGCGGGATTGACGGCGATGTTGGTGAGACCGCAGCTCCCACTGCCACACCACCCAACGACGTTGACCGCGAAATCGAGATTGGCAGCTCGGCGGCCCCTACCCCGGCCCCGACGCCAGGGGAGACCTCCGCGGCATCAGTAACGGCGACGGTTCCCATCGTGCTTTCGATGGCGGCGGCGGTGGCTGCGGCAGCGGTGGTGACGGTGGCCATGTAATCAAAATTATGCTTCCATTTCACGCACACCGAAGCATTTTTTTTGTTAGCAAGAACGAACGAAGCTGGCTATTGGGGAGCGCGCGGCGGGGGAGGGGGGGTGGAGGGGGGGAGGGAGGGAAGGAGGGAGGTTGGCAGGGGGCGTCGGTGCCAGGAGCCAAGTCAGAAACGTGCCGGAGACGACGCCGGAGAGAGAGAGCGGGGAGGAGGAGAGCTACCTAATACGTGAACGGCATCCCCAACCGCAACATCATGGATGGTCCGTTCTGCAGCAAGTACGAAAATCAAGATCGCAATTCAACGGTCTGGCGGCCTCCATTATTCTTTCTGTTCCGAGGGATGGAGGATGCGGTGGGCGATTTTGTTTCAGTTTTTTTACCTCCGCACATGGGTGTCGTGACTTAAAGCTGGTTGTTGTTGCTGCGTATTCATACGTACAGCTGATGACACAGCAGCGAGGGGGGGAGGGGGTTGCTTTGCTTTGCGCTGCTGCATCCATCCATCCTCCCGTGCTTTTTTTGTTGGCTCGTCCCGGTGTCCCTCGATGCAGAGTAGTAGATACGAGGAGGTTTTTGCCCCTTTAGGGCGCCTCTCTCTTTTTCCATGAGATGACGTGTTCATTACATCACACAACGTGACGGTGTGATGAAGCACGGCTATCTTTGGTATCTCTCGCTCTTTTTTTTTCGGTCTTCTCTTTTGTTTTTTGCAATTTTGTACGTACGATAACTGTTGGAAGTGGGTTACTATATGGTAGGTATACAGTGGGCTTGCCTTGGAATACCCCCCTTTGCTTCGCTTGACGCGCGACGCTCCCTTCTCGAGCTGCTGCAAATGCATGCGTGTTCATGGTTGTCTCTTTTTTTTGTTTTTGTTTTCCCCCCCCATCGAATGAATCTCGAAAAATATTCTTGATATTTTCCGCTTCCCCCCACCCGCTACACCTTGCTGTAGGCTTGCTTTAATTATAGGAGTGAGTGCCGTGTAGTGGGGCTTTCCTTTTACGGGGGGTCCGTCCGCCAGCGCAGCCCACAGCTCAGCTCGTTCAACACGTCTGTCTGTCTTGTCTGTCTGTCTGTGCTGGGTTGGTTGTGTTACGATAGTAGCTGAATGATGAATGTAGCGTTCGCGCACCTCCGTCCTTGGACGCTGGGAGTAGCGACGATCGCAAAAAAAAAAAAAAAAAATCTGCCGAAAACTCTTTGACTCTTCTTCTCTATTGATTCTTCCGTCCGTGTATATTTTTTCGCGATGCTGCGCGGTTTGGCGGGTTGTTTGCCTCTTCTAATACGAGGATGATAACCGTTGGTTTGCGGTGTTGTTTTAGTATATTATGCTGCTGCTGCTGCTGCTGTTGCTGCTGTGTCCACCCAAATGAAGTGGCTTTACGCAAAAACAGCAGCAGCACGCAAGATACGTGGTATATATATAGCTCTCAGCACCAACAAAGCAGGCAGGCAGGTAGGTAGAGGTTTCGAGTTTGTTTAGTGCAGGGCTAGGTTGGTTTGCCCCTTCTTTTTCCCGTGCGCTTCCAGCGAGCCTTGGCCCGCGGAAAAACGGGATAGAGATGACGTGTTCGTTGTACGGCAGAAAAAGTAAGTATGGTAGTTTTTTTTTTCATACCTGGTATATATTTTGTACCAGGTACCTGGTAGTTTTTTTCTTGTTTTTTTTCTCGGCACGGTACGCAGCTGGCTGGCAGCAAAGTATATACGAAATGTGTGGCTTGTGCTCTCAGCAGCAAGGAAGACGAAGACGACAGAAAACCCTCTCTCCGTATTGCTTTTTCTCATATAATATATGCCCTCTGTAATCATGATATCATGCCACCGCACGCAGCAGCAGCAGCACACTACCACGTTAGGTATATACATGCTACATGCTCTCGCCTGCTGGCTTTTTTCAGGGGGAGGGAGGGGGCAGAGAGGGTTTCGGTAGCAGCGGTTTTTATAGGTTTTGTTAAGTGTGTCTGCAAATCATTTTTTCGATACGGGTACTCGTCAATGAAAATCGTTAGGCGGTGTTTGGGTGTGGGGTTTTCATTGGACGCTGTACGTATATATTAGGGGAAAGGCACTGATGATTCGGATCGATGAGGACCTTTGTCCTCCCGTCATTCTTCGGATAGATGCCTGGGCGCAGGGGGGTTGGGGGATGGTTCAGACTTTACCGCTCTTCGCATTTCGTGGGCCGTAGCAGCAGCAGCAGCAGTAGTAGCAGGAGGCATAGCCCGGTGATCCAGCTCTCGTCTGCTTGAAATATTTTGGTGGATTCACCACGCACGAGAAAGTGCATGCACCATGCGTATAGGGTATGGATAGCAAGCGTACGCACGTAGTTTCTGATCTGCGCGGCTGCTTCTTCTTCCTACGTGTACGTACGTGTGCTTTGCACGCGTGTACGTGTGAACCTGGTCTTTCTCCTGGTTGCACACGATTTTAGTGTTTTTTTTTCATGTTGGTCTTGGGGGAGTCTGGAGCATCTTTTGAGATCTCGCGTGGAGTGACGTGGTGGGACCAATTTTTTTTTCTTTGTTGGATTTGTGGGCTCCAAGGAGGAGGGAGCAAGCCATTAACTATGCGACACGCTGAATGAATTCTGGAAGCACTGCATTGAAACATTTTTTTTTTACCGCACAACGAAGGAAAGACCCGCGACGCGGTTATTTTCTTTTTCGTTTTTTGCGCCGTGAACATCATGGCGGGCTCCGCGCCCCCGGTTCACTCACATTATGACTTTTTTTTCTCACTTTTTGGCTCGTCTTTTCATGGCGTTTTTCGTTGCGCCCGTTCGACTCATTGCTCGCCTACTTTTACGAGGCTCGAGCGCTTTTTTATTTTCTTTTGTGTTTGGTCTGTTCGCTTGCTCATGCTCGCCTTTTCTGGGGCTCGAGCGCTCTTCTTGGCTTTTACTCTTGTTTTCTCAAAATGCTCGCCTTTTTATACTATTTATATATACAGTAATAGAGTATATATAGCGCTTTTAATATCTGTTTCGCGAGCCTTTTGTGTCCCAGGCACTGGTTTGAGACCTGTCTTGAAAAAAAACATTTAGTTTGCCCATTACTTTGCCACGCCCACGAGTAGAGCCCCATACTTTTTAATGTAGATGGTTTTCTTCCTTTTCTATCCCAACCCTTCCCAGGCTCTGTCTTGCCAGTTCAACCAACTAACTGCACCATCGTCAAGTTGACGACCCTCTTCCCCATCTCTTCTGCTCAAACATGCCTGCGATCCATTACCTCTCCGAAAAACCCAGATTGATTGCCTTCGTCCACAATCTTCCCACTCTTGTTCAGATGGATGGACCAGCCATCCGAGGTAAACGCGCGCAGTTGCTTGGTCAGTCTCGGCCTCAACCTACAGCAATCAAGGCGTCATTTCTAATCACAATCAAGTCAGTTTTAATGTTTTGTGTAAAACCGTCAGTCTCAATAAAAGCAGTCAGTTTTTGTGTTGAGTATGGAGCCGTCAAAATTCCAATCAGCCAGTTTTAATGTTCGAGTGTATGGAGCCGGTGGTGACAGTTCGCGGCCCGTCTTTCGGTTCAGGCTGGTGTTTAAAATCGGGTCAATCCTGTCATTTTTTTTATTGTATTAAAAAAACGACACAGCTGTGAGATCCTTATTATTATGTCAATGTTTGAATATTAATGTGTTTATTTAAGTCCGTCACTTTCTGTTTTCGGCAAGGAGCCGGTGTGTCTCAGTTCGGCAATACTCGCAGCTAGCTGCGGTTGTTGTTTGTCTCTGCCTGTTTCCTGTTTTCGTCATCTCTCTAATGAGAAGAACACGCACGCATTGCAACTTGACCTTCGCGTATTATATTATTATGTTCGTCCTCGCTGCACACGTTGCTGGGCCGGTTCTTTGCTCGCACGGAAACAAAAACGACGACTGACGGCTGATGTTGCCGTGTTGTTTTCAAAGCGCTGCTACTATTAATACTACTACTGTAGTAAGCTGCACGATCCATTTCGAAGTCTGTGTGCGTGCGTGTTCTTCACATACATTTAAAACGGTTATTTCTACTCGTCCCCATTCAGCACAGCCAAGTGTTCGTGCCGATTCTTCGATCCTGTTAATAAATGGAGAGATAACGAGCTGTTGTCACAAAAAAACTAGAACACACAGGGATACTACAGAGTAGAGTAGACGATGCAATGCCATGTTATCGTACTGGATACGACAGGCACAACATAGACACTACCAGGTATCTGGTATGAAAGAGTAGATAGATGCAGAATGTGGAGAGTTGGGGATACATCCACTTCCTCCGTGTTGGACTCGTACATATTTGATACCTTTTTTTGGTAATCGCACATCCCTGTGCTCCGAAATATACGGACCGTTTACTAGGTGTTTTCAACTTCATTACGTACTACTGTTACTAATAATGTGTAACGACTTCTGTAATTTTTCACGGTACAGAGGGAGAGAGAGCTATTCAGACATACCCCCATTTTCCGTGATCTTCTTTCTGTCATAATCGTTGATGCTGCCGTGTGTGGCTGTTTCGGACGAAAGGAAAGGTCGCCCGCTGCGTAAATTTATTTCCTCCGAAGGCGCGGACGGAGAGTGCCCTGCATAGAAGACGAGAACAACGGCAGTTTGTGTCGTCCAGGCAACAGAACGCGTTGCTGCTGCTGTTGTTGTCGAGGTACGATACATATCAGGTATCACACGCTCGTACTACTGTACTATTATACCAGGTACCACAGGGGTACATCCTATTGTATACATTCAAATGTAACTGTTTCGAGGAAAGACAGCATCCCCAGCCGTCGACGTAATTTTTTCTTCTTCCGGATCGCCCGCGAGTAACACCAACCACTCTGTCCCGAAATATAGGGACCATTTTATGTTAATACTCAATACAAATGGTCGTTCTATTTAGGGACAGAGGTGGAGGTGTTACCTACTGAGCTATAGGGGTATAACATATCGATCGATTACACAGCCCAGGGTAATCCTTAAAACACTCTCCCCCCCTCTGACGGACGGACCCAATACCTGGTTCCGAATTTTTGGGGATCCAGTGAGGTTCGAACCCGTAGGTTGACGACGACAGATGCCTAGGTGTTACGGGGTTTTTCTGCTATCAATAGGTGAGTTTTTGGTTTGTTTGTTTTTAGCTCGGTTGGGGATGGTTTTTGCGTATTTTGTCCTGCCTACCCCCCCCCACCCTCAATGTCGGGGCTGGTTTGGGTAGTCGAGTCACTCATTTGTGGCACAGAACGCGTTTGTTTCCAGAGTAACTTTAATATAATTGTGGTCTGAGTTTAGGTGGTTTTTGCGTCTTCCGTTTTATTTTTCTTCTCGTTTTTTTTGCTATCTATCCACTTTTCGCTTCTTCTCCGTGCGTCTTCCTCGCCTCCCCCCCCCCGTTGCGTGACATACATGGTGATGGCTTTCGTTGATGACTTTTTCCTACCCCTCAAGGCTAGGTCTTCCTTCATCTTTTTTTACGTAGTTTTCTGGCTTCGTTGCCTTGCCGTTCAGAGGTGTGGGAGTGGGTTTTGAGGAGCCGCATCTTCGACTCATTTTCTATTATTAGTAATTCGTGGAATCGGGGTTTCCATAAATTTCCCATAATTCTGCATATATATTATATATATAAGGCTCATCGGAGTGGGCTAGTGTTATGATACTGGCTTGAATGAAGTTGAAAGCCCGGTAATTACCTGGGTTTAGGCACTGGGATCGTATTTGTAGTACTTTGAAGGCGTATCTTATGTGAAACCAGGGGTTTTCCAGAGACGCACGAGCTTGGTCTCAGTCTCCCCGTGCACGAAAGAAATAAAGCTGCTCTTCTTCTATCTCGAAGCAAACAACACACATGAGTACCGACGAGTACCGCCTTAATAGGCTGTCCAGGGATACAAAGTGCCCCACCTGCTAATCTTGACACTACTGAGCTACGAGTATATAATAGGGGTAAAAGATCGATCGAATACCCTGCCCAGGGCAATCCTTATAACAACAGAGTGGTACATGCCCGTGATTATCGCTTTTTTGTCCCTTTCATTTTTCTTTCATTCCCGTTTGTACCTCTTTGTGTCTTTGTTAGTATGGTCCGTTTTGCCTTTTTTTGCGTTTTTTTGCTATCTGCGTCTGTTTTAGTTTTGTTTTTGTTTTTCTTTTGCTTAGCTTCATCTTCTTTTTTTAGGTTTTTGTCTGCTATTAATAGTCTCCTTTTTGCTTCCCTGGTGTCCGCAGTGAGTGGTGGAGTGCGTATGCTTGTTTTTTGTTTTTTGCCTCTGTTTTTACTTGAGGTATTTCTTCCACTCCAGAGTTATTGGAGCCTGTCCTGCGACCACGGACTGCATTGAATTGTGAGTTAATGTGAGAACAACAACAACAACAACAACAACATGCATGCTATTGCTCTGCTGTCTGCTGTACCTGGTATACGATACGCACGAAGTATTCTCGCATATATATTATATATATATATATGTGGTACTTGTACTGTACTGGCGTTGTTGTTGACTGTGGTTACTACTATGAAATATTTCGGTAGTTGTTCTTGAAAGGAGAATTGCAGCACGGAAAAATCAGACGACCATTTTCCTCGTTTTTTGCTGGTGGTGTGCATAGTACCGCACAACCTTGTCCGGAAGCAAACATGACACATGCATGCATGCAAGGACCGCCGTTCGTGGGTGAACGTGAACTTTATCCGAACTGTCCTTACATTTCCGCACAGAATGGTCATGATGTACTATTAATAGCATGCGCGCCATCCACCGTCTTCTCCACCGCGGATCATATTGTACGATACCCCGCCTTGTGTTTATCGATAGTAGTAGTACCGCTTTTTGTTGTCTACAATGTACACCACTATTACTATAGGCGCCACGTAGAACTTGTGTATTATGTGTACAGCAAGCAGTACATATATTATATTATACGTACACACGTCTATGCGTTGTTCTCCCCTTTTTCTTCATAGATACCTGGTGGTAGCCGAAACTAAACGCTAAACGCACCACAAAAAATAAGGTGCCCGTTTCCCCGAGTTTTGTGGGATATATTGTACCCGCGGTACTATTAATCCATTAATAATAGCATCATACCTGGTAGGTATACGAGTATACAGGGTAGTATTTTTTATGCGCGCCATCCCCGCCTTCGGCCAATTCCCACCGCCGTTGTAATACATATAATAATACGGTATGATACGATAATAATATGTGGTATGATACGATAAATATCCGTGTTCACTCACCAATCATGCAAGACTACCTACTACGCCATTTATTTGCTCCAGGTGTATAAGCACTTACTTGGTGTGTGTACCAGGTATCAACTCGAAATAGTGGAGTATGCGCGCGATCCGCCGTCGACCATATATATTTCGGACGCGAGTGTACGAGGGAAGAAAGGCCGTATTACGGGGGACCATACATACCTACCTGGTAGTAAGTATGGGACCGAATATTGGTATTATAGTAAAAATGGGTAAATATATAGTAAGTAGTTGTTTTCTTTGTGCCATAGATAGGTCCTCTATTTATTTACTAACTGTGGTGGTCCCCCGTAACACAGTATATTATCAGTCTTCTCGCGACACAAAAAAAGGAAGAGTCGTTCGAGTATTATTGTTGTTGTTGTTGTTGTTCTCACATTAATTTAACTCACAATTCAATGCAGTCCGTGGTCGCAGGACAGGCTCCAATAACTCTGGAGTGGAAGAAATACCTCAAGTAAAAATATACCAGTACCAGGTACCAGGTATAGTTCAGTTTGCACATTGGTTTTATCTTGTGTGCGCTCTTTCTTCGTCTCGTGTATTTTTAGGCAGCCGAATTTTCGATTTTTTGAGGTTTTTCGGATCTAGATTCTCCCTTCCTATTAATAGTTTGTGTGACCACGGACTCCTTCGTCAGAGAGTTAATGTGACAACAACAACAACAACAACAACAACAACAATAACTACTTTCGGGAAAGTTATGAGTGATCCATGTTGAAGATCATGCTGCACATTGTCAGATGGCAAGAAGAGGAATAATAATAACTACCCGACCGAGTGAGGAGTGGCAAGGAAGGGAGAACCGCCTGCTGTGACCCTGGACACCACCTTACCTCGAGTCGAGCCACGATTAATAAGCAGGGGGGGAAAGGGATGTCATAATATATTATATATGAGAGAAGTACCTATCTATGGCGAAGATAAAATGAATGGGATGACGAACAAAAAAAAGAATCTTCTTAGGGGGGTGCTCATGGAGGGGAGTGTTCGTTTTTTGGTGGATTGGGGGATGGAGGGATGTTGGTTGTAGTAGTCTTCATGAGCGTCACATCAGTTCTGATTTGTCGTAGGATACTGCCGCGCTTTTGTTGTTCTGGAGAGTTCTTCACTTACTTTCTGTTATTATAGTCGTTTATTAGAACAACACTACACATTGTCGGATGGCAAGCATAATAATAATAATAATAATAATAATAATAATAATAATAATATTAATAATAATAATATTAAATAATAGATGAGCAAGGCCACGCCGCCTTACACATCATACGATATACCCTGGTGTATATGTATATATATATATATATATGTACCCCCGTTATGTTATTCTATTATTATGTTATTCTATTATGTACCCCCTGTCACTGCTGTTGTGCAACACCAGTAAGTAAGTGTTATACTCTCTTAATACTGTTAACACAACAATAATATACACCACGTAAAACGTTACTCCTGCTATTATTATCAACTGCATTGCTCCGCACTACTATTATTATACGGGAACACAGCAGTAATCCGAGAACCAAATATGATGTGTAAAACAGATAGATGTCGGGGGGGATACATACATGGCTTTAGAGTCCATCGTGGGTTCTGACTACCGTAATATTTTCCTTTGAAAACGCCCCCTTCCATTAGGAAGCCCCTTTTCATCAGAACCTTCTCCTTCCCCCCCCCCCCCCCCCCCGAAAAAAACTTCACCGACCGGTGAAGCCCAAGAAGATTGAGAACGCCCTGTGTTTTTTTTTTTTTTTTTGTTCGCTCCCCTCTTTCTCTGAGTTCGCCCCGGGGCCGTTCTGTGTTTCGCCTTTTCATTGCCGCCCCACGGGGCGTTTACAAAAAAAAAAAACTACCAGGTACCTTGGTAGGTACCAGTAGTAGTATAATTAATTTCGGCACTAATCGTATTGTCGTTTTGTTGCCGTTCCGTTGTTGTTGTTGTTGTTGTTGTTGCTAGGGGTTTTACCCCCCCCCCCGGCAGCGAATGCCTCGAGCTTTCCCAACCGCCAACCGCCCATCTTCTGCTTCTTTGACTGACTGATTTCTCGTAGACGGACGTCGTTTGGGCGCGACATGTATGTGTACATACCGCGACTAGGTTTCGGCACGACAGGTCCGCGGCAAATCATGTATATGTCTATTTGTGTGTGTGTCTGTGTTTGTCTGTCCGGTGGGTGCCCCGAACGGAAAAAAGAAGACCAACACCCCGGGGATTTTTCGCCTCGAGAGGGGTATATATGTATATATATATATTAGGTTGCTATATACCTGGTATATTACGTCAGGTTATATATATTTATGGAGAGATCACCCCCCTATAGATAGCTCTGAGAACGCCCCGGGGAGTTACTTTCCACCAAAAATGTGTATGCGCCCCGCCCCCGGCGGCACCTTCTCGAAGGGTATTTCGGTACTATTAATAATAATGCTATGCCCCCCCCCCCCCCCGAAATACGCCAGTAGAATACCTGGACGAATATAATATGCACAAAAAAACTAGACTACCCCCCCCCCCCCGCCCCCCCCCTTTGGGATGCCTTTCCCAGCCATTTTTTTTTTTGTGTGTCACAAAAGGAGAAAGATAACCGGAAATGAATGGCAGCTTCGGAACGGCCTCGCCTCGTCGCGATCTTCCGTCCAGATAAGACACATCGCTCGGCGTTTAGGCCCTCCTCTTCCCGGTGGTGTCGAGAAAATCAGCTTGGAAAAATCGTCCGACAGGGGGCGTCTTATCTCCCCTACGGCGGTATACCACACATACAGGCTCTGTTTTTTTTCTTCGTTGCGTTAATTTTCTATATTCGTTCGTCACTACCAGGGTATGCACTACTGAAGTGCTCCATCTCAGCTCGAAGGGGGACGTTTTTGTTTATTTTGCGTTTTTTTTTACACTCCACGTGACCTTCGGAAACAAGCCGTGCACAAAAACTGTGCGTATGGCGGGTGGTGTTTAGTGTTTGACACACTCTTCCCCCCCCCCGCCGGGTGCACACCTTTTAGTTCGTTCACCGCGCTGAGCAGGGTTTTCAACTACTGCCTACAAACCGCGCGGAGTATTGAATTTATTCTGTGCCTGTGGGTTGTACATATTACAGCAGTATTATAGTAGGAAAACAAAATCGCCAATATCTATCTGCCCACGCGACCTTGCTTAGATGTGCCCCGCGTAGCAACTATTACGGGAGATCTTATTACGGGGGACCATAGTAAAATAGGACCTATGGTACACACAACCACCTAAATAGTTACAGTAACTATTTTTACTACTGTAACAATTTTTGGTCCTATTTGCTCTGGTTTCCCGCAATGGTAAATCAGAACCACATATGGTGTGTAAACATAGAGGGAGGCCTGTTTTTTTCATCCATCGTGGGGGCTCTGATTTTTCTTATGCCCCCCGGAATCAGAGCCTTGTCAAAGAACAACGAGCCCGCGGCACACCAAGTAACTAAGCAGGCCTCTGGGTAGGGCTGGGTTTAGAGCTCTGAGTCAGGGTGGTGCCGGTCCGTTATAGCCGGTAGAGGTCAAACAAAAACGATATCAACGGCCGGGGAAAAAAAAATGGCGTTTTATTTTTCTGTTTCAACATTCTGGTGGCAAAAACCCTCTACCTCATTGAAACAGCAAGCATCGTTTCTGTTTTTCACGGGCGCTTCTTGTGGGGAAGTTGGCCTGCGCGTTGCAGCTCTAATTACTGCCGTAAGAACTGCCATCTCCCACCAGAACAGCAGGTACGACACGGCTAGGTACGGTCAAGTCGAGGCGACAGCCTATGAGAGCAACCGATGGAGGGATGATGAGGCTGAGCGTGAGGAGGATGATGGTGATGGAGGCTATCACACTTATTAAGAGCTCATTGCCCTCAATTCTCGCCAGAGCGGTGGGCAAAAAAAGACCAAACAAATGTACGAGGTGTCGTAAGAGCATTGACGCGCGCGCGAGGGGTTCGGGTGTACTCGCCGATGATAGACCAGAGGGCCGACCTTCGTTGATCAAGTGCTCCTGTGATGCCAGGGCAGCAGGTATTATTTAGGCCGCACTGTGCACGCAACAAAATACGCGACACCCCACTGCCCATTTTCGAGCCCCGGGCAGGGGGGGGCGGGGCGCGTACTTCATTTTTTTACTTGCCGTAGTCTTTAGACTCCTGACCCCGTACCCCTCTCGAGACGGAGCACCCAGACACGGGGGGGGGGGGGGGGGGGTTACTCATGCCATGCATGACGGTAGCCGTAAGACCATAGATAGACCCTCGCATCTCTACAATGCAGGACGGATTACGTCGGGTTTTCACCGACCAGGCAGGCATTTATTTGCACCAAGCGCGGAGCGCCGAGAGGTGTTGCGCGCGAGCGGCGTGAAAGAGCGAGCTGCAATCCTACTAAGAACCGCTTGTGAGGCGGACTTGCGATGGATGACAGCTTCGAATGAATCGATTTGTTTGGTGGTGTGGTGTGTCGATACTACTACAGGAGTAGAGCATGCAGTGGTGACGGCCCTGCTGCAGAATGATGCTGTGGCTAGCGCTGGGCAGAGGTTCGGGTGGAGTAAGAACAGAGTGGCGTATTGTCTCACAGCACAGGCGCGTCGAAGCTGCCTGTACTGACGGTTTCATATCCAACCAAACCACCATACAATACAGTACAAAACCCAAAGTATCCTATTGAGTCGATCTTGCACTACAAATATCCGGACAGTGACCACTCCCAGAGACAGCGATGGGTATACTACAGTATATGTATCTGCCTCGTGGGTGCCTTACCATATACACGGGGGGGGGAGGTGCACGCATTTGCATGCATGGCCGTAGTCGTATGGAGGGGGGGAAGGGGCGTACTCGATTGTCGCTTGCCTTAGCCGTTTGACCTTCGACCTCGCTGCCCTTTCGAGGCGTACCACCGTTCCAACTCCTAATAGAGACATCTCCAGCATTTGGGCGCTCGTTACGTTGTTCCCATATATTACGTAAAAACTTTTAGCTATTCTTACCCCCTTCCTCTATCTCCTAGGATGGCGATCGTTTTCTCGCTGCTATCTAGTGTGTCAAAAACTCCTCCATGTCACATTCGTCTATTTCCCTCATCTCCTCTTCTAACACATCCCGTTCCTTCTTGTACATTTCACATTATCCTACTATGTGAGTTCTACTGTCTATGCTTTGCCACACGGGCACATCTGGGCATCTACTTGCTCTTCCTCCCGGCTACTGGTATACCTCTTTCTTCTTTCTGGCACGTCCAGGTCACATGCACGGAATCGCAGTTTCAGCGTTTTCGCGAGTCCGTTGGGCCGTGCGAATACGTTTTCATTCCTATGTCCATTCGCTTAAACCCCCGTGAATATCTCAAGTGTTTCTCCGATTTCACGTAGTTTCTTTGCGCTGGCCTTTCCCTTCTTTCTACTCTTTCTTCTACTTCTGCCTTGTACTTCCCAAACTTCTCTGCGGACATCATCTCTTCTTGGTTTCCTCCTGTATCCTTCGATACTTTCCCAACGATACGCTACCCCACCTTATTCCAGCTCGCCCATGTTTTGCTCCCTCTCATGCAGTCTTTTTATCAACGATGGCTGGCAACTCCTTTTTGGCGTGTTCCTTACTTCATATTGCCGTTTCAACTTTCTCGTGTCTATATTTGTCTTGACAGGGGACCTTTCCTGTTCTGCTCTTAATACTTGTATTACTAGTCGTACCTGAGCATCCCACGAGTGGTGTACTTCAGCTGCCGTCATCGGTCCTGCTTCCAGCTGTTGTACGAACTTCGCGTTCCCTTCCCAAACTTCTCCTGCATATTCCATCAATAGCTTTGGTTCTATCACAATCCATCAGGATACATCTCCTGATCCCAGCATCAGGGTGCGAGTCTGCTGGGATCGCATCCATCTTGCCTACGTGTGCTTTTACCCTCTCCCATTACGTTCGCTAATATGCGTGTGTCCCAAGAGCACAGTCTTTAGAGATCTCTACGCCAAGGTACGTATACCGGTTTACGATCGGCAATTCAGTGTACAGGATCCACCTTATCTCCGTTACATAAAACCATATACTGCGCACTTCTTGACGGTTTAGCCGTCGCCCTCCTTTTTCTAGTGTATCCTAGCGCCTTCTCCATTTTGCTTGTGCAATTCCTCGGGTGTTTCTGATATCCCCACGAAGTCATCCGCAAACCTGGTGTGGGGGGGGGGGATAATCGTCTGTTGCTTGTCTTAGTCATTTGATCATTGACCACGCACCCCTTTCGAGCAAGGCGGACCAATCAATTGCGCGCCTCCCTCGGTTTTCAAGTGAGATAAAACGGCGGCGTTTCTGAAACTAGTTGTAGAGCGGGGGGGGGAGGGGGTGAACGAACCCGCTGAGGGGAGTGGACGGGGCGGGGGTGGGGGGGGCACAGGGGGAGAGGGGGGGGGGGGGTGTGCTCGATAGGAGAGATGTACTCGATCTCATGCATGGCCGTAGTCGTATGACCATAGACCCTCGCATCCCTACAATGCCGGGACGGGGCATGTCGGGTTTTCACCGACCAGGCAGACATTGCTTGCACCAAGCGCGAAGCGCCGTGAGGTGTCTGGCGAGTCGCATGAAGGGTGAGCTGCATCCTCCTAAGAACCGTTTTTGAGGCGGACTTGCATATGGACGACAGCTTTAATGAATTGATTGAATTTCCGGTGTAGGCATTTCCAGAGACAGCAATGGGAGTACTATGTATCCGCCTCTTGGGTGCCTTACCTTGAACACTACATGATGCGATCATTCCCAATTGTGCGAAGTAAAGGTTCTTTACCTCGCACAAATAATCTAACTCGACAACCGGCTGTGGGTGACCGCCAAAAAAAAAAAACGGTACCCTGGTTGTCTAGCTCACGTAGTGAGCGGCATGTTTTACAGTGTCGTTGCCTATCGATGCCAACCCATCCTATATAAAATAGGGGGAGGGGAGGGGGGGGGGGTATACTCGATAGGAGATATGTACTCGATCTCATGCATGGCCGTAGTCATCGTATGACCATAGACCCTCACATCCCTACAATGCCGGGACGGAGCACGTAGGGTTTTCACCGACCAGGCAGACGTTGCTTGCACCAAGCCTTGCGAAGCGCCGTGAGGTGTCTGGCGAGTCGCATGAAGGGTGAGCTGCATCCTACCAAGGGGGGGGGAGGGGGGAGGGGGGGGGGCATGCTAACCCCCCCCCCCCCCCCCCTAACAAACTTCGGAAAAATTCGCTCTTTCTTAAAAAAAACAAATCGTCCAGAAACCCACTCCATCCACCGGTTTTGTTTTTTGAAACGTTACCCTTTTTTGGAGTGAGTGCGGTGCGACCCCCGACACTTGCTCAGCACTTTTTTTTGTCCCCAAAATACAAGGAAGGTTTTGACTGAATTAATATCACGGTGGCCCGTACTACCAGTAATGGCATGTAGGCCCGAGAACGGGGAGACAGAGAGGCTTTCCAGTGTGGTCCCGAAGAACACAAAAAACAAGCGTAGCATCGATGGGAAAGCCTATCATCATCAACCGCGCTTTTTTTTTATACAAAAGACAGGCAATGTTTTCGATTCACACAGCAGTTACGTAGATAGATGTGGAGATACGACGCGCCCGAAGTGGGTTGACTTTGGGTTTTGCTTTGGGCCTATTCAGTGATGTGTGGGCCTCCGTGATACCGTATTGCTGGGGGGGGGCATAGTTAATAGGACCCAGTATTGGTAGTAAAAATGGTTAAATATATAGGTTTTTATGTATACCATAGGTCCTATTAACTATGGTCCCCCGTAATAGCACACAATCGCTTCTCAAGCTTAAGTCTCGGGAGAGAGTGGCACACCTTGCTTGCCGGTCACACTATTACGGGGGACCATAGTTAATGGAACCAAATATTGTTTGTAAAAATGGTTAAATATATACTTCGAAGTAGGTTTTTATGAGTGCCATAGGTCCCCTATTAACTATGGTCCCCCGCAATACGTATTACTACTATTTATTAAAATATTCGAATATAGGCCGTGAAGAAGGCCAAAGCTCTCACTTCGTTTGGTAGCTACCACTATACCGCCGTGGGGTAGGTAAACATATTTTGGACCCCAAAAGGGTATTCAGAGAACCGCTGAGCGTGAAAGCAGGTGAGCTGGAAAGTGACCCGGAATGCCACTGGCCCGCTCAGGGTTTACTCGTACAGTAGCATGGAATAGGTAGGAATGACTGCGTGCGGTGTGGAATAGCATCGATGACTACGCGCAGTCAGTAGAAGAACTGAAGTCACTCCCCCGTCATAATACCCGTACGTACGTAGCCGGGAAAATATTTTTTCCCCCACGAGATCAGGTGGAAATCATTGAAAAAAAACGTACCCTCCGTTTTATAAAAATTCTGCTTGGTTGAAGTGAAATAAATGTTGTAGCACACACCCACCGCGTATTGTTGGGGTCAGGTTTTCGCCTGTTCGTTCATGCTATTACGGGGGACCATAGTAAATAGGACCAAATATTGTTAGTAAAAATAGCAAAATATATAGTTTTTTGTATCTACCGTAGGTTCTATTTAATATCGTCCCCCGAAATAGTCTGTTTGCCCTTCACGTCTATTACGGGGGACCATCTTAAAATAGGACCTACGGTACGCACAAAAACTACATGCCAGGTATTTCTCTATTTTTACCTACAATATTTGGTCCTATTTACTATGATGGTCCCTCGTATTAGTCGGTAAATTGTAATGCCGAATTATTTAATTGCACATCATTTATCTTCCGTACGACCGAATATTTCTGCGGGGGTTTTCGCCCAGCTCAAGCACGAGGACCAAGCGGTATGTAGCCACATGCTCATTTTTTGGGGACTACTACTGCATGACGGAAGAACCTGGGTATCACGAGTAATCAGGACCATGTACGCTTATTAATTAAAATACGCTTACTAATTATTACGAGGGACCATAGTAAATAGGACCTAATATTGTTAGAAAAAATAGCTAAATATATAGGTTTTTGTGTGTACCGTAGGCCCTATTTACTATGGTCCCCCGTAATAGTACAAAACTGGGGTGTATAGGTTATTGCGTGTGTGATGGGACCTGATACGCTTCGTAAAAATACTGGAATGCATGGTAGGTTGTAGTGTAGATGATGGGACCTGATTAATATCCCCCCCCCCATTAAATAGTAATGACAACCAAACATGGTGCGTGAGCTTAGGGGGGTACATGCTTTTTGGGTCCATCGCGGGCTCTGACTCTTACTATATAAGCCGGCTCCTGACTCTTACTACATAAGCCCCCCCCCCCCCCCCCCCCGCCGCAATATTTGTGCGAGGTAAAGAACCTTCACTCCTCGCAAGGGAATTGATCGTATCACGTAGTGTTCATGGTAAGGCACCCAAGAGGCGGATACATAGTACTCCCATGGCTGTCTCTGGAAGTGGCTACACCGGAAATTGAAATAACTCATTGAAGCTGCCATCCATATGCAAGCCCGCCTCACAAGCGGTTCTTAGTGGGATGCAGCTCACCCTTCATGCGACTCGCCAGACACCTCATGGCGCTTCGCGCTTGGTGCAAGCAACGTCTGCCTGGAGGGTGAAAACCCGGCATGCTCCGTCCCGGCATTGTAGGGGTGCGAGGGTCTATGGTCATACGACTACGACCATACATGAGATCGAGTGCATCTCTCCTATCGAGCACACCCCCCCCCCGTAATACTAGATTGTAATCAAAGATATCCTGGTATATGGTACCACTTCCTGGAAGTAAACCTAAGGGCCGTACCATCGGCTTTCATGTTCGTACCCAACCGACCCTTCCATGCATTTACAGGGGAAAAGTGGTACATACCCGCGTCATGATTTGGCGGCCGGGCCGTGCACGGGCCGGAGGGCGTGGTGCGGTCCCCGCACCGCGAGTCGGGGGGGGACGCGTTCTACGATAGAGGTATTAATAGCACATTCCCGCTATTTTTTTTTCTGGATGACGGGGTACCTCAACCCAAAATCGTCGGAATGTCAATCTTGTTTCGAAAAATGACGTTTTGGCATCCTTGGGCTATGCGATTATTCATCCGGGTACAATTTGACTTTCGCTTAAGTCAGTTTTCGGGGCTCTTCGAGGGAGAAGCCTCTGAAAAGTTATGGTGAACCTCTATCGTAGAACGCCTCGGGGGTCAGGGGGGGGGGTCCGGAGGGGGGGCCCGGAATGCTTGCCGGAGCCCGCCAGGACGGCTGTCGGGGACCCCCCGGAGGACCCCCGGAGGGCCCCCCTGAGCCTTCCCTGAGACAGCTGCCCGCGCAGGAACATCTGGAGGCCAAATCTTGGACGTATACCACTCTTGACTGATAGGGCAAGCTCCTTGTCGTTTTCATGGTTGTGTGGGGGTCAGGTCAAATATCACGAGTCAGGTCGGGTCGGGTCGGGTGACCCGACCCGACCCGACCCGACCCGCTCAGAGTTTGGAAGGCTCCTGACCCAATCCGACCCCACCCGCGATATTTGAGAACCTCCTGATCCGACTCGACTCGATTTGACGCGTGATATTTGAAAAACCTCCTGCCCCGACCAAACACGACCTGTCATATTTGAAAATATCTTTGACCCGAACCGACCTGACCCGTGATATTTTGAGCATCTCCTGACCCGACCCGGCAGATCTTGATTGATCCGCGAGATACGGGTCATGTCGCGGGTCGGGTCACCTTAACCCGCGTCACCCTTGCTCTCGACCCGCGGATTCGACCCGCGGATCCGGCCCGTGGGTCGACACTTGAAAAAAACGCTTTAATTTTCGTGTTTATATCTCGCAAAGGTATGTGGCCTGGAGGTAGTGGGTATGGGTCAATGCAGACATGCGTACATAGATTTGGCGGTATTTCAAAATGTTGGAATATAATGCCCAAGGAGTGTTATGCTGGGTATAGTGCGAGAGAAACCTTCGGGCTGAAAGCGGGGAAAAACGGTCAAGTGTCAGATCCGCGAGTCAAATGCGCGGTCCGACCCGCGGGTCAGCATAAAACAACTCGCGGGGCATGCTGACCCGACCCGCGAGTGAACCGTTTCTCGCGGGTCATGGCCTGACCCGACCCGTGAGCTTTTCATGGCCTCTTGAACCCACCCTACCCGACCCGACCCGACCCGCTGCGTGAGATTTTAAACACTTCCTGACCCGACCCGAACATCCCTGGGGGGATTTATATGATGGCCCAAACGGGGAGTGTACTCACGACCAAAGTTGGTATTATTGTAAGCGTCAATATACTCCAAATAGGTGTCCTACCCTCACGGTGGCGTGGGCCAAGCTGACTCCGAGGTATCCCGTAAGGTGCTCAAAAAAAAAACAAGCGCAAAGTTATACACTATCGGAATATTCGTGTAATAGTAAGCCCATTTTTTTTACTGCGTCAGATTTTCAGCCGTCAGTTGAAAAAAACAACTTTCTGAACGGGCCGCGGGTCGGGGTCACAGGAGGTTTTCAAAAGTATCAAGGGTCGACTCGTCTTGGATCACCCTTCTTGGCCGACCCGGCCCGACTTCTGTAGAGCTTTGAGGGTCGACAATGGGATACTAATCCAGTCGGGGTGTGCGTGTGGTTTTCCCGCGGGTCTGCGGGGCGGAGAGGGGGGGGGGGGGGCGCTACTGTGAACGTTTTGTTTTCTGTGTACACACTCGAGGGATCTATCAGGTAGGTATATACGTACATATTTGATGGGATGCACGTATCGTACCTGGTACGTTGTTTTCGCTGAATACTGCATGTTATAGCGTTTGTGACAGCGATGAGGCAGGGTACTGTCGGTGCGTGTGTGTTGCATTTGTGCCAGTAATATCACGTTTTCAATGAGTGTGCTGGTGTCACCAGCGGGCTTTTTTGCCGACTACAGCCAACCTCAGCCGCCATCGCGAGGCCGTGAGCACCGCTGCTGCCGCTGCTGCTGCTGCTGCTGCTGCTGCTGCTCGAAATTATTGCCGGTGATGATGCACATAAGTCTCTACGTATGCTGGTGCTATTTATATACATACCATGGAGGGGGGCCACCCTATACCCGCTATATTTTGCCCTATGGGGCTTCTCACTTGATCTGCTCTGTGCTATTAGAAAGTCATACATACTACCAGGGTATTAATAAGTAGTCAAAGCCTTGTAGGGACGGTGCCTTATTTCCTGAGCTCTTTTAACACACACATACACGAGGAGCTCGCTCAACGCCTCACCCGAGAAGCACGACTATTTCGACGTACGTAGTAAGGCCACTTCTTATGCAGTCGGATTTGCAGTCAGTTGGAAATGGTGCTATCGGCACGTTCGCACGAGCTTTTGCCCCAAAAATGTGCAAAACTGCAGTTTCTTGCCTCAGAATGACTTGGACTTTTCTCCAAGACCTATCTAGAGCTGTTTCCCGCTTCTCCAGGTGCCCAGTTGCAGGAAATCACCTCCGGTACTTTTCCGATCCAACTGGGTCAAATACGATTACAACCCCCGATTGGATGGGAAAAAACGTTTTTCCCGATCCGATGCCCGATCGTAATCGTATTCGACCCAGTTGAATCGGAAACGTGCCGAAGGTGATTTCCTGCAACTGGGCGCATGGAGAAGCGGGAAACAGCTCTAGATAGGTCTTTGTTATGGTACTGCTTTGTATGAGGTTGAAAGCCCGGTAATTACCTGGGTTCTGGCACTGGGAACGTATTTGTAGTACTTGGAAGGCGTATCTTAGGTGGAAAACCAGGGGTTTTCCAGAGAGGCACGAGCGTGGTCCCAGTCTCTGTCGTGCACGAAAGGAATGAAATGGCTCTTCTATCTCTAAGCGAACATCAACGTGAGTACCAACGAGTGCCGGCTTAATAGGCAGACCTGTCCAGGGATACAAAGTGTCCCGCTCTCCGTGATCTTAACAAGTGGCGTCGACGGCAGGACAGAATAAAAAATCGCCAGAAGGTTCTTACTGCCCCGATGTTTTTCGCCCGTCCCCGACTCAGCATGCCACGGACACCAAAGACGAAGGAGGAGTCCCCCAGCCCCGCCAGGACTGCCAGCGGCCTGAGGACTTACGGCCCCTCTCCCTCGTCGGGAGAGCGGACACCCCAGCGTCCGGGCCGGACGGATTTGGACGACGCTGTGGACTACGAGGCCCGCAGTTCCGACGACAAAGAGCGGACGACGATGCAAGGCGCCGCTAGGGAGACAGCGCTGGACGGGGATCAGGCCCCGCCCCCCCCAACTACCAGAGGCCTGGACCTCCCTCTCGGTCGAGGCCCAGGCGGCCCTCATCCGGCGCTGGTCAGACGTGCCGGGCCTCGGCGGGGGATCATGGCCTCTTGCAGCCGACGATCACCCCGATGTCGCGACGGCCGAACGGGCCTTGACTGCCGCCGAGTCCCTCGGAGCGACCTAGACGGAAACCGCCCGCCGCCGGGCGCAGGCGCTCACGGTGGCCGAGAATGTGGCATCAGCGGCCGCTCGCACCGTCGCCGACGCTACCACTGCTTCGGAGGCCGCAAACAACGCTTCGAAGGAGGCCGCCGTGGCCTCGGAGGACGCCGCGCGCCCTGTCTCCTGCGCCCAGGAGACTATATCCCGCGCCAGGGAAACTCTGCGGGCGGCGCGGGCGGACAGCAGCACGAAGCCCCGTCGTGTTGCCGAGACAAGAAACTCAGGGGAGCGCCTTCCCCTCGCCGAGGCCGCGACAACCGCCACTCCAGCCCCCAGTTTTGGCTCCTCCGCCACGCTCCCTCCTGGCGCCATCGCGGGCGACGCCCGGATCAAGCGTACCGGGGTTCTGGATTTCTTCCAGGGGAGTGTCGCCAGCATGGTCGCCGGCCCAAATTCGTGCTTTTCCCTTGAGGCGGCTTCGAGGGTTGTCTCTGCCGCTCGCGAACTCCGACTGGACATGCCCGAGGACGACCTCTCCGTGCACGACGCTTGGCTCGTCATGGTGGGCGACAATTGGAAGGCTCAGCAACGCCGGGAGCACACCATGGCTCTCGTGAGAAGCCTGCGGCAGACCCACGACTTGTGCTCCACCACCGTTTTTTGGCCGACCCCGACGGAGTATGGGCGCCACTGCAAGCGTGAGGCCGACCTCGGCGCCCAGGGACAACGGCTCCCGGACGTCGGACAGGGCTCGGGTCAGGCCCACGCCCCCTCCAACCCCCTCTCGGACGACAGGACTCACCGACCCCGGGGCACCAACACCGGGGAGTCCCCGACGGCTCTGGGGCCCGTGACCACCCCTACCGCCGCGATGACGCCCGGGACCGCCGGCGTCCAAGCACGGGGGGAGCCTCGACAGGCCAAGACGGCAAGGCCCGCCGCGGACAGGGTTCAGACCATGGCAGGAGCACGTTTCGGCGAAACGGGGCTGGTCGGCGGCGGAACCGGGGCCAGGGGGAGGACAGCTCGAGCGACGGGCGAAATTGGAGCTACCGCCCGCGGGGAGATGCGTCTCAGCCCAACTCTTCGAGGTCCTCCACGGACGGCAGCGGCGAAAGCCCCGTTCCCGAAGTCACCACCGGCTCCAAGAGGCAAGTGGTCCCCTCGTTGGCGGAAGTTGCTTCCTCCGCCACGCTTCTTGGTCGCCTGACCATGTCCGAGGACCGCGCCATGCCCGTGTCGTCTAAACTTGCCCACGCTCGCACGGCGGCGATCGACTCCGCCGCCGCCGCCGCCGCCGCCGCGAAAAAGCACACCGCAGACGTCCAACGGGCGTACAAACACCTGGGACTGAAGGATATTTCACGCATTTCTGTTCTACCTTTTCCCTCCTCGATCAACCCTTCTGACGCCGCGCAGCAACTTACTCGTTCGGTTAAGGCCTCCACGTCTGATATTCTCATGATGTGCAACGATGGCACCCACGAAGGCCTCAGTTCTACCGATTGGATCCCCGGTTAGGAGTACCCCCTCAAGAAATCCTTCGCGCGCACCATCGCACCTGACAAACCCACGACCGCCCCCCTCACTACCTTGATGGATGATTTTTTTGGGCAGGTGTCGCGCGCCCTCGCAGCTGGATCCACGGGACCGGAAGCGTTCACGCTCCTCCTGAGGCTGCTGAGCAACCACTTCGATCGCACCGACACGGGGGCCAGCTACACCAAGTTGCATAATTTTGGCGTGCCTAACGGGACCCCCTTTTGCGATTTTAGCCGTGCTTTTCGTGGAGTGGTGTCGGCTGCGACGGGGACCGAGCGTGTTTTGGCTCCGGGGGTGGAGGTTGTTTTGGAGGTTGTTCGGATGGCAGTGAACGAGCAGTTCCCCAGCTTGATGCCCACGCTGTACCCGGGAGTTTTGGCTACGGTGTCGAGGCCGTTTGGTACTTTGGACGCGATGTGGCTGGCTTTTGAGACTCTCGCGAATAATAAGACACCTGCCATCAACGGCGAAAAATATTTTTCTATGCCTGCTTCTTCGACGAGTGTGCGGTCATCCGCCCCGTCGAGGCCCCGGCCCGCCGGTAACGGTCGCGGCCAGGGCCGGACGCTTCCCCAGTCGCCTGTTTGGCAGACGGGGTCGCGCAATAATCCGCTTGTGATGGACGCCCACAAATCCATCCCTGACTGCCTCGACCCGTGGCTTGACACCGCTTCCAACTGCTGGCCCCTAGAAGAACACCACTATGCTGAAGTTCACGCTGTTTGCATGTCCATCCAGACCGAGGAACCCCCTCTCTGGAGCGGTCTATTTTCATCGTCCGCCCGCGCGGCCGCCCTCAGCGAAAACCGAGGCCGCTGTTTGAACTGCCACGAAGACTCACACTCCCTCAGACAGTGTAGGCATCCCTTTCAAAACCTCAGCGGTATTCTCAACCCCGACCTCGGAACTCTCGGCGACGACGGAGCGGCGTTCCGTCGTTGGCAAGAACGCATGACCCGACACCGCCGCGAAAATAACTCACGGCCGAACAAGAACAACCACAAGAAAAACAGGCGACGTTCAGGCCATTCACGTGGGCAGCATCACGGCCAGGGCCACAGACAAGGTGACGGCTACACCACACACGCGGAACGAGGGCACCAACAGTCTAACTCCGGCTACCACGGTGGTGGTTCGACCACATCTGCCTCTTCCACCGCGGCTCCCGCGTCGGGGGTTCGCTACGGTGCCTCGCATACTTCGGACGGTAACCCCAACGGACGCCATCCGGGCACCTTCCGCGCCGGTAACTGACAGGTCGACGGCGGTTCGGCAGCTCCTGCCCACCCGCCGCCAGCATTGCCGGGAGAAAATACATTGATTTCACAAGATACACGCGTCCCAGGCTCGCTCAGCACTCAGCGTCGCCCTGAGCCGCCCCCCTCCCGCGTGTTGCACCGTACTTCGGACCGACGCAGCGACTCAGCTCCACCGGTTCTATCGGGGAGTCCCCGGGTGTCCATACCGACGTCGGGAGCCCGCGCCTCGAACGCCGCTCCCCTCACCCTGGGCACGAGAGCAGGCGAGATAAACGCCCCTCTCCCGAACCACGCACCGCGCGGCATCACGCGTGTCGCGCCGTTGCGTCGTTCTTTTCAGCGAGGGTGTGCCCCTCTTTCACCTCCCGGCCATGCGGTGGCGGTCGGTTTGAGGTGCGGGACGGCAAACACCGAAACCCCGAGATCTCGGTTGAAGCTCGACTCGGCGTTTCCTCGCAATAACGGTGGCCGTTCAATCCTTTTTCCTATTAAGGAAGAGTCGACAAGATTAGCTACCTTGTCCCCCTTCCCCACCAGGTCTACAGGACGGAAGCCCTCTCCGGTGGACCCTTTGTTGCCCCCCACCGGAGCACCGTTCATGAAGTTGTCTGCAGGGTCTGCAGGCCCTCTTTCGTCTTCGCGCACGCCACTCCACGTGCGCAGCGCTCCTTCGGCTCCAGTGGAACAGGAAAAACCTGGTACTGCCCGTCGAGCCAGTGGTGACTCCACAGCCTCCGGTCAGAGCAACCGGACTGCATACCCGTTAAATTCGGAAGAATCGCAGCTCTCGTCAAGCAGAACGGGCTCAGAGCCCCCTGCCCCCTTTGGTCCAGGACAGAGAACATCGGGCGCAGTAAGAGAACCTTCTGGCGATTTTTTGCCTACGGGAAATTGGTGACACTGAGCCAGCATACGTGGAACCGGACTCGCCTCGTGCACCAGGGGCTCCGTGTTCTCAGAGAAGAACACTCCCCCAAACACACACCGCAACGGCGGCCATCGACGACTCGACATCTTCGGTCTTTGACCCTACTCTCGAGTGTTCAACGGAGCGGGTGGTACTTTTCTGGCACCCCCCCTCCTAGTTTTCGCAGTGGTCCCCCTCGGTTTTTGTCATTGACGGAGTGACATATTCCTGCGCGGAGCAGTATACGATGGCTGAAAAGGCTCGCCTTTTTCTGGACCACGACACAGCGGAGCGGATTATGGCCTCGCCAGACCCTCGCGAGCAGAAACGCCTCGGTCGAGGCGTGCATAACTTCGACTGCGCTACCTGGGACCGCGTTCGGGAAGACGCCGTCCTTGCTGGTTCCTTTGCCAAATTCACGCAGAGCCCGGTCATGAAGCAGCACTTATTGAGGACTGGCAACAAAAATTTGACTGAAGCCAGCCCTTTTGACCCCGTGTGGGGCATCGGTCTCTGGGCAGACGACCCTGAGGCTCAAGACCCCTCTCGGTGGCGTGGCAAAATTTTGCTCGGGAAAGCTTTTTTCCGCCGTTCGCGACACCCTCTGCTCAAGTGAGGCCGGGTTGGCACCCCCCGCCTCCTCTCATCATTTTGCACTCCGACCACGACTGACAGAATTCATGACATTTCCCCAGCGCCGCCTCGCCCTTTGGCCGTGGCCCGCGCTTGCCTAGGCTCTCCCTTGGAGTTTTCGACCTAATTTTCTGACGCGCCGGCTGATCACAGCCCCGAGGTTTTGTTTTCTGTCGCACCTGATGTCAACCCCTCCCTCGCGCTGCCAGAGCACGGCCCCTGCCTCGTTGAGGGCACCCTTACCCTCGATGCCGTCTCTTTTACAACCAAAACCGCGATTCACAGCGGAGCTGGCGTTCTTGCACCTTTTGGTTGCGTGGCGCTTCTTGACACTGGCTCCCCACAGACCTTCATTCGGCGAGATGTTGTGGATCGCATGCTCGCGGTTGGTGCGGCATCCATCGCGTGCGAGCAGAAATGCGCCCCTCGTTCCTGGGGGGGTTTGGGCGAATCAACCCCTCTGAAGACATCGACGAGAGTGCGCCTGGAGCGTCCAATTTTTTCGAGAAAATGAGCCTACGTGCTCCCTCGCAGTTTGCGCCTGCCTGGTTCCCCCCTCGGTGATGCAGCATACAGTACTCCTGGGAAGTGCCAGCTGGATGCGTTTTAATAGCCATTCCTACCGCTCTCTACCACCTCGCTGCTCCGCCAATTTTGGTCTTCCCGGACTGGGACGCTGGAGCCGACGGCTCCCGCCCCTTTCGCGTGTACTCTGACGCCTGCCTCGACTGTTTTGGTGCCGTGCTTGAACAAGAACAACTGGACGGCTCGGTACGGCCCATTGCTTATATCAGCCGCGCTACTCTCGATTTCGAGAGGCACTGGACCCCGTTGGACCTGGAAGCTGGCAGCATTGTCTGGGCTATCAAGCGACTCCGCGGCTACCTATGGGGGACAAAGTTTTGTATATTTTCGGACCACAAGGCACTTGAGAGCATCGGCAAAGTAGGGGATCACAACGCGCGAGTTCAGCCGTGGCTCGAGTTCCTCACAGCGTTCGACTACACCCTCGAATACCGCCAGGGCAGCGCCAACGGCAATGCTGATTTTCTCTTTCGCTTGCCAGAGCCCGCCATAGAACACGACCGCAGTGGGTCTAGCAGCCTCACTCCGTCGAGGACGGGGGTATCTTCCTCATCCAGGCCCGCGGGCTTCGCACTCGCTCTCCCCCGACCCCCGGTGTCGGTTTGGGTGGGCCGGTGCCCCGCACCGAAAGTGCCGTCGTGGGTGGGCTGCCTTTCACCTCTTCGGATTTTCGCGATTTTCGCACGCACGGGCCACGTATGGGGATTGACGACCTCTCTGCTCTTTCGGGGAGATTCGTCGCTCGTGTCTCTGCTTCCGTCACCACCGTCGATCGCCGTCCTGGCTTGAGGGTTTTGTCACCCGCCGCCAACGCCGCTTTCGCTTCGGTTTTTGTCGCACCCCCCGGGGGCGACCAGGGCTCTGCAGAAGCCCCCGCTGCAGCGACGATTGTCGCCCAGCGCGCTCCTCCCCCGACGAGCATTTTACAGGGACAAGATTCCGCCGTGAGCACTGCTTCGGCCGCGTCTGCCCCTTCAGGCCAGGGCTCTGCAGAAGCCCCCGCTGTAGCGACGATTGTCGCCCAGCACGCTCCTCCCCCGACAAGCATTTTACAGGGACAAGATTCCGCCGTGAGCACTGCTCCGGCCGCGTCTGACCCTTCAGGACAGGGCAATGCAGAAGCCCCCGCTGCAGCGACGGTTGTCGCCCAGCGCGCTCCTCCCCCGACGAGCATTTCACAGGGAGAAGATTCCACTGTGATCACTGATCCGGCCGCGTCTACCCCATCGCCGCCTGGCACCCCGGCGCCTCCGACCGTTTTGCCGTCTTCCGGCCGCATCTCCACTCGGACGCGCGGACGAACCACCGCCACCGCTTGCTCCGCGCCGCCTGCTGTTGATAATGGCTTCGGGCCCGGCGGGGCCCCTAGACCATCAGCCCGGCGCGCTATCACCCCGCCGCGAGCCCCACGGCCGCGACCGACCGCATCAGTCGTTTTTGCCCCGGCTCCTGCCGCTTCGTTGGTCCCGACGGTACCCATCCCATCCGAACGCGACCGCGCCGAACCAGTGGGAACCCCTCTTTTACGGCTTCCGCTGCCAACTGACGCACCGCCCGTCCCCACGAATGACTTGGACGCCCTCGGCGCAGCTGCCGAATTTTAATTCGCCCTCGGTTGCCTCGCCTCCCCCTCACGATTTTCGAGCGTGCTGGAGTCGCCGGCCACCAAAGCTTGGCCCGCGACCACCTCACCTATTGCGACTTGGCGGCGGACCGCCAGCAGCGCGCGTACGATATCGTTCGCGAACACCACGCCCTCACTGTTGCCCGCGTGAACCGCCGCAGCTCCGCCCTCGCCGACGCTCTGCGTCCGGTCCCCAGATTTGACGTTGGCGGCTGGGCGTGGGTGTACAATACGGCGGCCACCATCCGCCAGGGGGCAAAACCCGACACGGACGCCAAGGTCCTCAAGGCCAAACTCTCACTCAACTGGACAGGCCCCTACAAAGTTCTCGCAGTTGGCCCCTGCTCCGCAGCGGACACCCCGGACGGATCTCCTCTTGGGGCAAAGCTCCTGTATTTGGATCTCCCCTCCGATATGCCCGGCGCGGATGCTCATCGGCGCGTTTCAGTTCAACGCTGCAAGCCCTGTGCCAACCCCCACGACCGTGGCGACATGCCGAAGTACTTGCTAGCGGGGTTGACGCAGTACGTGCTCAACAACTTCTCCAAGAAATCTCCCCCGTACCACGCCACCCAGGACGACGTCTCAACACCTCTTCACCGACTCGAAGTGGAAAAGATTACCGGACACCAATCGGTTCGAGGTCGAGGTGGCGTCATCGCAGTGATGTACGAGACGCACTGGACTGGACTCCCCCGTCCATCCTGGGAACGGGAAATGGACCTTCAGCTTTCTCGCCACGCAACTTTGCGCTACTGGGCCGGCACCCCGAACCAGCATCGTCAAACCAACCGCCTGTACCGCCGAATGAGAATCGGCGCGGCACAACGGGAGCTCTCTCGGAGTAAGGGCGAGCGGTTTCTGGCACCCGGCTATGGCTGCGTCTCGCACGTCGACTGGCTTCGCCGACACTGCAACACCGTGCTTCTCAACGCGGCCCATTTTTGGTGCAAGGGCGACGACGGCCTGTGGTGGCTCCGGAAAATCGCGACTACGCCCACGGATGGAGTATATTTGATTCGATTGTTGGACGAACCGGGACCGATCAAGCTCCCTCTTTCTGCGGCGCGCTATACGACTTCGACGAGAGCTGTACGAGGCTCTTGATGTCTGCAACTTCACTTGGCTAGCGCGTTCGCACGGGGGGTCCAGCGTAGCGTAGACGAATCTCGAGGCGCCGCCGTGGATAGCTGATTTTCGCTTCTTGGCTGCGCTCGAATTTTTTTCTTGACGTTTTCCTGGATTTGGGCGGTGGTCTTTCTCGTTGTTGACGTTTTCCGACTTTTCGGGTCAATTTTGTTTTGGCAGGCGTGTTCCTGGGTTGTTTGTTGGAGTGTTTTTCTTGGGCTTGGTTAGGGATGTTTTTCGCGTATTCTGTCCTGCCTACCCCCCCGCTCAGTGTCGGGGCTGGTTTGGGTAATCGTGCCACTCACTGTGGTACAGGACACGTTTCCCGAGTAGTAGGCTGGGTTTTCGATGTCTCTTGACATCTTTCGTGATATTTTTCTTCTCGTCTTTTTTTATGTCCCCTATTCACTTTCCCTGCATCTTCCTCGCCCCCCCCGCCGCGGGTGACATGGCGATGGTTTTTCGTTGACGATTTCTTCCTGCCTCTTGAGGCTGCGCTTCCTTTCATTATTTTTTACGTACTTTGCCGGCCTCGTTGCCTTGCCGTTCAGAGGTGTGGGAGTGGGTTTTGAGGAGCCGCATCTTCGACTCATGTTCTAGTTGTGGAATCGGGGTTTCCAAGAATTTCCCATAATTCTGCATATACGGCTGATCAGAGTGGGCTAGTGTTATGATACTGCTTTGTATGAGGTTGAAAGCCCGGTAATTACCTGGGTTCTGGCACTGGGAACGTATTTGTAGTACTTGGAAGGCGTGTCTTAGGTGGAAAACCAGGGGTGTTCCAGAGAGGCACGAGCGTGGTCCCAGTCTCTGTCGTGCACGAAAGGAATGAAGTGGCTCTTCTATCTCTAAGCGAACATCAACGTGAGTACCAACGAGTGCCGGCTTAATAGGCAGACCTGTCCAGGGATACAAAGTGTCCCGCTCTCCGTGATCTTAGCATCTTGGAGAAAATTGCAAGTCATTCTGAGGCGAGAAACAGCAGTTTCGCAGATTTTCGGGGCAAAAGCTCGTGCGAACGTGCTGATGGCACCATTTCCAACTGACAGCAAATCCGACTGCATAAGAAGTGGCCTAAGCGTTGCTTCGCGCAATCCGATCATGGTCTATTTTCTGTATGCGCCAATGTAATAGTCCTAAAACAAACAATCTTGTAGTAGTAAAAGTGTTATGCTATACCCGGTGTACTGTTACGGGGGGGCATACATACTAAATAGGACCTACGGTACACACAAACGCCTACATATTTCCCTATTTTTACCAACAATACTTGTGGTCCTACTTACTATGATCCAGTGACTTCAGACACATGCATGGAAAATGCTATGCCAACCCCAGACCTGGACGCTTTATGATGTTCTTGACGAACCGAGACCAACAATAATAACAACGCAGGCTCCTGTAAACTAGTATTACGGGGGGCCATAGTTAATATGACCAAATATTGTTAGTAAAAATAGTTAAATATATAGGTTTTAGTGTGTATCGTAGGTCCTATTAACTATGGCCCCCCGTAATACTATTACGGGGGACCATAATAAATAAGACCACATATTGTTCGAAAAAAAGGGTAAACATATATCACGTACCAGGGTAGGTTTTTGTGTGTAGCGTAGGTCCTATTTAAAGTGGACCAGTCTCCCGTAATAGATAAAACATACCCTGGTACTAATTATGTAGGATCCCTTTCTGAATAACCCTCCGTACTTTTACTGGCTGTGACTCCTGTATAGCCGACGCTGCACCAATCAAAATATTAAGGCGGCAGGGCACAGCACACACGAGTTCTTTCTGTAGCCACAGGAAGAAGCACGTTTCGTTTTTCGGTGCTTCGTTGCGTTCACAACAAGTCGAGCCGCGGGTTTCCCAACGAAGAGACGTTTGTGCAGAAACATTCATCAGCCCCAGAACACGAGAAAGAAAAACGTGTATAATACGTACCAGGTATGTATAGAGCCTCCATCATCAATCAGACGATAATATATACCAGGTATCGTATGAGGAGGGGGGGGGACGGGACGCTGTTGTTGCACTACGAGCCACGCGGCATGTACCAGACGGAGGTGTGGTGAGTGTTCATATTCTTAATATTATTATGCTTGCCTTCTGAAAATATGTAGCGTAGATGCCGTTCCAATATCAACCGAATATCCATATATACATACCTGGTACATCGTACATTTGACAGCATAGACCTATCTATGGTACAGTAGCTCAGGCCTATATATCTATCGGTATAGCGGGCAGTGTCGTGCCGTCTGCTCGTGTGTGCCTCTGCTCTACACGCGCACTGCTATGCACGTCAAGCAACAACAAAAAAAAGAGGTACCAGGTGCTTGAGAGTGACCAGGTGCTTGAGAGTGACCCCCCTCTCTCCGTCCTCCTTGCCTTCCACCCATGACGTCGGTAAAAAGTCCATGACTGTACTACAGTATACCAGGTATGCATTTGACGCTTTCTACAATAGAGATAGGAATAATAATAGAGATATTAATAGCACATTTCCGCTCTATTTTGTTTTCTGAATGAAGGCGTTCCTTAACTTTTAGGACCGCAGTTCCGTTTTGGGGACAAACTACTTGGAATTAGACTGGTATGTCCCCACATTGGGACTCCAGTACTAAAGGGGTTAACCCCAAACCGTCGGAAATGCGAATCGTGTTTCGAAAAATGACGTTTTTGTATACTTGGGCAACGGAATTATTCATCATGGGGGATGAAAAATGATTTTCGCTGAGGTAAGTTTTCCATAAAAGTAGTGAAGAGCCTCAGAAAATTCAGGGTGAACCTCTATATCTATCGCAGAACGCCTCACTACCAAAAAGTGAATTCGGTTTTGGTTGACGATAAAAACTCGCACTGTTCTGTAACGCCTGGCTTAGAAACGTTATCTATTGATGCCTATTTTTTGCATTGCAGAGCCCCCGTTCTAACGGAACCCCTGACCATACCAAGGAGGCATACAACAGTAGGTGGGCGACGTCGATAAAACGAGCCCCTCAAAACAAACGCCTGACTGGGTTGTCCCCCCCCCCCCCTGCCCCCCCTATATTATGCACCTGGTATACACCGGTATATAGGTTGGGTTGTGGCGTCGGTTGACGACGGCG
Organism: Nereocystis luetkeana; assembly: GCA_031213475.1. NCBI lineage: Eukaryota > Phaeophyceae > Laminariales > Laminariaceae > Nereocystis > Nereocystis luetkeana. The sequence goes on along the minus strand of JARUPZ010000011.1, from coordinate 5,779,459 downwards.
CTGCAAAACACGCCTCTCACTGCGTGCGCTAGACAGCCAGGGTATCATACCGTTTTTTTTGTTTTGTTTTGGGCGGTCATCACGGCTGGCGGTCAAGTTAGATAATCTTCTGTGTGGGGAAAACCTTAACTCCGCACAAGGGGGATTTATCGTATCACGTACGTATAGTTGTGTACCTGTTGGCAGGTATATGGTAAGGCACCCACAAGGCAGTTACATCGTAAACCCACACAGTATTATTGCTGTCTCTGGAAGAAGAGAGGCCACAACAGAAAATACATCAATTAAATATCGTTGGCGCTGTCATCCATATGAAAGAAAATCCGCCTCGAAAGGGGTCCTCATGAGGGTGCAGCTCCCCCTTCATGCGACTCGCCGGACACCTCACGGCGCTTCGTGCTCGGCGCAAGCAATGCCTGTGCCTGATCGGTTGAAACCCGACGTGCTCCGTCCCGGTATTGTAGGGATGCGAGGGTCTATGGCCATACGACTACGGCCATGCATGATAATGAGTATACACTCCCACCCCCCCCCACCCCCACACACACACGCGTCCTTACAAGAAGGGTACCTGCTACCTCCTGTTCCTCATTTCATCTACCCCCCCCCTCCTCTGCCCCTCCCCTGAAAACCCTACATGCTCCGTCCCGGCGTTGTAGGGATGCGAAGGTCTATAGTCATACGACTACGGCCATGCATGAGATTAAGTACATCTCTCCTATCGAGTACACCCCCCCCCACCCCCCTCATCCAACGCTGTCATCCAAAATACTCAAGAAATCCTGTCTCGCACGCGGTTCTCAAGTAGGATGCAGCTCACTCTCCATGAACCTCGCCGGACACACCTACCAACCTCGCGGCGCTTTGAGTTTGGTGCAAGCAATGTTTAGGCCTGGTCGGTGAAAACCCGACGTGCTCCGTCCCGGCATTGTAGGGATACGAGCGTCTATGGTCATACAACTACGGCCATGCAGGACATGAGTACCCCCCCCCCCCCCCCAACCCCACCCACACACGCCACCCGCGCTGCGAAACCCCCGTTTGTCAAACAAGATGAGTTTATTACCGCAAAAGTTGAGGCTGGGACCCAGGTGTGGCTGGGCATAGCTCTCTAAAAAAAAAACTACTCAAAATTTTCGGTTTCGTGCCAAAGGTTTGGACACACCGCGCTAAATCTACCTGGTTGGTGGATGGGTACGTACCACGTTCTACTGTTCAAGGCCCCAGCATCATGGCCTCACGCGGGTTCCACGCCACAAACATTGAAACAAAACAAACAATGGTGCTCCAAGGTTGGGACGGCGGGGGGTGGCGCGGTACATATAGTATCACCAACCCCCACGCCCACACACAGCACTGATGCAACCACCCAGGCGTCACGAAATATATCCTTAATACGGGGCAGACGTTGAGCAAAAACAAAAAGACGCGAACACACTGACATCTTCCTCACTCTCGGTCTCCTCTTCCGCACCACTCCCCCCTTTCTTTCTCACCCCCCCCTCTCCCCCCGTTTCGAACGGAGGGATACGTGGTCAACGGGCGAAATACTAAGGCAAGCAACAGCACATGCGTACGCCCCCCCCTGGTCGGTGAAAACCCGACATGCTCCGTCCCGGCATTTGTAGGGATGCGAGGGTCTGTGGTCATACGACTACGGCCATGCATGAGATCGAGTACATCCTCTCCTATCGAGTACCACCCCACCACCACCACCACCACACACCACACCACACCACACCACGCCGCACCGCACCGCACCGCATCCCTTTTTTCCCCTTCCGTCTCTCTCCCCTCCTCCCCCGCCACCCCCCCCCGCGTCCGCGCTACTCACACCACCCTCTCCCACCTCTCCGCACGGCCCACACATCCCGTCCCTTCCCCGCCATACCGCTATTACGGGGGACCATAGTTAATAGGACCAAATATTGTTAGTAAAAGTGGTTAAATATGTAGGTTTTTATGTATACCACAGGTCCTATTAACTATGGTCCCCCGTAATAATCCCTCTCGATCTTCCTTGAATCCGAAAGGGTCGTACTACATACAGTACTAGTTACCAGCAATATTATCACTGGTAACCTAAACGAGGGCGCGGTGTGCCGCAGGTTCAACCTCCCCCTCCCTCCCCCCCTCCCCCCCCCCCCCCGCCCCAAAAAAAAACAACAACAACAACAACAACAAACAAAAAAAAACTCTGTTTCACAGGAAACCCAAAGCAACCCAAGACCACCCTGTCAGTACATTCTCGTAAAAAAAAAAAAGTTTCGCTCGACTCGAAGCACGATAATTTCTCCTCCCATCATTGAACCCTCTTTTTGATCGGGGGGGGGGGGGGGGGGGGGAATGTCGATAAAAAAGTGACCATTTACATCAATGGTCACTTCGTGATAGGTGCGTTATAGGGGGGAGGGGGGGGGGGGGGGGTTACAATGGTTGAAAGGAGTCGCACGGACGCGGGCGCAACATGATCCCATAACCCGTACCGCCGCTCGTACACGGTTCGCAACGACATCTCGGGGGTCCCAGCGAGGTTGGGGGTTGAGCGACTTCACTGGCCCCGTTTTTTTTTTCTTCACCCACCCCGCAATAATATGACCGTACAACTCCTTTTTTCTGTCGAAACGCTCGGGGCTATATCTGTACACCCCCCGCCCTCCCCCGGCCTGTCTGCACGGAAAAATTTCCCTATACATAGCCAGGCGGTTGTACCCAATAATCTGTCTCAGCAAGTAAGGATCACTTGGATCGCAATCGGGTATCCAAACGGTACTTAAAAGTATGGGAGAGAGTGGAAATGTTAACACTATCGACAGGCGGCTTGAAAAAAATCGCGCCGGCTTGGAAGAGATGTCACGCTGTTTACCCCCCGCCGAGCGCAGAAGAACAAGGGCCCGTCAGAGTTTCGGCGGCGATTTTCACGCACATACAAAAAATCGGGTGGCACAATGTGTAACACACGCGCGCACAGTGCTCGGGTTCTGACTAGCTGCAGCAGCTCTGGCCGTACCCCGGTTGCCAGCGGCAACCCGCGTCCCACGCCGGGTACACCTGCTGCTGGCACATCTGCTGGTACATCTGCTGCTCCTGCTCCTGGTACTGCTGCTCCTGGAGCTGCTGCTGGGGCTGCTGGTACGTTGGGCACTGCTGCTGCTGCTGCTGTTGGTACACCTGGTACTGCTCCTGCTGCTGCCCCCCGTATTGTTCCGAGTACTCCTGGCACGGCGGCGGGTACTGCTCCTGCTGCGACGGACACCACGGGTACAGCTGCCACGACGGATTCTGTCGGTACTGCTCGTACTCCTCCAGGAGCCGCTGCTGGTACGGCGCCACCGACGGCTGGGGCGGCGGGGGTTGGCGCTTCTGCACTCTCTTCTTCTTGGAGGCATTTTTGTCGCGCTTAAACTGCAGCCCCAAGAACAGTCCGGCGAAGAACCGGCCCGCGAGCTTCGCATTTCCGGGCTTGCGCATCTCCTGAGCGTCAAGAGGAGGAAGAAGCGAGGAGCGCAGTCAAACGAACACGCGGAGGTCATGCGTCATGCGATTACATCACAGGCATGTATGTATAAAACTAAATGTATTTGTACAAGAAACGACGGAATACCCACTCCGAAGGAAAGCCTTGTATACGTATATATACGTGCAGATATAATTTGTTTGTTTTTGCCCTTGGAAAGGTCAAAAAGAACACAAACGGCTCGCGCTTCGCGCTCGCGCGCCTCACTATTCCTTTTCACTACTACCAATATGCCTACTACTGCAGAAACAGCCCTCAATCCTTTCAAGCGGTTTTACGGTTGCGTCAAAATGAGGAGGGCCCAGCAGGACGTGTTCGGCGATTGGTCCCATCTTGCGCCGGTTCCACGCGGGATGCGGTTTACTGCGTGCGTGCCTGCCTGCAACACGGCCAACAAGAAGCACCTGATCTCAGCAAAAAAGCCCCAGAAGCGTATATCGTGACACCATCTTTCAACAGCCTTGAACATAAACTACCACTCCATCCGAGGGTTTTAGTGAAGCGCTCGCCGCTGCGTGCGACTTCGTTTTCATCCAATTTCCTCCACATAAAGCCCCTTTAGTACTGCTGCTGTCCCGATATGGGGCACAAACCACTCTACTTCCAAGTGTTTTGTCCCCAAAACGGGACTGCAGCACTAAAACGTCCTCCTGAAAATGAGCCTCTCTTATTCTTACTATCTTATAAGGTAATTTCTTATCCGTGGGGCTATGCTGTACGGTTCTTATATTTCCACCCAGAGCGGTATAGTATAGGTGCCCTCTCTCACAGAGATTGCACACCTTCTTTAAGATCCGGGTACTGTTACTGCTGATTTACGGAAGGATATTCGGTTTTACATTGGAATTGCATCTACGCTATATATTGTCGGATGGCAAGCACAGTATTAATAATCATAATAATGATAATAATAATAATAATAATAATAATAATAATAATAATAATAATGATAATAATAATAATAATAATAATAATAATAATAATAATAATAACAATAATAATAATAACAATAATAATAAGAATAATACTATAATACTAATATTAATAATAATAATAATAATAATAATAATAATTATAATTATAATTATAATTATAATTATAATATCCGAGTACTTCAGGGCAGGCATATATATAGTCCTGATCTGCATGATCCGTATGATCTGTATGAAATATCTCGTGTTGCTGGTTGGGGGCCGTGGGTATTTGGCAAGATCTTATATACCAGGTAGGGCCTGATCTGCATGATCTGCATGATCTGTATGATCTGTATGATCTGTATGAAATATCTCGTGTTGCTGGTTGGGGGCCGTGTGTATTTAGCAAGATCTTATATAGGGCATGTTTCCTGGGTTGAATCTGTACTATGCAGCTTAAAGGTCGCATGGGGGCTGGTTAGAGGTCGCAGTTGATCTCTGCTGTTCCGACGTGTTGCGAGATCGCGTCTATTGTACAATGTACTCTCGCTGCGACTCAGCTACATATATACGCCATCAGTGCTGGAAAGCATAGCTCCAGGGGGGGGTGCGATAGGGGTAGTAGGTATTAGAACAGTTTGTCTTGCAAGGCGAATGTGGTTTGACTGACTACAGCATATAACACTATAACACACTCCTCAGCTGAGGAACTGCCCAACAAGGCACGCCTTTTTATCGCCGGAAAGCCATTTGCAACTCTACGAGAGGGGTATGAATAGCACACGTTGCCTTGCAAGGTAGACATATGTTGACCATTTGCTACTGGCACACTTCTCGACCGAGGAACTACCTAACAAGGCATGCCTTCTTATCACTGGAAAACCATGTGTAATTTTACGATGGGGGTATTACTAGCCCACGTTGCCTTGCAAAGGCGAATATCTTATCACTGGAAAGCCATTAGCAATTCTACGATAGGGGTACTACTAGCCCACGTTGCCTTGCAAAGGCGAATATCTTGTCTTACTGACTACACACAACACACTCAAGTGAGGGACTGCCCAACAAGGCATGCCTTATCGCTGGAATGTCATATTTACAACATCATGTCGCGTTTTTACACTATTTTTCGATGGTACACCTCCTACTGTATGTAGGCCGATGGCGTTCGTTGTCTATCGGGTCTTGAGCTGTCACGGTTTCTCTATTTGTCGGCAGGGCTCGGTCGGGGTATACAAGTAAGGCAATGGAGCTCCTCGAAGTGAGGAGCCTCCTCGGAAAATGTGAAGGCGTATTGTACCAGGGAAGAAAGGCCGGCAGTCTTCTCGCGATGAAAAGCGCTAGGCACGGACCGTATTACGGGGGACCATAGTTAATAGGACCTATGGTATACATAAAAACCTATATATTTAACCATTTTTACTAACAATACTTTGTCCTATTAACTATGGCCCCCCGATATAGTAGAAATAGTGGGGAGGGGTGCTATTACGGGGGACCGTAATAAATAGGACCAAACATGGTTCGTAAAAATAGCGAAATGTGTAGGTTTTTGTGTGTACCGTAGGTCCTATTAACTATGGCCCCCCGTAATAAGAGCCTACCTACTGCGATGTGACCCCGGATCTGAGCTACTATTGATAGTAGGATAGGGAGAGATAGGGAGGGCGAACGCAACAAATATGACGGGGGGGCATAGTAAATAGGACCAAATATTGTGAGTAAAAATAGGTAAATATATAGTTTTTTGTGTGTACCGTAGGTCCTATTTACTATGGCCCCCAGTAATAGTATAGGATAAAAACGAACAGACAAAGAAACATCGTACGTATATAGCATGAATCACAGTATAAAAGTGGGGCCTATGCAAGGCGGTATATATATATACCTGGTATATATATATAATGCTGCGAAGGAACTCTTGCCCGCTCCATATCGAGAGGCCGCCCCATTTCGTCTACGCATACATGGGCAGTCGTGATGCCAACCGATTTCGACAGCTCTGCATCGAGCGACCACCTTGTTCTAACCGCCTTGCGTAGGTCCCACCACTCTACTTACGGGGGACCACAGTAATTAGGACCAAATATTGTTCGTAAAAATAGCGAAATATACCTGGTATAGTTTATTTTTGGTGTTCCGTAGGTACCTATTTAATATAGTCTCCCGTAATAGTCGTACCTTACAGTGTTTGTGTGTGGGTGTGTGGGTGTGGGTGTGTTTTTTTACAAGCGCTTACCACTGATGTGACGTACTCGCGACCGGGCTCCACGCCCAGAGCGTCCAAGTTCTGGCAGAACATCTTGTCGCAGGTCTTGAACTTGTCCGGGTTTCCGCCGCCGCTGACGTACTCCCGCTTCTGCCGATAAGCACGTCGGGCAGCGCGGACAGTCAAGGCGGGCGGGGAGGGAGAACATCCATCATTCCACCGCCACAACGTACTTTGTAGGACAGATCGCGATCGCTCAGCATATCTGCTGCTTTGTAGACCATCTACTACTGTACATCGTTCAACCTGATCTCCTGCTGTGTCGTGCAGGATCTGTGAAGTACAGATCATCTACTACTATACTGTACCAGGTAGATCGTTCAACCTGATCTCCTGCTGTGTCGTGCAGGATCTGTACAGTGCAGATCGTCTACTACTGTAGATCGTTCAACCTGCTCTCATGCTGTGTCGTGCAGGATCTGTACAGCGCAGATCATCTACTACTGTAGATCGTTCAACCTGCTCTCATGCTGTGTCGTGCAGGATCTGTGCAGTACAGATTCTGCCGCAGAAATGTGATATAGCTTGTGCGAGCCATATATATACTATTAAATAGTACCAGGTATATCGAAAGCTCCCACCGGGAAACACGAGCTGGTAGACTGGAAGCTATCTGCGCTTTAAAATGGTCAGATCAAGAAGCGCGAATCGATGATCAGTTCGAGATCTGCACAAGGAATCGATCTGCCGCGAAATATCGACAGATCATGAAGATGGGGATAGCCGATTCGTTCGAGGTGTGTGCACAACCGATAGGTCGTGCTCGAGTGCGGACTACTGCACGTTTAGCCACACACACGCACACGCCGGTTGTCCAGCCAGACGGCGGCTTACCGATGTCACGGTTGCGTATAGCGCTGACATGCCACGGGCAATGGCCGTCTGTCTGCACGGTCTACGTCTCGGATCCGAGGTATCCGGTGGCAAGCACGAGTGCCAAAGAGAAAATGTCGTTACTATGAATAGTACTACAGGTAGTTCGTGCACGCCATGCCCGACAATGCACAAGGCAACATAAGATCAACCGTGATATGTAGGACTGCATCCCCATTTTGGGGGCAACCCTCTCAAATTGTAAGTAAGTTTATAGTTTGTCCCCAGAACGGGACTGCGGCACCTAAAGGGTTAAGAGCTGATTCCTCCTACGAAAAACCTTTCCCCGAAAGAAGCCGTAAACTAATTGACAAGAAAAAAGAAGAAGAAAAAAACATGAAACCGAATGAACGTATTTGGTGTTGTACGTACGACATCGAGCCGTGGTCGTTTTCAACAACAGGATCTCCAACAATACAACAAGGAAAAGCGAAAACCAGGTACTATTACGGGGGACCATAGTTAATAGGACCAAATGTTGTTAGTAAAAATGGTTAAACCTATAGGTTTTAAAGCATAGTGTAGGTCCTATTAACTATGGTCCCCCGTAATAATTTTAAAAAAAACTAGAAACTAAAAACCTACTGGACGTATACCACTCTCGACCTTTTGATATTCACAGTAATGCTTCATTTTCCCTTCTATCTGACCCTTTGATATTCCTATTAATGCTTAAAAGCCTCTCGTACTTCCGTACAGAGTGGTATGTTAAAAGAGGCGAACGAGCGCAACCCCCCCCCCACACACACACACGGCCTCTGGTTGGTGAAAACCCGACGCGCGCCGTCTCGGTATGGCAGAGATACGAGGGTCTGCAGTCGTACAACTACGCCCATGCATGGCGCGTGTACCGGTACACCTTCCTCCCCCCCCCCCGCTGTCCTATTAACAGGAGATCGGTGGTTGACCCAGGCGGCGAAACTGGAAAGGGGATCCGTATGGACAGCAAACCTTTTCTAGGGAGTATACGGAAACAACGCAATGACCGCCCCAACTATAGTAGGCTGTCTCTCCAAGAGGAAAAGGAGCGGTGCTCCGACGGCAAATTGGGATGCGTGGTCAATGGTCACATGACTATGTCATGGTATTCATGATCCCGTTTCCCTCTATTGTCGAGGAGGCGTGTTTCTGATGAAACGCGCCACGCAAATAATATACCTGGTGTGTATTACCCCCCTGTTCTCATAACTCTCTGAGAGCCAGGAAAGTGGGAATCATCAAGATAAGACACCAACCTCTGTGAGTACGTACACACGTCTAGGCCGACCTGCATCACAGTAGTCGGGCCTGCCCCATACTGCCCCTTTTGTTATCCGGTAGTCAGTTATATACCCCTATATCCGTATATACTATCAGACATGGCGTCGTCGGCAGGTCCGTATATACTATCAGAACTATTGATAGAAAGGCAGACAACGAATGAGAATACCCCGCCCCCCTCCCCCAAGCCTTGGTCCGCCACATGGTGCCATTTCGGACAACATGGTACCAACGACTCACCATGTCGTCATGATACGGGGTAATCTCCTTAATCCCGATCCGTCCCGCTCCCGTCTTGTCCGCCAGGTCGAAGCAGAACTTGACGTCTCGCTCCGAGCACTCCCCGGCCCTCAGGGCCTCCTCGCACATGTAGAATCGAACCCAAGCGCCGTATCCGAGTAGGTTCCGGTCATCGCCTTCGTCGTCGTCTTTGTCGCGCCCGCCGACGGTGGGCACCACAACGCCTCCGCGGGAGTTGCTGCGTGGACGCTGTCGTCGCGAGTCGGCCTCGATAACCCTGCCAGCGTCAATGGGAGAAGAGGGGGGTGCGACGGGCGGGCGGGCGGGAGGGAGGGAGGGAGGGAGTGAGGAGACTACCGGGATGTACGAACAAATAGTCGCGAGTCGGCGAGGGAAGAAATTTCTGAACCCTTCTTGCAACAAAAACGCCTTCCAAGGCGTGTACCGTGGTTGGCGGGCAAAAAAAAAAGAAAAAGAAAAAAAAAAAGGTAGAAAAAAAAAATAGTGAGCGAAACGGTGAAAACACATCACTAAAAAGTACGAAAACAGTATGGTCGGCTGGGGGAACAAGGGTAGGTTAACGCGTGGCCACCGAGATACGTTTTCAAGGGACACTTTACGAGCATCCCTTACCTCGACGCGCGGAGGGATCCGACCGCAGGCCCGCTCTTGTGTCGATACCCACGGAGAGCATCGTGCCCCACGCCCCGTCCACCGCGGCACAGAGAGAGGTATTCTCCGCGGATGGTCTCGTGCCGAGACACAGAGAAGAACTCTGACTCCTGTCTCGGCAGATGGGTAGGAAAAAGGAGATAATACGACGCGAGGGGGGCGCTATATACATCGATTTTTTTTTTTTTTTTCGTTTTTTCGTTTTTTTTTTTTTTTAATATATATACCGGTAGTCCTTAAGGTGGGGGGCAATATGACTGACTTACCGTGCGATATTGATTGAAGCCCGAAAAACCTGCTGCAGCTCTGCGCGACAAAGAAAAGGCACGCGCGATTTTAGTTTTTTTTTTCTTTTTTTTCTTTTTCGAGACTCTCGTGCCCATGCATGCACCACTGCGTGTTGAGCTCGATGATATGCCTCCAGTAACTCCATCTTGCGATATATTATCTAAAGGCGGTAGGTACCTAGTGAGTTCTGGTTCGACGGTAGAGTCAGCCGTAAAACAACGAGGCCTTCCGTCTGGCATAGCGCAGGACCTACGGACGTTATCGCCATCGCTACCACGAACGAACCTCAAGGCCAAGCTCTAGCCTCCCCGTGGCGTTGAGGGATGTGACGAAGCCGCTGGCGCGGAGGCCGCGCAAGCTGATGAGTCCGCACCGGCTGCACACAAACACACACAAAAAAGCACACACACACACACACACACACAACGAGTGGAGTAAGCCCCGTGAATGAAACGACCGCCAGAGAAACCTGAAGGAGGCGGTCTATGTCGCGGCGAATGTGGCGTAACTGAATGATGTGGTTCAGCTAGTGTATCATATAAACTGTCGGCTCACTGCGACTTGGTTCGTGAAACGTCCAAAATTCTGATGCAGTTCCATGATTAGATATCATTAACTGTAGCTCACTGCGATTTGGCTTGTGAAACGTTCAAAACTCTTGACGCAGTTCCATGATTAGCTACCGCGCGAAGTATACTGTGCGTAGCCCACTATGGGTTGGATTCTAAAACGTTCAAAAACCTGACGTAGTTCCATGATTTAAACATTACGTTGCAGGGCGTGCACCCGCTTTTCTTGGAGCTTGAGCCAGACCGGCCAGAGGCAAGGCCGTCCCCGCGACAGCGCAGCTTCCGAGCTTGGCGATGCGCGGCCCGACAAAAACAACCCATTTTTCGGGTCGAAAATATGTCAGCATCGAAACCCCAGATGGCTTCATCTACTGTTAATATTTACAGACGACCGCAGCAATCAGGACCAGAACATGGTGTGAGAATAGAGGGGTATGCATGCTTTTTGGGTCCCTCGTGGGTGCTGATTTTTACTGTGCCCACCCCGCAATAGCACGTGGCTACGCCCATCCCGACCGCGATCGGTTTTGCATGTAGAGCGAAGAAAAACAGTATGTCAAACCAGACAAGTCTATGACGCTGAAGGGATGTGGCTTGACGTAGAAAAGGTCAAGCACGAGACTACCACGCACTGCTGTCGAGATAATGAACGCTCATGGCGTCCGTGCATAGCGGCAGATCATTACCCGGCAGCAAAACGAATAGCACACGCACAGGTAACGGATGCACACGAGATGTGTAAGCCGTTGACATCACTCACTCCCCTCCATGAGGAGCAACATGAGACAGCGCGTGTATTTGGTCTATCTAGCGAAGCGTCACGCGAAGCGTACCACCAGGTAGTCGTCACGGGGACGAGAGAAAGAGAGAGAGAGAGAGCGCAACCTCCGCATCATCCTCCTTATACACGAATCTCTAATCGATGCAAAACCAAATCATTCTATTTTTCACGCCAAACAGGGGTTTTGCTCGAAACAAACAATTTGATCTGCTGCTGTCGATATCACTATATTGTTGCGCAGCAGCAGCAACAGCAGCAGCAGCAACAGCAGCAGCAGCAGGGGGGCATGCGCTTGATTAAAAACACGTCGTACCTGTGCGCGTAAAAGAGCGCCGCCAAAACCGTGTCGACGTATACAGACACGTCGTCTGGTGTGAGCATGGCCAGATCTGCGTGTCGTTCGGCGACCGCCACCAGGAAAGGTCGCAGGTCCTCCTGAATAAAAGTCGGTGTCAAGAGACGAACGGGTACGAGCGAAGGGGAGCGCGGGGGCGCGACGAACGGGTACGAGCGAAGGGGAGCGCGGGGGCGCGCGGGAGATGTTGAAAAAAAAACAAAGAAAAAAAGAAAAAGAAAAATGAATTTGAAGAAAAAAAAATGAAAAAGCGAATCGAGAAAAGGAAGGCGCTTCAAGCGTGTGTTCGCTTTGCGTCAGAACACAGGATTTTTCTCCAACTACAGTATTACGGGGGACCATAGTTAATAGGACCTATTGTATACATAAAAACCTACCTGGTATAAATTTAACCATTTTTACCAACAATATTTGGTCCTATTAACTATGGTCCCCCGTAATAGTAATGCTACATATTTTTATTACGGGGGGCCATAGTTAATAGGACCTATGGTATTCATAAAAAACTACATATTTTTTTTAACCATTTTTACCAACAATATTTGGTCCCATTAACTATGGTTCCCCGTAATAGTGTTTTGTTTTCTTATTTCCTATTACGGGGGACCGTAGTTAACAGGACCTATGGTATACATAAACACCTATATATTTAACCATTTTTACTAACAATATTTGGTCCTGTTAACTTTGGCCCCCCGTAATACTAAAGGAGGGGAACCAAAGAGCTTCACTCTTATTACGGGGGACCATATTATATAGGACCTATGGCACACACAAAACCTGTATATTTCGATATTCTTGCGATCAACATTTGGTTCTATATACTATGGTCCCCCGTAATAGTAACGTACCAGGTAATTATTATGGGTACTGTATGTGGGCAGGTGCAACCGATTTGTGGCTGGAGTTACAGTACTGTAGTGGCGTTTTTTTGTTTATGTTTTTAGGAAGACGGTGTGGTCGAAGTAACAACGGCATTAGCACTGTGGGAGTCCGTCCTAAGATACGCCTCCCAGGTAATACGAAGTTCGATCCAACCACCTTTTCGAAGTGAGTACCAGCCTTCCAAGGAGCACCAACTCCTATATTCCCTTTTTTTGAGGGCACTGCGTTCCGAAGCTTTCACAACTCGAAGGTATCATCTACCGACATATCACTATCTACGGTTTACACAGGGCAGATATATCCCTGATCTTTCTGTATGATCTACCTGGTACAGTTCATGCTGCCGGGTGGGGGGGGGGGGGTAAAACTCAGCATGATGTAACCCTTTCCCTGTACACGTATCGTACACAGCATCTCATGACCGCAGGTAAGGGTCTAGATGATCTGCAGTAGATAATGATATGTGTGACGTGCGAAACAGTCGACGCAGTTCTAACTCTGAAACGTCGAGGGGGGCAAGGTGCAGTCAAATAGTGGTGAGCTTAAGCTTTATTTTTACCAATCCGTCGGAGGATAAAAAAATAAAAAAATAAAAATAGTGGTGACCAGCAGTATAGTCCTGGGCATCCGCACAGATCCTGCATAGAAACCCATAAAGGCAGGTTACGATCCACGCAAAGGGTCTACAGACGGTTTAAAATCGTGAGGTATCTGCCCGACGGATGTAAGGCAGTTTTCGTTACAGACAACTACCACAACAAAATAGGCGTACACAAGGTAGCACTGGTGTAGCACACCAGTAACCATCTACGCACGCACGTGAAGGCAGTCAGTATGTCTCTGGTTGGATTGAGAGCAAACCAAATGTCGCCAACACAGCAAAACGCTTACCCCGTGGTAATAAACAAGGTACATTCGACCTAAAAAATACAAATCTGCAGGATGTACGTATCAGACATATGCATACACCCGTCAAACATCCTATCCCACCTTCGAGACACCACCACGATCAGAGTTGCAGGCCAGCCGGAAGAACCGCTCGGCCTGGCCGAACGGAGCGATCTCGTCCTCCCAGAACTTCCCGAACATGTACGCGACGTCCTTCGCCGGCAGCTCGCGGCCCGCCCCGGTCGAGAACGCCTCCTTGCCGAACACCTTGGCCGCAGCGCGCTCGAAGAGGAGAGGCCCGAAAGCCGCCGAAAACCCACACGCCACGGCATATTCCTCGGCCGAACGCGGCACTCCGGTGACTCCCCACACGGGCGTCACGCCCAGCGGCAGCGGCACTCCCTTGAGCTGGTCCATGACCGCCCAGAAGTCGAACCCTTGCTGGGGATACGGCAGCGGCTGTCCCCCCTGCAGTGCCTGGAGAGGGTGAGGCACCATGTCCTCGGTGGACCCGGCGGCGGCGGCGGCATGCTTGCGAGACGACGGTAGACGAAGCAGCGGTCGGATCTGAGCCTTTCTGGCTGCCTTCTTCTGCACAGCCTCGGCGTACTGCTCCCTCATCACCTTAAAAGCCTTCTTCAGCACTTCCTGGGCATGGGCAGCTCGCTCTGTGGCTTCCGCTTCCTCTATCGCCGCGATCTCCGCGCCAGAAGCCGCAAAAATCGCTTCAAACTCCGCCCTGGCCTGCGCATTCGCCGCTTCTCTAGCCGCCGCCTCATCCTTTTTGCGTCGCCGCGTTGCCGCGATCGTGTCGAGCAGGACGTTGCCGAGCCTTCCGGACGCTTGGCCAGCTACCCCCGCTGCAGGCATTTGCGCTGCTGCTGCTGCTGCTGCAGGAGCTCCTGCCACTGCTGCTGCTCCTGCTCCTGCAAGCCCAGCAGTAGCTGCTGCGTGGCCCCCCTCTTCCTCCGCCACTACAGCAGCGGCGGAGGCCGACGATGAGTGTCCGCAGCCCAGGCCGTCGTTCAATTTTTCGGCCGCTTCAGCGCCGTCTATCTCTGCCTCTGCCGCCGCCCGCATTAGTTCGGCCCGCTTGCGGCGATGCGGTTCCATCTTCTCGTCCATGCGCGCTTTGGCATACGCCAGGGCTTTACGGGCCTGGAACCGCCTCCAAGCTTCTCGGATCGAGCGGGCAGCCCACCGCTGCCGCCTCTTCTCAGCTTGCCGGAGGGCGCATGCTCTAGCGCAGCGCGTCCGAGCCACCTTCGTCCGCCAGGCCCGCTGGATGATGATCGTAGCGTAACGCCTCCGGGCCATCTTCGCCCGCCACGCCCTCTGGATGACCGAAGCGGCGGGGGCTTCTTTCGTGCCATCCTCCTCCACGCACGGGACAGCAGCTGAAGCTTGCTCTATGATGCTGAGCTGTCTCAGCTCTTCCACGGACGTGCCCTCGTTGATGAGTAGTAGTTGGAGCTCGGCGTCTTCTCTTGCCTGCCTTGAAGCTTCCAACTTCCTTTCCTTTTTCCTGAGTCTCTGCTCCTTCCTTTTCACGATGTTCTTGAGGCGCCTCGCCTCCCTCATTTTCTGAGCCGCCTTTCGCGTGGTTGGCCACGCTTGTTGAGGTGGCCGCGCCGGCTGCGGTTGCGGTTGCGGCGGCGGCAGCGGCGGTGGCGGGGACTGCTGCGGAAGCACAGAGTGCCGGGAACCTCCCGCTCCTTGGGCACCAGAGCTCATGACTTTTCGTGCGCGTGCAAACGCTATAACCTGTTTTTGGCGGAAGTCCCATCGAGCATAGCATACGCCCCACGGGGATACAGCAAACACACAACGATTCCGATTGTGATGGAAGGGTAGATTTGTAGTGCAGTGAGGTACTGGCACATACCAGGCATCGAGGAAACGTGCGGGTATACTGGCATTTTACTATTACGGGGGACCATAGTAAATAGGACCCAATGTCGTTATTAAGAGTAAAAAGAGGTGAATATCGTATATATATATGTTTTTGTGTTTACCGTAGGTCCTATTTACTATGGCCCCCCGTAATACATACCATGTATAAACTACAGAGCACTACTACTACTGCTGTACCTCGTAGGCCAATATCCCGAAGGTTTCTTTCGCGTCCGGACGAGGCCCAAACGAACGCATTTCACGCGCACGCCGACCTGAGCGTTACATGTTGCTGCTGCTTGCTGATCCCCGTTATGCGAGGCAAAAAAGGGGGCTGCAAAAAAAAAAAGGAACAGAAAAGGCGGGCTACGTACGTACAGCAGTGGAAGGACACCTACCTACCAGGTAACAAGGAACAGGAGAGCCGGCCCACAGGCTGGATTTTTTTTTTTTTTTCTGGGTGCGTTCTACACTGTGAATTCAGGATAGTTACTCCTGCACTTCTTTTTTTTTTCCTGCGAATCTCTTGGCCTGGCTTTCTTATTATTGCTTGTTTCTTGTGGCATACCAGGTACCTGGTACCTGGTAGGTGTGTGCTGTACTCGTACATCTGTTCAAGCAGTAATTCGCGTCGATTCGATAGATACCCCGAGTACGGGACAAGACACAGCGCGGTGGAACCTGAAAAAGAGGGGACAGGACCAGCCAGCCCGGAAAAATGCGGACGCTCGTACGATATCTCTTTGCCCATCGCAAGATCGGTACTCGTATTACACGTACGTACAGCAGTAATTAACTTGACGTACGAGTACGAGGTAGCGCATGAAAGTTTTGTTGGTCGATTTTGCTCGCCTTCCCACATCAGATATATACGGGGGAGACAGGACGCGCTGCTGCTGCTCGATGGGTGCATTTTTATCTTGTTTTTACTATGCAGAGTAGGCACGGGTCGAATAGGGTTTTTGTAAACAATCAGTTGCGGGACGTAGCTTTGACAGAATTCTGCGGTACTGGCGCGTATCCGGGGCCGACCGCGGGCGTATCGTCTAATCGCAGCTAGTTCGTGCCGATCGCTACATTACCAGCGGCCGGGCTCGGCTAGAGCGGTGTGGTCGTCGCTGTTTCCGACAAGCCAACGACCCAAAATGCCAAAGAGAGCGTGGTGTGGTTGACATCAAAATGCCCCAACACGCCAGCCAGTGTTGTCGCGATTCGCGGTCGAAGAGGTGGTTGCTGATACCCGCATCACGGCCTACCACGACTGGAACGTGGCGACTACCAGCTTTCCACGAGGAGGAGCCCGAGGGGCGGCTGCGGTGTCACGTGGCCTAGCTATCTCTGCTCCTCGTTGTCTCGACGATTTCGCCTCGCTTTGTCGGCAAGACTGATCACTCGGCTATTTCGGGCAGAACACACGCCAGACTCACGTCTCACCTCCCAAGTATTGCTGCCGGCGTACCCTCGGACGTACTAACCGATCGATGGCTTCTTCTCTCTGAGTGAGGCTGTGTCGAGCGTGCGTCGATGTTGTTGTAGGTCACTCGTTAATTGAGGCGGATGGTGCTGGAGCTGGATGTGAGTTGAGGACACTGGAGGAGGCAACTTTTTCGAAGGAACGCGGCACGATTACTATTGATCCATTATTGCGGAATTCAAATCGATTGGTCGCCTGTTTCGTGGGCTAGTGACAAGGCTTTCATTCCGTGCGGCTTGTTGATTAATTCAAATTCGCGGGGGCACGGGTCTAATGGCCCCTGTACACAGCAGTTCGTGTAGCATTCGACACTGCGCTGCTGTGTTCCGTGAGCCCTGCGATGAAGCGGAGCCGAAGCGGACTACGGCATGCCGGGGAGAGGGGAGGGAAGGCGCTAGACGGTGTGATCGTGTGCTGCACAGGCGTGACGTCCATCCTTAAGGTGTGTGCTGACGATATTTCAGGACAGGTTCTACGGCCAAGAGTTACGGTTTGCATGGTGGGATGAACGAGAGTCCCATTCGGCCTCCGTGGGGTCTGTCTGATGTCTGATGTCTGATGCGTTATCTCTCAACCGTGGGAATGAATATGTACTGCTGTACCTGCATTTCCTCAGGGCCCTGTCCCAGGTTGTATCTGCCAGCGCGCGAGTTGACTTTTCGATTGCGCAATGTACTGCTGTATGTACTCGTACGTGTTTTTTTTAAGTACAACTGCTTCTGTATACAAGCCTTCAAGGCGTTACGAATGCCTGCCCGCGCTCATCGCTTTGACGCGGCCCGTTGTTGTCTCTTCCCCCCAGCCTGCCGGTGTGCCAACATGCCGCCTACATATCGTGCCAGCATGCCGCCATGCTTATACCACCCCAAGCCCGTACACTTGGGCAGCAGATACTGGCAGAGAGAGAGGTACGTAGATCGCCGATCCACGGGTTGACGTTTACGAGGTGCTGCATACCTGCTACAGCACAGAGCATATACCTGGTACGTAGCAGCAGTCGAACTCTACCGGTACTACAGCAGCAGTAGTCGTCTACCAGGTATATACCTACATGTACTGCTGTTGTCTCCGTGTCTTCAGATCAGCGTTCTCCGAGCCACCGCATCTTGTCCGCTACCTCTAAGGTATATTCAGAACTGATCGTATGTTTGTACGTATGCCCTTTTAGAACTGCAGTCCCGTTCTGCGGGCAAACCACTCAGATTTCAAGTAGTTTGTCCCCAAAACGGGACTGCGGTTCTAATAAACCTGCCTACGTATACGGCAACAGATTCTCAAGTCTCCAATCGACACGAGAGACGCCCGAGGCGCACAGCACGCGGAGAGGAATTGATACCTGGTACCACGTACCTGGTAGGTACAAAGATGCACAGAAACTGGCGCTTCGGACTGTAACCTAGGTTAATTCTCTTATCGGAGAGCATCTTTTCCATAATTTTCAAAGTTTGGAAATAATTGGAGATATGTGTCAATATACGGAGGCGTTCTGTCACTATTCGTGAAATTATCCAGAACCAAAAATATCAAGTTCGTTAACATTCCAATATTTGGGAAAAAAACCCAGGAAAATAGGGAAGATTGAAAAATTGCGCGAAAAAAATGTCGAAAATTTGGAGAAAAAATTCCCCGAGCCAAATGGGAAGGTGTAACCTACTGAGCTATAAGGGTAAAAGACCGATCGATTACCCAACCCAAGGTAATCCTTATAACATAGGCCGTTCCCTATGCGGTTCGATTTTTGAGCTTCAGATTTTGCCCCGATCTCATTTTCAGATGGGAAGTTGGCAAATCGAAACAGTCTTCCTATGCGGAAAATCAGATTTATTGTGTGTGTAGAGATTCGAGCAAACGCCGAGACCAACTGCTGTTTTTGTGGTTTGGCGCCGCGAAGAGACGCGCTGGGTGCGCTGCCCTGCGCGTAGGGCCCAAGCGTGCGAGCCAAGGCTGACTGCCTCTGGTCTGGCGGCAAAGAGAAGTGGCGAGTGCGCTACAGCCAACCTGTCGTGGTATTTTGTGTTCCATATTGTGACTGACTACTGCTGCTGTACAGCAGTGTAGTCTACGAGTACTCGTACGTATTCACGGAGAGGTGCGTGCCGAGTGCGCTTCTCTTGGTCTCTAGGCCCGAGCCCGCGCCAGGCGACTGTAGTCTGGCCACGGAGCGACGGGTCACCCGCCGCCCGAGCGTCGGGCGCGAAGCAACGTCGCTATATCGTTCTGTCACCATCCAGCTCATCGATCGTTCTGCTGCTGCTGTTTGCTGTCATGGATAACATCTTGAATTTAGAGAGCATGCCATTTTTCGATTTGAAAATCTGATGACCCAGGTCGTCGGATTTTGCTGCTGCTGTTTGCTGTCATGGATAACATCTTGAATTTAGAGAGCATGCCATTTTTCGTTTTGAAAATCTGATGACCCAGGTCGTCGGATTTTGGCCCAAAATCCGACGACTTGGGTCATCGGATTCTCAAATCGAAAAAATTCCGGTCGGATTTTGCTTATTTGGACTGCATAAGCAGGGGTCATTCGTTTTTTGAGATCGAAGAACACAAATCTGAAGCTCGAAATCGTACCGCATAGGAAACAGCCTTACACGAGTACAGCTGTACCGGGTAGATACGTGGGGGCATATTACCCCTCTGTGAGGACTGCAGTTCCGTTTTGGGGACTAGTTACTCGAAATTTGACTGGTTTGTCCCCAAAACGGGACTGCAGTTCTAAAGATGAGAACGCACGATGGACCCCGAAAGCTTGGAATCCCTCAATGTTTACACACCGTACTAGGTTTCGGATTACTACTGCTGTCGTACTGCCTGTATCATCCCCAGTAATACTGCCTGTTAATACGTACTATAATATTATAGTTGTATTAATACGTACCATTAACAGCTTCAGGTGTGGGAGTATATACCACTATTAATATCTACCTGCTGTACCACTATTAATAACTACTACTCGCCGTGGGGGGGGGCGCGTGGCGCGCACACGCCGTCGCTGCAGGGCCGCAGAGCGTCTGCACCATGTTGATGATATGTGTTGGAGCAGTAGTCGTACAGCTCGAGCAGGAAGCGGTCCTGTCTTCTGCTGTTTACGATGAGACGATGGGCTCTACACTATACCTGGTACACTACGTACAGCAGCAGGTGGTAAGCTCTGCAGGGGAGGCTGACTTTCTGAGCTACGTAAGTTGTTCCTAGTGTTCTCTGCGCTCTTGTCGCGCAGGAATATATCACCAACAAACGCCTTTAGTACTGCTTTTAAGCGCGAGTCGTACTGCATACCGGGTCCTCGGACTTACGTCGCATGCACGGGCGATATCGGTGTACCTTACGTAGGCTGTTCACGTTCAAACGGGGTTAATGGGGGCGGTACATATCTCTGGAGACAAGATCAGCCTAAAAAACCCCGCGCAGGCGGCGGAAACCCAGACAATCGGGAAGAGCAGGGCGGGCGGGACAGCTCGTGCGCGCCCCCCCCCCCCCCCCTTCGCGCCTCAATGCATTCGACGCTGTCATCTCTATCGGCAGAAAGTACGCCTCACAAGCGGTTCTTATTTGGATGCAGCTCACCCTTAATGCGGCTCGCCCAACACGTCACGTCATGGCGCTTCGCGCTTGCCTTGCTGCAAGAAAGCTCTGCCTGGTCGGTGAAAACCCGACGTGCTCCGTCCCGGCATGGTAGCGATGCGAGAGTCTATGGTCATACGACTACGGCCATGCATGACATGAGTGAGTACACCGCCCCCCGCCCCCCCGCCTAGAAATCGCCATGGAAACTCCTCTATATGTACGGCTGAGTTTTTTTTTTTTTTTTTTCACTTTTTCTGGCGAACGTTGCTCCGCGTGCGGTAGGAGGACTTGAGGGAGAAGGTGGTTGCCATGGGAGGGAGCTTCGACGTGAACCTCACCGTGAGCACTACACACCTCATCGCCGCTAGCTTCGACTCGGAGAAGTACAGGGTGGTCACTACCATGGAGGTGTGGTGTCTACATCTACCGACGAGCGGGGTGTCGGGGCGGCGGTCGTCGGGCTGGTTGGTTGGTTGGTTGGTTGGTTGGTTGGTTGGTGTGTTGGTTGGCTGGTTGGAAGAAAGGTGGGCTGGTTGATTGGTTGACAAAAAAATGTTGGTCGGTGTGTTGGTTGGTCGACTGGCTAGCTGGTCGGTCGGTTGATGGGTTGGTGGGTTGATTGGTGAGTTGGTTTTCGATCAGTCGGTTGGTTGGTTTGTTGGTTGATTGGTGTGTTGGTTTGAAATCAGTCGGTTGGTTGGTTTTTTGGTTGGCTGGCATGTTGGTTTGAAATCAGTCGGTTGGTTGGTTGGTTGGTTTGTTGGTTGATTGTTTGTTTGGTTGATTTGTTGGTTGGTTGGGTAGAAATATTTGCTTGACCTTCACGGCACAGTCTTCCCAACTGTCTCTCTGTACTCCTTCTCTCCCCCCCCCCCCACCTTTCTCTCTCTCTCTCTCTCTCTCTCTCTCTATCTCTCTCTCTCTCTATCTCTCTCTCTCTCTCTCTCTCTCTCTCTCTCTCTCTCTCTCTCTATCTTTTCTCACCACTTCCTCTGTCGCGCCAACCAAACGGCATTACTTTTGTCGTTGATGCTGTGTTTGCGCCGTCGGTACGTTGTATACACGCCGTCGGTAAGGGTGTGACCATCGTTCGCCCGGAGTGGATCATCGACAGCGGCCGGGAGGGGCGCAAGCTGCCGTGCGAGGACTACGCCTTGCCGCCTTTCGAGGGGCTCCGCATCACCCTCACTGGGCTGTCACCGGGTGAGACTCTCCTCAGGATTTTTGTTGTCGTTGTCGGTGGCAGTGGTGGTGGTGTCGGTGTTGGTGGGTGTTGATGTTGGTGTTGGTGGTGTCGGTGGTGTTGGTGTTGGTGTTGTTGTCGATGGTGTTGGTGCTGTTGGTGTTGTTGTTGACGGTTGGTAGGTGCCGCGGCGATGTTATTGTTGTTGGCGATGCTGGTGCCGGTGTTGTTGGTGTTGTTGGTGATGATGGTTGGTTTTGGTGTTAGTGTCGTTGTTGGTGAGTGTTGGTGGTGGTGGTGTTGGTGTGGCCGGTGCTTCCGAGGAAGACGCGTGTTTTCCCACCGCGCGGGAGCCGCTGCATAGCCACCCCTATACGCAACAGACACCCTGTGCGCCATCGATCGCGCAGGCCAGATCAAACGCGTCGCGTTTGCCGCTTCTGTGGTACTATTACTAGAACCCCTGCATCGTTTCGTTCTGGCTCCTTTATTTTTCCTTTTTATGCTTGTTCTCACCTACGATACATATATTGAGCGTTTTCGTCGAATGTTTTACCTCAGTACTACTGTTTGCTGCCGCACGGCATCAACCCTTGTTCTAGACCCCAGAGCGGAAAAATGGTTGGGAGTACGAAAAGTTGTTTCGGAAGTATGAATGGCAATGCCAGCAGTGGCCCATCTATTGTGCCGGTTCAGCAGTGCCGACTGCGCTCTGTGGTGCCTGTGACATCGCTTGGCAAGATTGAGAATAACTAGCGAGGGCAGTGTAGCGGAATGGTGTCGGTTGCCACTACTGTGCCGGTGTTGTCGGGCGGCACATACCGTCACCACATAGAGAGGGACCAACACTATTGCACTAAAATTGCAGCATCGCCGACGCCAAGCAGCTCGGGTTGCTGAGGTAGGAACCAGGGGGGGAGGGGGGGAGGGGGGGGGGGGGGGGGGGGGGGTGTCCGAACTGCAGGCTACGAGGGAGGCGTGTGCAGCATGTTGACATTTTTTGTAGAGCTTGCACGTTCCTTTTCCTCTGCTGTAGACGGTCGACGAGCTACGGTACCACTTCCCGTTTTTTTTGTTTCGTTCGCTATCCCCGCGAGCTAGCAGTACGGGGGGGGCGTATGTAATAAGGCTCATTCTTATCGGAGAGCGTTTTGTCCAAAATTTCCAAAGTTTGGAAATAATTTGAGCTATGTATCAATATACGGAGGCGTTCTGTCACTATTCGTGAAATTCTCCAGAAGCAAAAATATCAAATTCGTTACCATTCCAACATTAAATTTTGGAAAAAAAACAGGAAAATATAGAAGATTGAAAAATTGCGCGAAAAAAATGCCGAAAATTTGGAAAAAAAAAACTCTCCGATAAGAATGACCCTAAGAACCCGAACCCACGATAGACAAAAAAAACACGTTTATCCTCCTCATGTTTACACACTATATTTGGTTCTGGTTTCTACTATGACGGGGGACCATGGTAAATAGGACCAAATATTGTCATTATAAATAACGAAATATATAGTTTTTTGTGTGAACCATAGGTCCTATATATGACCCCCCGCACTATTACTATTAATAGCGTGTGCCCCCCCTGTGACGGTTGTTGCGATAACAGCAGCAGGGTACGTTACGCCTCGTTGAGCGCCCAAGGGGCTGTGCTGTGTTTTTTTCACCGAGCTGTCTCGCGCTTTCACCCCCCTCTGTGTCCGCCCCGATTGCAACGATCGATTGCCTTACCTTATGCCTGGTATATATATAATATATATATATATATATTATATATTATATACCTGGTATATTATATATATTATATATATATATATATACCTGGCCGCGACGGGGGAAAAAAAAAGACCGGAAGAAGGAGCTGCGAGAGATGATCGAGGGCGGCGGGGGGCAGTACATGGGGGCCATGGAGGCGCGCACCACTACCCACCTCATTGCTGAGGTATGGATGTATCGCACAATATGACATAGGCAAGCCAGGGTAGGGTAGCTCTCGCTGTTTATAGGGCTTCGCACTGATGGATATTTTCCAGGGCTCTCTTCATGAGTCACGACCCGACCCGCGGGTCGGGTCAGGGAGTTTGACATCTCACGGGTCGGATCGGGGCGGGGCGGGTCAGGTCAGGGCGGGTCGGGTCAGGAGGTTTCTAACCTCTCACGGGTCGGGTCGGGTCGCACCCTTTTACCCGAGCTGACGTGACCCGCGATGTTTGACCCGACCCGGGAAACAGCCCTGATATTTATATGTTGTCGTCATTTGTATGCGCCGGTGGAAGGCCTAGCAACAACAACAGCAACAACCACAAAAACAATTGGGGAAGATTTGCGGTCGTACGGCGCAGAGCTCTAGTTTTTTTTATGTCCTTAAATGGGGATGTCTCGCTTCACCCCCCTCTTGACACAAGGCGCAGATATCGGGGGAGCGAAGGTCTCCTTTTTTTTCCCCTTTGTGAATCTATCTTGCTTTGCTCGACATGGCCACTACTTGACCTCGAGACTCACCCCCTGTCTTCTGCGGGATTTAGGCATGGGTGCGCGCTCTCGGCGGGAGCTAGCTTATCGGCAGCACAACCCCAAATCCCCGTTTCCAGTTTTCCGATGCGAAACTGTCGAATATTTTTTGTGCCTATGGTCGACACACCTGACTTCAGAATATCAGGGCTCATCACGGGTCATGACCCGACCCGCGGGTAGGTTTTGAAATCCCACGGGTTGGGTCGGGTCCGGTCGGGTCAGGGGAGTATTTTTCAAATTTTCACGGGTCGGGTCCAGTCACTTTTACCCGGCCCGACCCGACCCGACCCCACCCGCGAGGCCTGACACGACCCATGAGCCGCGGCTAATTTTCTCGACCGCCTAGCCCCTTTTCGAGCTGGGTGAAAAAAGCCGTAGAATCTATGGAAAACTTCGAAGCCGTGCTCGTGGATCCTTGTACATGTGTAGAATCTCCGAAATCCGGAGACTCGCGCCGTGGGACTATTAGTGGAAATCTCCGAGGTTGTGTGTGTTACGATGCCTCCCTTCCAATCAGGGCACGTAGTTGAAGACGTTTAGGCATGCCATGTTCACAAATATCGACTTGCGCGCGTTTGTTATCGAGAGTAAAGAGGGCAAGCCTTTTCTTTTTTATTTGTTTTTTATGGCGAGGGTATAGCGAGCCCCCCCCCCCCCCCCCCCCTCCCTCCCTACCCCGCCACCGCGGCGGTGGTCACACGTTTTCACATGCCGTTGTTGTTGTTGTTGTTGTTGTTGTTGTTGTTGTTGTCGTTTTTTTGTTATTTTTTAACCCTCCGGCGGATTGGTGAAAATACCGCTTGAGCTCGCCACACTTGCACGTTCAGATTTCGTGTCGTGTGTCGATTTAACCCATAGCTCCCGTTGCAGCAGCAGAGCAGGCTGCTGTTACCACTGGCTCTTTTTTTTTTTTATGGTTGTCGTTGTTTTTGTTTTTGTTTTTGTTGTTGTCGTCGTCGTTATTGTTGTTGTAGTTTGTTGGTGTTGGTGTTGTCGTTGGCCGGGACCTCCCCCCCCCCATTTGCACAATGTGGGCGTAAAAAAATCCTTGTGGAGACATGCAACAATGTAGATAGCACGCCATTGGGCTTACCGGGTTGAAAAGTTGTCGACACCTCGAGGGATTTGCTGCATCGTTCAACGCCTCCACGATGATTGTTTTTACGCCCACATTCTGCTAGGGGGGGGGGGGGGGGGGGGGGGGTTCCCGGCCACCTGCGTGATAGGTCCGTGAGAAATCCACGGGGCCCCATGGGGGTGTTGTGGGAGTTCCACGAAAGCGTGATGGAGATAGCATGGAAGCACACCCTTTTTCGCACACATTTAGTTTGCTGTTGGAGAAAAATAGAGGTGGTAATAACATATTCTGACCATCCCTACCACCCAGCTTGAAAGTGTCTCCGTTTACAACATTTGCGACAGGGCTTTACTGTTCCGCTCTAAGGCCGAGCCTAGTTGCGAAATTGTTATCCCGGGGCGAGGACCCCTTCGCTTGCGGCAGGAGGCCTCATCTAGCCCAATACTTGCGTTTTGAACAATACGCGAAGGAGCAGAAGAATACTGCAGCTTGCACGCGCCTTTTGTTGTTGTTGTTGTTGTTGTTGTTGTTGTTTTTCGTTGTTGTTGTTGGTTTCAGGTGGCCGCCGGTGCCAAGTACGAGGCGGCGGTGAGCCCGGCGTGGAACGGCACGATCAAGGTGGTGCACAGCCGGTGGCTGGAGGAGAGCTTTTCTCGACGGCGTGAGTTTCTTGGTTGGTGTTGGTGTTGGTGTTGGTGGTGAAGCTGGTGCCGACGTTGATGTTGATGGTTGATGGTGTCGGTGAAGGTGGTGTTGGTGTTGGTGGTGTTTTGGTGTGGGTGTTGGCGGTGGCGGTGGTGGTAGGGTTGGGGTTTGGTGTTCAGTGTTTCGTGTTTGTAGCGTGTTGGTGTTGGTGTCGGTCGTGGTTTCGGTTTCGGTTTCGGTGTTGGTGTTAGTGCTGTTGTCGTCGGTGTTGAAGTTTAGGTCGAAAGTTCGTCGTTTGTCGTTGTCGTTGTGGTCGTTGTAGAGCTTTTTCTCTGATTGGAGTTGCGGCGCCATGCGTTTTTTTTTAATCTCCCCGCTTCCGCTTTTCTCTCCATCCCCTCTCTCGCAACACCGCGCGCCCCCAGTCCGATTACCCGAGGATAACTTCGGGGTGACACCCGACCAAGAACTTCCTCAAGATGAGGAGGAAGAGGAGGAGGAGGAGGACCACGATGCGGAGAGGACGGGGGAGAGGGGGGAAGAGGACGCAGAAGAAGGAGGGCGAGGTAGAAGCATGGGCAACGGAGACCTCGCCCGCGAGCAGCGGCAACAGCAGCAGCAGCAGCAGCAGCAGCAGCTCTTCGCTACCGCCGCTCACCCCGCCTCGACCCCAGGCGATGCTGCTGCTGCTGCTGCTGCTGCTGCTGCCGCCCTAGCCGCCCCGACCGATCGCTCGATCTACCCCTGGGGGGCGGGGGACGGGGAGGAGGAAGAGGATGCGGCCGTAGCTGGCGCCGGCGGAAGAGTGCAAGGGGTTCCAAGTAAAGCCGAGGTGTTGGCGCTCCCAGACGGTGACTTTTTGTCCGGCTGCCGCGTGATGCTGCTTGGGTTCGCCTCGGATGCGCTGCTCCCGCTGTCCCTGTTGGTCCGCAAAGGCTGCGGAATCAGGTGAGAGGGGGGGGGGCGACAGGGCGGAGCGAAAGTTACCGTCCACCGAAGTTATGTGTCTTTTTCATGGTTGAACTGCTGCCTACGTTAAGCTTGCGCGGTTTTTTGGGGGGTTTTCGGTATCCGCTACACTTTTCCGTGCGAACTCGGGGCAAAGCATGAAAGAGTTTGGCACACTAGATAGTAGCGAGAGAGCGATCGCTATCCTTGTAGCTAGGAGACAGGTGATGGCCACAGGCAGCGAAACAGGAAAGGGAAGGGGATAGGACTAGCGAAAAATACAGCCCCCCCCCTCCCTCCCCCCCCCCCCCCCCCCAGGATGCAGCTCACCCTTCATGTGCCTTGCCGAACAGCTAACAGCGCTTCGCGCTTGGTGCAAGCAATGTCTGCCTGGTCGGTGAAAGCCCGACGTGCTCCGTACCGGCACTGCAGAGATGCGAGGATCTATGACCATCCGACTACGATACGTACGGCAAAGTCTGTTGCACGCATACTGCCCGCGCGTCAACCGCCAGGCTACTGCCATTTCTAAGCCTACAATTAATACTCGTACTGCCACGTCTAGTTTTCAAGTTACGATGTGACTATATCCCCCCCCTCCCCCTATTTTATATAGGTTGGGTTGGTGTCGGTTGGCAGCGACACAGTAAAATATACCCCTCACTACGTGAGCTAGACAACCAGGGTACAGTTTTTTTGTTTTTTTACTGGCGGTCGCCCACTGCTAGTTGTCGAGCTAAATCGTTTGTGCGAGGTGAAGAACCTTCACTCCGCACAAGGGAATTGATCGTATCAACGTAGTGTTCAAGGTAACGCACCCAAGAGGCAGTTACATAGTACTCCCATTGCTGTCTCTGGTAGTGGCTACACTGGAAATTAAATCAACTCATTGAAGCTGTCGTCCATATGCAAGTCCGCCTCAAAAGCGGTTCTTAGTAGGAACACCCTTCATGCGACTCGCCGGACAGCTCACGGCGCTTCGCGCTTGGTGCAAGCAATGTCTGCCTGGTCGGTGGAAACCCGACATGCTCCGTCCCGGCATTGTAGGGATGCGAGGGTCTATGGTCATACGACTACGGCCATGCATGAGATCGAGTACACCCCCCCCCCCGTGCCACATACCCTGGTACTATTTTATTTTATTTTATTTTTACTCTACAGCTAGCTAAGTATTAAAAGATGAAACCTGTGATTTGTGGCGTTTTGTTTAACGTTAATTCTTGACATTTTTCAGTGCTAGCGATTGCGAGTTTTTAGTTAACACCGCACCAACACCAAAAAATACAGGAGCCTTTTTGAGTTTTGCCGAAGCGACCGACCGACCTGGATCCACCAACGCACGCAAGTAGACGAGCAGTTACAACTATCCTGCTGCGCGAGTTTCCTAGCGACAGCTACGTTTTTTGTTTCGTTTTTTGTTTTCGTTATACAGAGTTATACTGGTATAGCTGTAAATTACAAGATCATGCCTCGTGGGGTTCGTTTTTCAGTTGTTTCTTATTTTTGTTTTTGATGCATCGGGTTGGCGTTCGATACACTATTTACGGCCCGGGCTCCGCAGGTACACCTGCGCAAACGAGGAAATAACGCACGTCGTTCTGGGCGACCGGGCGCTGGCGAAGCCGGAGCTGGTGTCGGCGCTGGAGTCGCACCCTTGCACCCCGCCCGTGGTCACCGCCTCCTGGCTGCTGGAAACCTGTCGAGCCGGGCGGATGCTCCCCCCAGACGGGTAAATGCTTGCCGGCGGGTACTTCACATAAGGGGGGTGGTTGTCTAATACGTTTTTTTTTGTCGCTGACCTGGTAGCCGGTGTCCGTGACATGTTTTTGCTGATTTCGTCGGTAACGGCACCCCCCTTCGAGCCGTGGCAATTGTTTTTGTTCCTTCCTTCCTTCCTTCCTTCCTTCCTTCCTTCCTCCCTTCCTTATGGTGCTGCCAAAGTTGTCTAACTCAAGCTTCAAGTTATTTTTCCACTTAAAACGCGCAAGATGCATAAGCGCAGTGGTAAGCGATTTGAGATTCACGCCACGTGAAACCGCGGCTGCTATGTAGCACTGAACCCTTCAAGATCATGAAGCTACAACATTTTTTGCGCGTTTAGCCTCTGTGATAGAATCGATGGGCTGTTGGCTCCGACCCCCTCCCTCTCCCCCTCCTTCCCCCTCACGCCTTTCATTATTTTTTTTTCATACCTCCCCCCTTATCCGCCTTTGTTGCTTCTCTCTGTCTGCGGGGCCCTCCCCTCCTGCTGTCCCGCCCAAATCCTCACCGTCACCCGCCGAATCAACCCTGCGCATATAACGACGACGGCTTACATGCGTTTCCACGATCGTGCTTCCTGCCGCTGGTACCGCTCGCCCTCAGGTACCTAGCTTCTCCCCCACATACCACCCAGGACAGAAGCCGCGCCTCCGGTACCTCTGGCGGGGGCGGTGGAAGCGGCAGCGGCGGCGGCGGCGGCGGCGGCGGCGGCGGCGGCGGTGGTGGTGGTGCCGGTGGCGGCGGCAGCGGACGCGGTGGGTCAGGAGGAGGCGGAGGAGGGGCGGGAGGAGGGGGTAGGCGCTTCGGATTCGGTGTCAACAGGCCCATGGGAGGTGGCGGTGGAGGAGCCGGGGGCGGAGGCGGGGGCGGGGGGGGTAGCCATGCGGGGGATCCCCCAACCAAGGGAAGTAAGGGCGGCCTGGGCGCGGGCAAAGAGATGGCGCGAAGCGCCCACGGGGGTAACGGAAGCGGCGGTATTAGTGGTGGTGGTGGCGGTGGCAGTGAGGGTGATGGGGGCGGGGGTGATGATGAAGATGATGATGATGACGTTGGTGGTGGTGGTGATGGTGGTGATGGTTTCGCAAACGCTGGGTGGGGGGTTGCTCATCGTGTTGACAGGGGTGGGGGTCAGGGCGCAGCGAGCGAAGGGAACGGGGCCCATGCACCCGCGGTTCCGGCAGCCCCGGTGGCCACGCCGGATTCTGATCGATGTGTGGGGGAGCTAAGCGCCGCCAAATCGCACGGGCGGGATCGCGACATCGGCGGTGGCGGCGGCGGTGCGAGGGCAGACACATCTGCGTGGTCATCGAGGAAAAAGCGACAAAGAACAGGCGGTGGTACTGGCGGTCGCAGGGGTAGTGGTGATGGCGGAGGCGGAGACGGTGGCGGTGGGGGTGTTGATCGGGTCGGGTCTGTCTGTGGGGCAGACGGAAAGCGTGGCAAGCGGGACCAGTCGCGGATTTTCTGCGGACGGGTGTTTGTCGTGTACGGAACGGGGCTGGATAAGGAAGAGGAGGAGCTGGCGGCACAGCTCGTGGTCAGGTAGGCATCTTGACAGCGGTGCTGGTATCCGTGTTGTTGTTGCTGTCGTTGTTGTTGTTGGGGGTGGGGGGGGGGGGGGGTTGTTATTTTGTTGTTGCTGTTGTTGTGTTGTTTTGGTTGTTGCTGTCGCTGCTGTTGCTTTTTTCGTTGTTGCTATGGTTTTTGTTGTCGTTTGTGCCTGTGTTGACGTTGGTGTTGGTGTTGGTTGTTAACCTTGGTTGTTCTGCCCATGTGGGCGGGCGCTACCGTTGAAATCGGGATCGGGGTCAGCTCGGGTTCGGAGGCTGGTCGGCTCTTGTGTCCGTCGTTTTCGGTTGCTGCCTGTCCTGCTGCTTCGCGTGGTTGGCTATCGTCGACACCCCCGTGCTTCTCTCGGCACACAGCACAGACGTTTTAGCGCTGAAGCCGAACCGCATGCTGCTCCAGACTCGTCCCTCGAAACCCCGGAATCTGTCCCGGGTCCACAATCCCCCGCTCCCCTCCCCTTCCGCTCGGCGTCGATAGCGCTTTCCAGCTTCAAGGATGCCAATAAGCAGCGTGACTGAGTTAGCCGTACTTTGAACATTTTGGAATACAACGAGCACCCCGACTTAACCCTTTTGGTACTGTTTAGAGCCGCAGTCCCGTTTTGGGGACAAACCACTCTAATTCTGAGTACTTTATCCTCGAAACGGGACTGCAGTCCTAACAGCGGTGTGAGAGGTGTGGTGCAGGCCGAAAAATATCTCTTAACTGTTATTTTCTCTTATCCACATTGGGAATATGCGGCTTTTTGTCTAGGCGTGTCCTGCCGATTTGGACTCTCTTAGCTGTTTTATTTTCTTGTCGCGCCCTCTCTTAAGTCGGGGTACCCACTCTACGTGGGGATTGGTCGGTGCCACGCCTCGACAACGTTTCCCGTCCTTATTTCGCCCCTCGAGAAAGTGGTGATGGACGAGGGAGGGGGGGGGGAACTATGCATCATGAACTATAAAAAAAAAAGTCTTGTCCAATCAGGCTGACTTCACGTGTGTATCCACGTTTCTTTTTTTTTCGTCGATCGATTGCCCAACATAACATTGCCCTCTCGACAAAAACAAACTTCCAGGCACGGCGGGCGATGCCTCCATCCCAGCGAAACCGGGGGTGTCTCCCCCCTCCGACAAGCGCTTCGCGCCGTCGGTGTCCAGCTGGACCCTGCTGCTACCGCCGACACCGTCGCCGCTGGCCGGAACAGGGGGGGTGGGAGTGACCTTCGCGTCCGATCACGGACGTCGACAGGAAGCGCCTTCGGGGGCACACGGTGCATGGTTGTCAGCAAGCATGGGTATTGCCCTTGGATCAGCGGGACAAGAAACGGCGGTCGCGGTGAACTTGGCGGCGATGCGAGTGGCGATGTTGGTGGCGATGTCGGCGGCGGAGGCGTCATCGATGGCGAAGGAAACGTCGATGTCAGTATCGGTGGTTTATCCGCCGCCTGCTCCACCGCCGTCGCCTCCTCGTCGTCTTCCCGTCATATCCTGGGGCGAGACGTGAGGGAAACCCTCGAAGTGGAGGCCCGCGCGGAACTGGTGACGATGCTCTGGGTCGAGTCCTGCCACCGCGCCCGGGAGCTCCGACAGCCGAGCGGGTGCGAAGAAGCGTTCCGGCCCCAAGCCTGGCCGATCAGAACTTTCTCGGAAGCTTTCACCGGTGTATCGGCGGCTCCTTCCACGCCTCGGTCCCCGCCTCCGCCCTCGGGAAAAAAGGCGAGGAAGGGCCTTGGGAGGCGCGGGGACGGGGGGAGGATGGGCGCGGGCGGCGGTGCCGCCGCGGGCGCAGGGTTTGCCGTTGCTGTGACGGGGTTTGTCGGCGCTGAAAGGGCGGGTCTGGAGCAGCTTATCGAGCGCATGGGGGCCGAGCTGTGTAAGAGCCTCAAGAGGCGGGTGACGACGCACTTGGTCTGCAAGGAGGTGAGGGGGCGAGGGGGGGCGCGCGTTGCATAGCCCGTTTACGTTTGTGTGTGTTGTGTTTTCCTTGTCACCTCCCTTCGAGCCGTATTTCTAGGGGGGGAAATCGAGCGCGAGGGCTTTCTAGTTGCCGCGAGTTTTTTGCGGGGGCCAAAAGCGGGTTTTTGTTGTCCCGGTTCATGCGCTGAACCGAAAAGCGTCGCGCACACGCCCACCCGCTGCGGCGGCTGCTACTGCTGCTGCTGCTGCTGCTGCTGCTTGGTGCTTCTTCTCAAGGATAGGTGTCCCTCGCCGCATGTATATTCACGGCAGACGCCTTCGCGGTATTTTCAGCAGCGGTGGACTGCCTGCCTCCCAGAATGGTACGCCTCTCACCTTGCCCCCCGTTGCATGGTTCCATGCCCGTCTCAACCATTGCCTGGCACACCACTATTAGGGGGGGCCATAGTAAATAGGACCAAATATTGTTAGTAAAAATAGGGAAATATATAGTTTTTTGTGTGTACCGCAGGTCCTATTTACTATGGTCCCCTGCATTTACCCACCAACAGAAACACCAGACACCCCAACATTGACACACCAACATCAACACAAATACACACATCACTCATATTCCTCATGCCAATCGAAAACACACCACGTCGACGACGACCACCGCACACCACCAACACCTACACCAACGCCACCGACTCATCCCTCACATCTACCGAAAACACACTCCCAGGCAAAAGGCGATAAGTACGAGAGAGCCCTCCAATGGGGTGTCCCCACGGTTTCGACGCGCTGGCTACTGTGGTGCGCCCAGCACGGTTACGAGGCCGGAACCGAGGAGACGCACCCACCCGCCAAGCGCCGGACTTCCGCCCCCGCCCCCGCTGGTACTTCTGCCGCCGCTGCTACTGCTGCTGCTGCTCCCACTGCTGATATTGCTGCTACTGCTGCTCCTACTGCTGCTGCTACTGCTGTGGTCACTGCTACTACTGCTGCTACTGTCGCTATTGCTGCTACTGCTGCTGCTGTTGCTGTTGCAGGGGCGCAGGCTTCGGCTATCGCCGTGGCAGACGGTCCCTTGCCCGTCCCCGCATTTTCTTCAGCCATGTCGGGTTTAACTAGCGAGGGCTTGACGATGCCGGTCTCTCCGCCCGCGCCTTCCGGCGCGGGTGGTAGCGACATTGACATCCTCACCGTCGGAGCGACGGAAAATACGCCGCCGCCGCATTTGATGGGAGCTACAGGCATCAATAGACCGCTGTCTGCAAGAGGACCCACGAAAGGAGAAGACATCGGAACATTTCCCGCCGGCGGCAGTCGCAGCGGCGGCGACGGCGTTGATGGCGGCGGCAGCGGTGGTGGTGGCAGCAGCGGTTCTGAAGTTTGTGAGGGAGATGCAGAGTCGCCGACGTTTTCGAGGGCAACCCAGCCGACGTTGGGCAACGTTCACCCCGCAGCCCGAGAAGGGCGAGTTGGTCGGTCTGGCGGTGGCGGAGGCTCTCGGGTCGCTCGTGAATTGTTTGTTGCCAGCCACGAAGGTTCTACTGGGCCTGAAAGTTTCCCTGGCCGGCAGGACCGCCGAGACGCGCACACGAGCTCGATGCCGGAAGCGGCGGTGGTGGCAGCAGCGGCGGCGGCAGCGGCAGCGGTGCCGGCGCCAACTGCGAAACATGTTTCAACGGACGTGGTGACGGCGACGGTGGCGGCGGCGGCGACAGCAGCGGGCGCGGTTGCGCCTCCTCCTCCTCCTCCGGCAGATTCCGTCATCCCACCCATCGCTATCGTAGTAGACCCCGCTCATCATCCCCCAGTACCGGCGGTGGGGAAGGCTGCCCCCCTTGCCCAGGTGTCCCTCGACGCGAGTACCGCAGGGGGAACCCCTGTGCAAGGCGACACGCCCGCCACCGCCGCCACCTCCGCCGCCGCCCGGGCCACCACCACCGACGGATCGGACGCCCCTGTCCTTGAGGCGAGCGGGCTGGAGCAGCAGCTTCGGTCAATGCTTTGTGCCGCCGCTGGCAACGGTGGCGGTAGCGGCAGAAGCAGCGGCAGCGGCGGCGATGGTCTCGGCACCGCGGCCGGCGGGCTTGGCGGTGTGACTCACCTCCCGCGTTCACGGCGACGGCTTCGGCCGAGCGCGTGGGGCGCACGTCCTGCGGCTCGGCCCCTTCCGCGGCTCCCGTCGTCGTCGTCGCAAGAGGCGGACGGCCTGTCGGCTGGGTCGGGGGCGGGGGCCTCGACCCCGGGTTCCGCGCTAGGCTCTGCGCTAGGCTCCACGGGCACTTGCTCTTCTTCTCCTTCTGCTGCTTCTTCTTTACCCCGACGCGGACGTACGGGCAAGGTGGCCGGGGGGGTGGAGCGAGGGTATTCCTCGACCTCAACCCCGTTGACTTCGTCTTCCCGTCTTTTTGGTCGGGCGGGGGAGGCCGCTGTCGTCTCCGGCGCCTCTCTTCCGGCGGTGGGTCTATCCGCGGACGACCGCGCAGTTGGTACCGTGCCGTTGTCGCGTGCCACGTCTCCGGCTGCCTCGGCAGGTTTCGTGGCGAGAGCGGCGGGGGCGGTGGGGGCGGTGAAGGTGGCTTGGCGCAACCAACTGGCCTCGCCGGTTCTCGGCAGGAATGAACAACAGCAACAACAACGACGACGACAAGGAGAGGAGGAGAAGGAGGAGAAGGAGGAGAAGGAGGAAGGAAAGGAAGAGGGAGGAGATTATCAACAGGGAGAGGAAGAGGACAACCAAGAGGGAGAGGGAGAGGGAGAGGCAAGGAAAATGGCAGCTGGCGGCGCGGCTTCGAGGCGCGGCGGCTTGGGCGATTCAGGGCTGTCCTCGCGCTCCGAGTCGCCGTCGGGGCCCCTGCGTCCCAACAGGGGAGCGGGGAGGGAGGAGAAAGCCACCGCTCTCCCAAGCACCGGAGGCGACGACTTGGGTGGGGGGAACGTACAGCACCCCGATTGTGGGGAGAGGCCGGGAGCCTTCCGTCGCTCACCTGGGGCCGAGCATCGTCGCAACCGCTCGGTGGACAGAGGCGGCAGCGGCGGCGGCGGTGGTGGCGCTCTCGTCAGCCTGTGGAACGGGCACGACTCCCGCCGTGCGCTCGGTAAATTGCCGGGCGGGGGACGGGGAGACGGTGTCATGCAAGGCGTTATTTCGGCGGGCCAAGAGAACAATCCGCCGGTGGGCAAAGACAGGGTGGTAAGTGTTTTTGTTTCTGTGTGTGTGTTTTTCGTGCCGGGCGGAGCTGGTCTGTAGTGTTGACGGCGTGGCCCAGCTTGTACCAAAGGGTTGACGGTCCACACTAAAGTCTTCATTTACATATTTACTCCGAGGAATTTCCCAGCCGGTTGAGGTTTGGGCTATGTAGGGTCAGGGTTATCATCAAGCTTATATTGACCGTTTCAGCGAAGCTCGGCGAAGACCTACGCGTTACCTCTCGAGTTGGTTGGCGGCGAGCTGAAGCCTTCTGCAAGCTTGGTATTGTGTACCAGGTATCTGGTGTATCTCTGCCCTCAGGCGCTCCCCCCTCAGCCAGGCGCTACTGCCCGAGAAGCGCCCCGTGTGTGTTTGTGTGTGTTTTCCCGGCATTGTTTGGTGCGGCAGTGGAGAAGTTGGTGCTGGTGTTGCTTGTTGAAGCGCCCCGTGTGTGTTTGTGTGTGTTTCCCCGTCATTGTTTGGTGCGGCAGTGGAGAAGTTGGTGCTGGTGTTGCTTGTTGAAGCGCCCCGTGTGTGTTTGTGTGTGTTTTCCCGTCATTGTTTGGTGCGGCCGTGGAGAAGTTGGTGCTGGCGTTGCTTGTTGTCGCTGTCGTTGTATTGTTGTGGTTTGTAGGTGTTTTGTCGAGGATATGTTATGGACACTGTCTTCGACCCCCGACTGTCACCGCTGCCGATGTCGTCTCCACCGCCGCTCTCCTCTTTCCCGCGCCAATCGCTTCGTTTCTTGTTTTTTTTTTAATCCCGCGTGGTTCCCGCTTTTTTTATGTGGTGCGTTCTGGACAAGAACATCGGAAGCTGAAAACAAGCCGCCGCCCCCCCGCCCCGCCCCCGTCCCGTCTACGGCCATGCATGAGATCGAGTACATCACCCCTTTCGAGTTCACCCCCTCCCCCCCCCTCCAGTTGCTCCATCGCTAGATGCACGTACTGTATATACCTTGCCCGGTTCACGGTCGTACGTATCACATTCATAGCTCTGACGTGGATGAACACCTCCGACAGGTAATCTTTTCCTACCTTATGATCTAGATGGTTCAGGATAGATAGGTAGATATATTTCTGATCTGTATGGTCTACTATTACTACAGTAGGTCATGTTGCCGTGTGGGAGCTGCATTTTCTGCGTGGTTTTAAGGACAGTTGTTTTCCCGTCTGAGGTTCGATCTGTACCTATACAGAGATCCTGCACCACCATGTGACAACGGCAGGCTAGGGTCTAGATTATCTATCTGTAGATGATCTGCCTGATATGTCTGACTTGTGATTGCCGCTCCATCTCTAGACTGCAGCTGGTCCATCACTATATACACTGTAATACGAAGTAGATAAGTTTTTGCTCAGTTGTACTGAGTCATATTCAAGTGTCTATTGGCTCTGACAGGGATTTGTAGCTGCATTACTTTTAACACGCATGATCAGACGCACACATACCCTTGGACGGATTTCCAATCTGATTTTCTGGACAGTCTGGAGAGCAAAGTGCAAAGACGCGCCGAGCGACGCGTTTATTTTGGAAATATCTCGTCCAAAGCCACCATTTGCGTTGTTCGTTGGGTGTGCCCGTCCTGGACTTGGGAAAAAATCGGCTCCAAAAATCGTCCCGGGTGTGTGAGTGTGTTTTTCGTGTTACCACTCTGGGTGTGAATATAACGTCAGATTGATCTTCATATTTAGGTATAAACGGTCCTTATATTTCCGTTCACAGTGGCGTACGGTGCTACTGCTGTACTATTCGTGGCCCGCTGTACAGTTGGAGGTTTCGTTTTTGTAACTTTTGAACTTGATTTCTCCTCTATCACTTGGACTAAAATATAAATAGATTTGGTCGCCCGCTGTGTATTTGCATGTTTACCGGGTATATTGTTATCCCTAGGTGACCATAGAGTGACCCTCATCGGACAGACAGACAGACAGACAGACAGACAGACAGACAGACAGACACTTTTTCTGGATCCGTTCTAGAGACCACAAGTGTACCGCTTGTGGAATATCATGTTACCACTGTCGTACATATTTTTTTTGATGATGTTCTTCTCTCATCCCGCTCCTTTCATTCCCCGGCTCTCTCGTTCTTTTTTTCCGCTCGAAAATGTTGGTTCCGGGGTTATAACTCGAAGTCGACGCATCGTCACCAACACCGCCACGGGCATGAGCATCAGCACCATCATCAGCGTCAACGTCATCAGCACCCCGGATACCCAGAAAGGGGGAGCGTGGCCATGGTCGAAGCGGGTGGAAGAGGAGGAGGAGGCGGCGGCGGTAGCGGTGGCACGCGGAGGGGAAAGGCACCGCCCAAACCGGGGGGAATCGAGAACCGCCGCGATGATGACGGCCACCACCACCACCACCATTACCACCCCGTTGACGCTCGCCACAACGGCCACGACGAGCAGCAGCAGCAGCAGCAGCACGGGTTATTGGAAGAGTCACAGATTGTTACCTTCGGGGAGCAGTACAACCCCGCGACCGGGTGGACTAGATAGCTATAAAAGCGGTAGGGCTAGGGTACACGGCAGTACGGGGAAGGAGGCAAGGGGTGTTCTCGACATCATGCATGGCCGCTGTCGTATGGCCATAGACTCTCGCATCCCTACTATGCCGGGACGGGACGGGGGGGGAGGGGGGCGAGGCGTACTCGTTATTCCCTTGCCCAAGGGTCATTTGATCATTGACCACGCATCTCCCTTTCGAGACAGATCAACTGTTCCCACTCTTGGGTAGAGACACCTGCTCCCTCAGAGGGGGTTATGTTACACCTTTGAGCGCAACCTTTTATCGCTGACGGGGGTTCCTTGATTGAGGAGCTGGAATCCGAAGAACGTTTTGCATTTCATAAACGTTATCGCCAGGCCTGGGTACTGGCTGACCCAGTCAGAAGCGGATATACCGTCGTCGAAATCAATCAGTATACTGGATTGCAGCAGTATACTGGATTTGCAGCAGTATACTGGCTCTCCTCTCTCCTCTCGAGTGGGGTCCCGTACTATAATGTGGCGTGTTTCTTGGGCGTACGTAAGATAAAAACTACCGGCGAATATACTGGCTGGCAGGTCGATCAGTAGATTTCTACTGCCAGATTTCTACCGCCAGTACACCCGGACTGTGTCATTGCCCAGCCCGAGTTATTACAAATGGAATATGTCAGCTGTGAGGTCGACCGATTGTTGAGCGACCGATACCCACCTTTGCCTTTGCAAATGCCGTTTCGTTTTTGGACAAGAAAGAAGATTCAATATATCGTTGTGCACATCGTATTCTCAGTTTGTAAAACTGAGTGTCTGGTTTGGAAATTGGAGATCTGTCTGTCTGTCTGCCTGTCTGACCGCAGTTATAAGGAAACTCCAATCCTCGCTAAATCTGGCCCCAACCCGCTCCCGGCGTTGACGTGTATACCGCGCGAATCGGTAGCGGACACACATACAAGCAGTCTGGTCCAACTTTCGCATTCAGTGGAGCCCTGCGCCTTGAGCTACGCGACCCACAGCTTCACCGGGGGGACAATCGCTTGTGCCAGAGTCGGTACGAGCAGCGAAATATTTCGCAAATAGGCTATACACAGCGCATCGATCGTAACAAAAGTGGGGTGGTCTTGTAGAAGCATGGCTCGCTCAGAGCGCGGTTGGTTGGCTAACGGCGTTAATGAGGTCGTTGCCCGCCGCTCGCAAACGGCCGTGCAAGGTCGCCTCTGGCATATTATCGTTGTGTTTTCTTCTTTTCCACTCTTTCGCGTAAAGTAACCAAAAAAAGGAGAACAAAACGAAACGAAAAAAACAAAAACAAAATATATCCGTCCAACGAAAAAAAAAAAGCTTTTCAACGAACAGAATAAAAGCCCTCAAACATCCACACGCGCGGGGGGCACAACGAGTAAAATCACCACCAAATCCGGCAAGCCCGACACCCATCTATATGAATACCAGGGGAGGCATTCATTCTGCGGACAGAGGGCCCCCCTGCCAAAGAAACGTGCCTTCAATGCTGTGCCCTACACCGCGTCAGTACCACTAGCAGGTGCAACACAACCCCTCCCCCCCCCCCCCGACCCCTGCCGACCCCCCCCCCCCCCCCCCCACCGCCACCATCACCACCCCTCTCCCCCCCCCCCCCCCCTAGTACGGCCTCCGTTCCCGACCCCCCTCCCTCGCCTCGCCACCCCCCCCCGCCCACCCTCATCACCCCCCCCCCCCCCCCCTCATACGACTACGGCCATGCATGATATCGAGTGCCCCCCCCCCCCCCCCCCTCTCTCCCGCTTCATAGTACCGCCTCCATTGAAACACAATTCCCTCACAACGGCATCCAACTTTTTAAAGGGAAAATCCACCCGCTCAGAGATGGTGATGGGGTCTTTTTTTTCAGCCGTAAAAAAAAAAGGAAGGCCGACTTTAACAGACCAAAACTTCACACCCACAGTTTCCGGTCGAGGGCGTGGGCCGTATACAGTAGTGGACCTTCTCAGAATAGTGCCGGTATATATACGCCAGCCAACGATACCAGCACTTTATATAGCGGGAACCGGCACTACTACTCCGCACGCTACCACCCACGCTGGTGAAATCCCATGCGCTCCAAGCCAACCCATAGGCACTATAGCGGGCGACCAGCACCAAGAGGAACCACTCTCGGAACCCTTTCAGAACCGAACTGCGTAAGACACGGTCGTTTATTTCGGGACGAAAAAAACAACTTTTGAAGCTATCGCGTGAAAACCCTGTTTTTTTTTTTGGCAGCGTGAAAATTCGATATCCCCCCCCCTCCATATCATGGAACCATTCAGCATTTGCGCAGTCGTTTTCCCGGGGGACAAAACCCCTTGAAAATTATATGGTGGATTTTTTTGTTTGTTTGGTTTGCAGCGCAAATTCAGTAAAAAACAAAACAGAACAACAAACTCTAGAACTCCCACGCTGAAGCGAAAATATAAGGACCCCTTGGTCTTTCATATAAACGTCGAAATTGTCACTATATTCCAGATCCCTGAGTGGTAAACCGCCTTGCACCCTCATATATCTTGAGGACAGATCTTTGGGGACAGATCCACTCGGGGGGGTGGGGGGGGGGGGGGCAACGCTTTACAGAGCAAAAACTCAAGTTTTTCTGCAGTGCAGCAAGCGAACGAAAAAAAAAAGAAAAAAAAGAAGGGATCAAGTAGTGTACGCACTGGCATGGCAGCAAGTCGAATGAACCTACTAACCCCAGACGCGCTTGGGGTCAAGGGTGTTGATCACGTTAGCGATGGGGAGACAAAAGTCCTCCCCCTTGGCCATGCACTCCGCGAAGCAGTCCACTAGGGTGACCAGGTCCTTCATCTCGTCCACCACCACCCGCGCGCCGCGGTGGCGGAGCATCTTCGCGTGCTCTGACTTCCTCGACTGAGAGAAAAGACAAAAAAAAAACAAAAAACAAAAACAAAAACAAAAAAAAGGAGAAGGAGAAGGGGGACGACAATCGCGCATTACACCAGAGGTTTAGAATAGGAGACGTTAGGTATTGGGGGTTGGAGTTGCACTTTACGAGGCCGAGCATTTCGCAGCTCAGACAGACGATCGATTCCCACTTATAACCTCTTTGGGACCGCAGTCGCGTTTTGGGGACGAACCACTCAAATTCCAAGTAGTTCGTCTCCAAAACGGGACTGCGGTCCTAAAAGGGTTAAATGAGCTGGGTATTCCAATGCGGATGCATCGATTCCCCATCGCTCCTGTGCGGCCTTAGGTCTACAGCTGCTCACGCGGCCGGGTGGGAAATTGATCATCTACGACTGTACATCTCGTCTCGCATCATCTTGTTCTCCGGGGTTGGGGTCTGTGCTCGTATGCAGACCCCGCGCAAGCAACGGCAGGCAGGGGAGGAGGAACTAGAGATGATCTAGATCATGATCTGTCCGCAGGTGTTAACCGTTTTGTCGGTGATCGTCCAACCATCGCAGTCATTGTGACTTTCAAATTACCCAATATTGGTTAGTCTGATACGCATGTGTGGTTCATAAGATTGTTCGTCGGGTGCAAGGCCATGGATAGGGCTACTGTGTATCGGGTTTACGGAGCTTACAGTTTTGCTACTGCAGGTGGGTTGTTGGGTGGGGACCTACTGCTTGACAACACCTACTGTAAGACAAAACACCTACTGAGTAACAAGGCCTACTGTATGACAAAACCTACTGTATGACAACATTGAACGCCATACCGGGGTACCTATGCTACTATTTACGGCTAAACGACTTGCCAACGAACTTCCTCGAAACCCGCTTGTACAACACACCTACTGTACGCCACACCTACTGTGCGGCACACACCTACTGCATGCCACACCATGCCTAGGACACCGTACACGGCCGACACGCCACGACGCGCCTACCCGGCGCCGTTTTCAACAGACCTACTGTTTGTACCCAACACTCCTACACGCCTGCTTGCAGTTGAAACACGCCCTATTGTTTGCGCAGGCAGCACTGCACAAATATTCCTCTACTTTGACGCGAATCGACCAAGGCAACAAAATCCTGGACCCTTCTCGTAAATCAATGCAAGCCACGGACCTCAAGAGTATGGGGAGGGGGGGGGGGGGGGGTGTACTCGATATCATGCATGGCCGTAGTCGTATGACCATAGACCCTCGCATCCCTACAGTGCCGGGACGGACCACCTCGGGTTTTCACCGACCAGGCAAGACATTGCTTGCACCAAGCGCGAATCGCCGTGAGGTGTTGGGCGAGTCGCATGAAGGGTGAGCTGCATCCTAGTAAGTACCGCGTTTGAGGCGGATTTTCTCGCAAATAAATAGATAACGAGGCGGGGGGGGGGGGGGGGGACGAGCGTACTATGAGACCCCCGGAACGGGCTTACGACTGGGAGGGAGCGCAGGCAGGCAGGCAGGCAGGAGGAGCAAGAAGCACACGAAGGTGCGAAGATGTCAAATCCGACGGAAACGAGAAACAAAAACAAAAACTCGGGGTACAAATATTCACATAAATATATACCCGGTACCTGGTATAATGCACAACGTAACGCACGACGCTCGCTCACCTCGCTGATGTGGCTGGCCCCTACATACCCGACGATCAGGCCCATCTCCGCCGCGGAGGCAGACCCCACTCCCGAGGCGCTGTCCTCCACCGCTACGCAGAGCGGGGGCAGAGCACCCTCGAACTGGGCGGCCTGTGGCATTCGAAAAACAATGGGCATAATCCGACGAGGCACAAAGGTACATGAGGGTGTCTCGTAGGCGGCAGAAGGTAGGCACGGAGGGGAAAATGCGGAGGAGGCGGCGGCGGCGGCGGCGGCGGCGGCCTCGAGCTGGGCGACCTGTGGCCTTCGAAAAGAAGGCATACACACCTCGAGCCCTTTAGTACTGCAGTCCCGATTGGGGAACAAACCAGTCTAATTACAAGTAGAGTGTCCCCAACACGAGACTGCGGTTTGCCTCAAAAGGGCTATAAAAAGAGAGTTGAGTTCGCACAGCAAGGACGCGGTCGTTTTCCAGCGCTTTAGTTTTTTTTTTTTCCCCCAGAAGGGGGGAAGGAAGGTTGTTCTCGGAATAAAAATCTGGCCGAGAGCGTTCCATAAAAAATACCCTGGTATACATTTGTTCGACTTTTATTAGCAAAGCACCTCCTCACCGTTTTTGGCCGGAGAAAAAACGAGCGCACACAAGTGCGAGCCCAAAAAAACGATATTTTAGGGTATTGAGGTACGAGGTACTAAGGTATAGGGTAGGCGATAGAAGGCACCGGGGAGGGGGGGGGGGGGGGGGGGGGGGGGGCGTACGACGGCGGCAGCACAGCGTCAGCGGAAGGGGAAAGCTTGAGTGAAAAGAGGCCACGAGAGAACCAAAACCACCACCGACCATATCGTGTAATGGTCCCTCTATAGTGCCGGTATGCGCTTCTCCCCTCCCTCTCCTATGTACCTCCCCCACTCTGCAGGTGACGCCCTATCGCCACCACCACCACCACCACCCCCACCACCCCTCACGACACTTCCCCCCCACCATCACCATCCCCGCCTCCACGGCCAACACATCCACCACCTCGATCACCGCCACCTCCACCCCCCCAATCACCAGCACCATCTCTCCCCCCAACACCACCACCCCCTTCCCCACCAACCCCCCCCCCCCCCCTATACGACGAACACGACCAGCACCACCGTCACCCTCGCCTTTAGGTATACGGATGGGTCCGGCTTGAAGCGGGGGGGGTCGAAGTCGCTCTCCCCCGAGTGGACCTTGTCCGCGGGGAAGTAGTCGTCCAGGCCGCACGCGTGTATGGAGGCCGGCACCCTGGGCTTGGGGCTGGTGGTGGCGATCGCGAAGGGGAGCTTCCTCGCCCTCAGCTCGTCCAGGGCGTTGACCATGCCCTGGTTCATTTGGTTGATTAGCAGGAGGAGGAGAAATGAGTAGTAGTGGTGAGTATCAGTATCAGTAGTATTACGGGGGACCACAGTTAATAGGACCAAATATTGTTATTATAAATGGTTACATATGTAGGTTTTAATGTATACCACAGGTCCTATTAACTATGGTCCCCCGTAATAGTAGCAGCAGTAGTACGGAGGACCATAATAAATAGGACCTACGGTACACACAAAAACCTACATATTTCGCTATTTTTACTCACAATATTTGGTCCTATTTACTACGATCCCCCGTAAAAGAATAGGAAAGCATTCACAACAGCATCAGCATGATCATCAGCAACCTCCTCCTCGTCGTTGTTGGTTGGTTTGTGCGAGAAGGGAGTAGCACTATCAATACCATTCGTAGCATTCCTACTCTTGATAGTACTAATAGTAGACGTAGACATCAACAACACCACCATCGTCGATAGCAACAGCAGAAACAGCAACACCAACAACAGCACCAACAAACAACAAAAACGCCTCATCAACATCAGCACCGACAACGACAACGGCAACCAACAGACGACCGC
Organism: Nereocystis luetkeana; assembly: GCA_031213475.1. Lineage (NCBI taxonomy): Eukaryota > Phaeophyceae > Laminariales > Laminariaceae > Nereocystis > Nereocystis luetkeana. The sequence continues at coordinate 5,735,280 of JARUPZ010000011.1, read as the reverse complement.
TGATTCGAGCGCTAGAGCAAAAAAGGGCGCGACTGGCGCGAAGCATCACACAACACAACGAACGAAAAAAGATCCAAGGATGGACGCTAGGGAAGGGTGGGTGGGGGCTCCGTACCTCAAAATGTACGACCGGGGCTCACGTTTCGACGACACACGCTACCAAACCCACGCATGATCTCGGCGGATAACTGCAGATGCCCCCGCACATACGCAACACACGTAGAATAGGGGGAAGGGTTAATGCTACCTCCCCCCAACACGGGAAACAAAAGAGGGGGGGGGGGTTAATACCACCTGCCCCAAACGGAGGAAATAAAAGGGAAGAGGGGGAGGGGCATCACTACCCCCCACGCTCTCGGCAGACAAGAGCGGCAGACTCTCTCCTACGCCGGAATTACGCAAGACAATAAAATAACGGGCGCGCGGGGGGGGGTGTCTATCATCACTCTACCTTCCACCCACACAGGCAATAGAAGGGCACACAGGCAAAATAGAAGGGAGGGGGGGGGGGGGTCACCACCACCGCCCCCCGCCTCGTGCCCACGATACTACAAGAACAACTCCGCTCACCTCTACGGGTCTGGCGACCACACTGAGCACGTGGACCGTTTCCGTCTGCTGGATTAATAGGGGGGGGGGGGGGGGGGGGGAACTCATCACTACTCCCCCCCCCCCCCCCCCCCGGGCCCCCATCTCCGCGACATTACAACAACAACTCCGCTCACCTCTACGGGCCTGGCGACCACACTGAGCACGTGGACCGTTTCCGTCTGCTGGATTAATAGGGGGGGGGGGGGGGGGGGGGGGAACTCATCACTACTCCCCCCCCCCCCACTCCCCGGGCCCCCATCTCCGCGACATTACAACAACTCCGCTCACCTCTACGGGCCTGGCCACCACGCTGAGCGCGTCGACCGTCTCCTCCTTCTGCTGGGTGAGGATGTCCTTGAGAGTGCCTGCGGCGCGAAGGTCTCCAAGGGGCTTCAGGCCGTACTTCGCGCGCTCCGCGTCGACAACCTTCATGATCTGTCGTGCCAGCACCAACAGCAACAGCATCAGCAGCGCTGCGTATTTACTCCTTCATTCTGATCTTTTTTGGTGCAAGGTGTCGAAAAAAGATCGTTCCGGGCGGCCCCCCGTGTCCTGACTCAATTTTTCGACCTTTTTTTCCTGCACTACGTAGAGGCCATGACACTTTCCTTCATCGGTGAACTTTCGTTCATCTCATCGAGGTCAGGTTTTCGGATAATAGCAAAAATATATATACTTTCGTATGGAGTGGTCCGTATGAGATGTGCCGGTTACTTGCCCGGAGGTTTGCTCCTACCTGGTATTTATTTTATGTTCGAACTTTGTGGGCCTCAACTTTGCGGACCTCAACTTTGGCGCTTTCGAAGCTTTCTCGCTCCTCCTTCTTCTTGAAAAATGTTGTGGCGATTAGGGTTTTCTTGCTCCACGTTCGAAGCTTTCCCGTTTTTCTCCTCTTTTGAAAACGTTTTTGGGCGAAATATCCCAGAGTACTAACTTGTGTGTTCTTGATGCAGGCAGATACGAGTGTAGAGACTGAATACCAACAGCATGCGTCAAAAACATGCGACTTCCGCCAACAGCAGTGGGTTGACCATCGCAGTTTTGCAAGCTGCGTCGACGCGTCGGTCGCGCGTGTTCTACAGTAGGAGTAGTAGTACGGGGGACCATACCAGGTAGTTAATAGGACCAAACATTGTTAGTAAAACTGGTTAAATATATACCAGGTAGGTTTTTATGTATACCATAGGTCCTATTAACTATGGTCCCCCGTAATAGTAGTAGTAGTGGTAGTACGGGGGGGCATAGTAAATAGGACCAAATATTGTTACAGCAGTAGTACAAATAGGTACATATATATGTTTTTTGTGTGTATCATAGGCCCTATTTACTATGTTCCCGTGTAGTATTACCGGGGGCCATGGTATATAGGACCAAAATTTGTTGGCAAAAATAGGTAAATATATACCTGGTAGGTTTTTGTGTGCACCGTAGGCCCTATTTACTATGGCCCCCCGTAATAGTAGAGAAGGGCATGTACGGTCAAGGGCATACAAAAGGTACAGTAGGTACGTGTAGCTTTCTCGTCAAGGATAGCAGGACATGGCATTGCCGAGGACGCAGTAGGTATGTGACCCCCCCCGGGACGCGGCACTGCTGCACCCGGTAAACTCACTATTAATATTAATACCAGCCAGCACGGCCCTATGCCCCCCCACTCGCACCTCGCGCGCCTACACGGTCTCACAGCAGCAGGGATTGGGTACAGCACTCGGCGGTACGGCCGTGAGGCAAGCGCACGTATCTTACGCCAGCTGGAGTCGTCTGCTGCTTTACTATTACGGGGGACCATAACAAATAGGACCACATATTGTTGGTAAAAATAGGTAATTTTTTGAGGGTTTTTTCATGTCTACCGTAGGTCCTATTTACAATGGTCCCCCGTAATAAGAATAGCTGTAGGTATGATAGACACGCCTCTTTTCAGCGCCGACCGAAGGCTAGCCTTTCGCCTACCTGGTACGTATGTTGCGCATATACACCAGGTACTAGCCGTAGATATTATTAACAGTGTAAACGTCAACGCAACGTAACGTAACCCATCAATCCAACAACGAAAAACAAAACACACAAAAAAGGAACGGGAGTGAAAGCGCACCAGATTTCGCGCGCTGCGTAACCCACAGCTGGAGCAGCAGCAGCAGCAGCAGTACAGCAATAGTAGCAGCGGTAGTTGTGCGTGTGTGTCTACTCCTGTGCTGCTGTTACTACCGTTTCGTAAGCTGCTGCTGCTCCTTCGTGTGCGGCGGTGTGTGGGGAAAGCGGCGGGGGGTAATTTTTTTCAGAAAATAAAATGGTTACAGCAGTCTGCAGCAGTACGAATATGTTATGTTATGCTATGTTGTGTTATTTTTCATGCGGGGCAACTGCTTTCTCCTCGGTTAAATCAACACGATGATAAATACCAGCCCATGCGACTCTAGACGACAGACCTTTGATCTCGACTCTAGACGACATAGATTCTCGACGTAGACTCTCAAGACACGGTGAGAACCCGTTTCGTGCTGGGCGAGGCCAGCGAACGTAGATGACAGGCTCGAAGTTATCATTTGGAGCCGCGGTCTGGGGGTCTAGAGGGTTTGCCCGCGGCGTGTTACGCTCTACACCCAAACCAGGACAGGAAAGCTATTTTTTCTGCATCGGAGAGAGATCGGGAGATATCGATATTCTTATCGGAGAGATCAGGAGATATCGATATTTCTATCGGAGAGGTCGGGGAGAGATTCGATATTTTTCGCATTGCGTTCGGTTGAGCCCACCAGCAGGCAAACGCCGCATGCCTGCATGGTTGACACTAACCACAAGCTACAAAACTGTTGTGCGTCCGTCCCAGCTCTTCCGTTGGAAGGTAGATGTCATGTAGCAATCGCTCTTCTCTCTTGTACGCTACTCGTACAGCAGTACAGCGTACCAGGTACAGGTGGTACCTTTTCATTGTCTACAACGAAATTGGAACGAAAGGGTTAAGTCCAACGCCTTTCTCTGCGGCTGGCATATTCTATGATGCACGTATACAGCAGCAGTACGTGCTAATGTAGGAGGTACGTACTTGTTTCACCCGCAAGCCACGAGCGCAACCCCCAAAAAAGAGAAGACGACACACACCACACGCCTCCAGAGATCAGAATGGAAACCCAACCGGAGCGCTGTGATCACAGGGCGCAACAAGGAAATAAATGTTTGTGGATACTCACTTGGTTTTAGACTACCCCCCCCAGTCTATTATTTAATAGTACGAGCGAAAACCAGTTCCCGGCGTGCCCTGGCGTGTCAACCATTTTTGTTTAGGGTGCCCCTGCAGCATGTTGGAAAAAAAACATATCGAGAGCTCGTACGTACACGTTTACGTTGACAGTTTAGTTTCCCGTCTTTTGTCTAAACGCACTCCTCCCTCCGTTTAGGGGTGAAGATAAGAGTAGTCTACAGTTAATACTAGTAATAGTACTTGCTGCGGTCGTTGTTTGCTCCTGTTGCTGCCGCTGCTGCTGCTGTGTACTACGCTGATTGATGCTCTGCTGCTGCCGAGGTGAACCGTACTTCTTGCGTTGTCCTTAACCCTTTTAGCACTGCAGTCTCGTTTCGGGGACAATTGGGTACAAATTACTTGGAATTTTAGTTGTTTGTCCCCAAACGGGACTGGAGTTCTAAAAGGGTTAATGACCACTCCGTAGGAAAGCTTTGTATATACCTGGTATACCAGGTATACATAAAATTTATTAAAAAACAACAGCAGCTGTGAAATCGAGGATTTCGTCGAAACTCATATTTGCAAGCTGTGTGTGACACAGATAGCGATACATCGATTGCGCGTAATACGGGTTTTACCCCGTATGTTAGCAGAACAAACACCCGCCACACGCATCCCCATTATTTCTAGCAAACCCCAGGAGGTTGTGAATATTCGCAGGGGAGTATTCGTAGGGGAGGAGGGTATAAAGTACCTCCGGGTGCTCTGCAGCATCTGCGCGAGCGGAGGCGATGTCGGGGAGGCCCTGTTCCTTGCGGTCCGCCTCGACAACCTCCAGCATGAACTCGAAAGCCTTCCCCGCGTTGTTGCGCACGTACTCCGACATGTCCATCAGTTCGCCGCCGGCTGGCGTAGGAAACGCGTCGGTAGAACCGGCGTAGAGAGAAAGAGGGGTATGAGGGGCGGGGGGGGGGAGATTGTGTGAGAGAGAGGGAAGGGAGGGGTGCTCATCGTCACACATGGCCGTGGTCGTATGACCATAGACCCTCGCATCCCTGCATTGCCGGGATGGAGCACGTCGGATTTCCACCGACCAGACAAGACACTGCTAGCTAGCATCAAGCGCGGGTGAAAGAGAGAGAGAGAGAGGGGGGGGGGGGGGGTTGCACTCGATATCATGCACGGCCGTAGTCGTATGGCCATAGAAAGTCAGAGAGAGAGAGGGAGGGGGTGGGAGAGACCGAGAGAGGGAGTCCAGCAGGGAGACCCAGTCTGTACAGCTTGCAGCGGAACACGAATATCCGGAGCAGGCGCATCTCCATCTACTGCAGTATATACCTCGTACGTACCAGGTATGCATTTTGCGTTTCTTTTCTTGGAGCCAGCTGCAGTGCTGGCTGACGACATGGATCAATTATTATTACGGGGGACCTAGTTAATAGGACCTACGGTAACACAAAAAAAATGCATTTAGCTCTTTTTACCAACAATATTTGGTCCTATTTACTATGGTCCCCCGTAATAGGAGAACATCGACAATGATAGTGCCAGCACGGGCCGCAACATCACACGAAAGTGATGATTGAGATGCCGCCACGGATAGAGCCAGCCCGCTCTACGAGAGCGACAGCTTTTGCCAGGAACGGCCGCACCAAGCCCGGTAACACTCTTCACAGGATGCTGAGGCAACAATACCAAACGGTACCCTACCCACAGCATATACGACTGAGCACCCAGACATTTATGATCGATACTGGAACAGAACAACAGCAGTAAGTACATGCACGCCCCCCCCAACCCCCCCCCCTAATACCATCAATAGTAAAAAAAAAAAAAAAAAAGTGTTTTTCGAGCACAACATTTTGGCTCGTCTTTCATCCGTAAGAAACGCGGCGTAAGAAACGGTCGCTCGAGAAATATGCACTGGTCAGGCAGCAGTAACATAGCTGCTGTGCCTCGAGTGGCCAAGAAGCCGCAGCCGTTTTTACCACTGCTGTTATCTGCCGTCGACGCCATTTGTGAAGGTCTTAGTCCGTTGGGCTAAAGGTAAAAGGTTAACCAATCGCCTACCCAATCTAAGCCTCATAACACTACCAAGCAAGGTTGCACCAGCTTCAAAAAAAAAATCGTGTGCCCGAAGACGGGGAAAAATAAATAAATACTCTATTTCCAGTACGAATCAATTAAATTGGAATTCAGGTCCATTTATTCCATTGTTTTGGTCGGATTGCATTTTTTCGAGTCGAAAAATAACGAATTACAGCAAGTTTCCTCGAAGATTTTTATATTTTGCAACTCATCCGGGTGATCGTCTAGCGCCGTCCGGTGTTTCCTTGATAATGCTGGGCCTGGACGGAGGCGCTATCCATCCATCTGACCTACTTGTAACTACTACCAGGTACGTACGTACTATTGATACGATGCGGGAACCCGAACACCCGATCCTACCACCTCTTGCTTGTCCCGCAGTGCCTGTAACTACCACTATAAATTAGGAAACGAAAGATGAGAAAATTGCTCTGATTGTTGCTCGAACTCTCAAAGCATAAACGAAAAAGTCGTACAAGAAACGCTAACGGTTTCGGCACACAAAATGAATTTTGTATTGAGGCTGGGGCCAAAATAAAAGGCGTTTCCTATTACGTAATAGTATTGAAATTAGAGGGCCCGTACTGCTGCAGTGCTGGACTTCGGGCGAACACGAGAAGGTAGAGACGAAACAGGTTTTAACTAACACCAAAGACAATCCAACCATATGAAGGCAAGCAAGGCGAGCAAGGCAAGCAAGGCCAGCAGGGCAAGCAAGGCCAGCAAGGCAAGCAAGGCAAGCAAGGCAAGCAAGGCAAGCAAAGCAAGCAAGGCAAGCAAGGCAAGCGAGGCAAGCAAGGCAAGCAAGGCAAGCAAGGCAAGCAAGGCAAGCAAGGCAAGCAAGGCAAGCAAGGCAAGCAAGGCAAGCAAGGCAAGCAAGGCAAGCAAGGCAAGCAAGGCAAGCAAGGCAAGCAAGGCAAGGCAAGGCAAGGCAAGGCAAGGCAAGGCAAGGCAAGGCAAGGCAAGGCAAGGCAAGGCAAGGCAAGGCAAGGCAAGGCAAGGCAAGGCAAGGCAAGGCAAGGCAAGGCAAGGCAATCCATGGCGATACCACACAAGACAATACAAAAGTGATAACGTGCTCGTCAGGCAAGGCGAGGCAAGGCAAGGCAAGGCAAGGCAAGACAACGTACTCGTACAGACAAGACAGGCGACGCCCACGATCAGAGCAGGTGTAAATATAGTTGGACGCAAAGTGGAGTCGTGGACGGCAGAAGCAGCAGCAGCAGCAGCAGCAGCAGCAGGAGCAGGAGCAGCAGCAGGCAGACAGGCAGGCAGGCAGTATCATAGCGCATAAACACTGAACTGGATCGCCCGCCGCCGCCCCGCCGGCCTTTTCCATGCTGAACTTGCACCGACCCAAGACGCTGAACTATTTCTTCTATGGGTTGGTCATCACGAGCAACGAAGAGGCAACCACGACAGGCATATGCCCGAGGGTATGAACAAAACAACACCCTACTACACAACCGCCACGATACCACCAGCCACTCTCGACGTGGCAGGCTACCTTGGCGGAGACAGCGCTCGCTAATCTGCCGCGCTCGAGACCACGCACAAGAGACGAGCACGCAAACCGAACGAAAATGCAATGCCTCTGGATGTCTGTCTGCCTTGCTCACTTGCAGCCTCAGGGAAGTACGGGGCAAGCTCCCAGTAGGCCACCTCCATAGCGGGAGTCTCGGTGTCGCCGATGGTACCGTCGAAGTCGAACAGCACCGCAACACGCTTGGGGTCGACCGCGACGTTCGACCCAAAGTCCTCCTTAAGAAGCTTCTTCATTGCCGCCTCCGCGTCCGAGCCGTCCCCGTCGAGGCCTGCCCTCAACGCCGTCGCTGAACTCGCAGCATGGCGTTGTTCGTTGGGGCCCTGGTGTGGCAACAGCCAGGAAGAACGCGAGGTCGAAGATCGGCGCAGGGCCGCCGTGCGAGAGGGCAGCGCCGCCGAGGGGGAGACGAACGCCGTTGCACTCGTGTGGTAGCACAGCACCGCGGCCGCTTGGAACGTTCGCCTCATGATGCCGCAGGAGTGAAACGTATATGTGTGCGGGTGTCGGCAGTCGGCAGTTGGGCAGGGGGAAGCATGAGGGGTTTCCAGAAATATGAGTGGCGTGATGAAACGGGAGCCGAAATTCCACGATTTTGGTGTGACTCGCGCGTGCTTTTGCTGTGTGTGCGTGTGCATCCGATCAGCAAAGCTCGGATCCGTAACGCAGCTCTCCCCCCCAAATGCCCCTACGAGCGAGGCGGGATGCCGGAAAGGCGGGCCCGCGCTTCTTCTCCAGGAGAGCGCTGACCCTCATCTCTCTGCTGTGGCCCCTGCGTTCTTCCGCGTTCTTGTTGAACCTGACGTTTGCGCCACGACACGCGATCCTTCGACGCTGCTGTTCGCAACGGTCTTCGATTGCGGGGGTCGCAGCAGGGAGCTGGGCGAGGCCTACGGGGAAGCTATGGCGCAACAATGGGAGGTATCCCGGAGCCTCAGCAGAGGAAGTGGGTGTGGGCGAGCGCCTGCACCCGGTCACGGCGACGGCGGCGGCGGCGAGGGCTGGTGACGACTCGGGATACGCTCCGAAAAGCGAGAAGGTGAGCGCGGTGGGAGAGATAAGGGGGTGCGTACTACAAATTAAAAACTGAAAATGAACATGTTGGTCATGATGCCTGTTGACAGCCCAGACGAGAGGCGAGAGGCATCGATGCCGGTCTGTCTAGCTCATGCTCGAGCTGGCGAGGCTCGGGCGCATCACGCACGGCGAGCTATGCGGCACTGTATCAATAGCTTCAGCTTCAGTAGCAGCAGCAGCAGCAGCAGCAGCAGCAGCAGCAGCGAGCAGGTGACTATAATACAAGCCGTGTGCCGTGCGCATGTGGGACGTGTTTTTTTTTTTCGCGACGTTTTGCGTTTTTTGTTTTAAAATTGGTTGACGTGGGGTCGGGGTGTGTGCCAGCTTTTTTTTATTTTATTTTTATTTATTTTATTTTTTTATCCTCCAGCAGTTTAAAAAAAATCGTTTTCGCCTGTGCGTGTACGTACGTATGATACCTACTCGTACCCCTTTCCTATTCATTTTGTCGTAATTTCGTGATTTGCAAGTACGCTGATATTATCTTCTTCTCTGCTGTGCAATGTTGACATGACATGACATGGTGGTATGCTCATAATGATGTTGATAGTATTATTATATTAATAGTACGTACATGTAGTTCATGGTACGCCAGCGGAGCGGCTTCTTACAGAACAGGATATCTGGCCGTACACATCAGTTATTAATTATGCTACAAACCCGAGGTCGAGGCCAGTTACATCACATACTAGGCATAACCCTTTTAGAACCGCAGTTCCGTTTTGGGGGCAAACCAGTCAAATTTCAAGTAGTTTGTCCCCGAAACGGGACTGCGGTTCTAAAAGGGTTACACCTCGATGCCACTTATCTATTGGTATACCAAGGTATACCTGTGGTAAGGATCTGTGAGTTAAGAACTTCAGGCTCGATATTTGAACGGAGATGAGAACGGAGCCGTTTTTACAATAAAATTAGAGCAGGACACACCCTGCCTCACATAATAACTCGAGCCGCGACCAAAACAAGAGACTCTTATAAATCCCCTTCAGGACGCACTCCCGTTTTGGGTACAAACCTCTCAAATTTTGAGTGGTTTGCCCCCAAAAACGGGACTGCAGTCCTAAAAGGAGTAAGCGGTGTACCATGCACAGCTGGTACGAAGTACAACACAGAGTACATGACATGAGGATGACATGAGAAAGGCACGCTGAGATACACAAACACAAGAAAAAATCAGGCTCAGGAGTCGTCGCACTGAAATTAGTGCAGAACGCACACTGATGTGAAGCCATTCTCTTGTCGAGGAGTCCAGCCTGCACCAGCCTTCATGTTTTTTACCAGTATTGCAACAGGGGATGTTCAGTACTCGTACCGCTGTTATCTACACATCGTAGACTCTGCTGTGGTGCATGCGTTCGTCGCACGTGCGCTTAGATTTACGCAGCAAATACAGTACCAGCAACTGACACAACATGCGGCAGTATCATCGTGAATCATTACGATGAATCGTATAAATATTACTACTCGTACGTACGTACGTACGTACGTACGTACGTACACCTCTGTGTTGAAGAACAGGTGCCCACTACTATTAATACTCTCGGTCTACCACTGCTGCTGCTGCACAGACAGGAGGGGAGCCGTAGTGGGCAGTGGTGAGTGAGGACACGACAAGTCATTTCGTCAAAACACTCGCACACACCAGGTACTCGCTGTACCTATGTGGTATCAATATCATACGAAATCCCTGGCAATCCTCGTGCAGCATGCTCACCTCGCGCTGCTTTGACTCGCCCCTCCCAAGCTGAGATTCCGGCGTGGACAACGTAATAAACAATACCAGGTGGGCACTTTCGGGCCCCCAGGTGCACCACCGCAAAGAGCGTTCATTTGGCACAGGGATACGACCGTTTTTCAGCGCTCGATGTTTCAACAAGGGGAAGGTTAACCCTTTTAGGACTGGAGTCCCGTTTTGGGGACAAACTACTTGGATTTAGAGTCAATTACCCCCGAAACGGGGCTGCTGTTCTAAAAGAGGAAGCCGTTACACCACTGCCGTCGTGGTTCGACGTCGATACACCAACTCTGATAAGGGGACCTCCTGTACCCATCCCTCACGGCAGGGGTTACACTTTTTCTTTTCTGTTTTGCCTTCTGAGGCAAGATTTTCTGCCTGGTTGATCTCCCCTCCGGTCTAATATAATACCGGTGTGCATGGTATTTTTTGCACCGAACAATGTGTTTTCGGAGCTATCATCTGGTGGAGAGTCTTCCGAAAACATTTTGTACGACATCATTGATAGTAATACGAGCGAGCACTATTTTTTGTTTACTGTCTCTTTGTTGCTGTTTTCTGGTCTTGCTTGTGTTGTTGTGTTCTCGTACCCGGCACGCCGGTATTTCACTTGCTTCATTACCCATCAATTTGTGAGTCTATTTTTGTTTGTTTTTGGTATTTCTCCGTCTCACAATCTGTGAGCGACAGAATAAGCCTCTCTAGGACAAGGAATCAGGACGGACACTTGGGTGTACTGATGACGCTGGGTAGAAAAGACGATTTAATGTGAAGACAAGACACACCCTCCCTTTTAACGTTGTCGAGAGAGAGAGGAAACGAGGGCAGAAAAAACGATCGCATCCCCCCCCCCCCCCCCCCAGTACGGTACCAACACTCATATAACTACAGTCCCGTTTTGGGGACAAACTAGTCAAATTTTAACTAGTTTGTCCCCCAAACGGGGCTGCAGTCCTAAAAGGGTCACAAGGTATCACCCTATAACGTCACAAATGCGGTCGTGTCAACCTTTTCTGTAAGCCCGCATATATATATATATATATATATGTACGGTAGATATTTAGTACTGCAGTCGATTATTGGGAGGCAAACTACTTGGAATTTGGGTGGTTTGTCTGCGGAACGGGAGCTGCGGTCCTGAAAGGCTGAAAGGGGTATTAACCCTCCAAGTACTGCAGACCTTTTTGGGGGACAAACCAGCCTAATGCCAAGTGGTTTTCCCCCGAAACGGGGCTGCGGCCCTAGAAGGGTTAAGAGCGCTCCATTCGTAGCTGTGCAAGTATCATCACCGACATCGTCACCGCACGCCGAGCGCGTTGTCTGCCGTGGGTTCCCTTACGTTGCCCCTTAGGACACACGCCACGGATAAAATTTGACACGCTGTAGAAAAATTTAAAAGTGTTTATAGCAGGAAAACGATCGCTACCCTATGTATGAGAGATTTTGATTTCACAGGCGGCGAAACAAGAAGGGGGGATAAGGTTACAACTGGTTGTATTAATACTATGGGGGACCATATTAAATAGGACCTATGGTACACACAAAAACCTGTATATTTCGTTTTTTTTAATGACAATTTTTGCTCCTGTTTACTATGGTCCCCCGTAATAGTAGCAAGAAGTTTATTCTAATGTGTAATACATGGAAACGACGTGTTGAGCGCATCGACTACTGCTGTTGGAGGTGTCTCTATCAGGAGTAGGAACGGCCCTCCGTCTCGAAAGGGATGCGTGGTCAATGGTCATATCACTTTTGGCAAGCAACAAATGAGTACGCCCCCCCCCCCCCCTCCCCCATCCTGATCACCCGGGGCTGCTTCGCGTGGCGCACCTGTACGTTTTCGTCTATTATTTTCGACACTTTTCGCCTCTATACTATAGTCAAGTTATTCAGGTCCGAAAGGGGATAGATAGCAAGTTAAGGGTCGCTCACCGCTTGATTCGAGAAATGGTTGACCCACACTATTCATAACTGTGTACAAGACGAATACATTTAACCCCAACCGTATGTAACCGTAAGCCAATCAGAGCAACCCTATTCCTGACCCTGAGCCAATGCAGACCAAATCTCGAACGAAGTGTTGAGCTCTGTTTACTGCTGCATCAACCGGTGCCAACTCACGGGTGCTAAACCAAATGTATTTCGTACCCTCCCCGTGTTGTGGGTCGTCAGCCCCGAACGTCAAGAGGAAGGTCGTGTCGTACGTATCGTGGGGTGGTCGCGGCGGCGGTCGATATCAACGATCGAGCTGAAAGGACGAAACGTTTTTTTTTTGTTTTTTTTTCCCCCTTTCGGCACGAGCGAGCCTGTGGGAGCGCTTTTTTGTCGCAGGTCTAGACACTATTACGGGGGACCATAGTTAATAGGACTAAATATTGTTAGTAAAAATGGCTAAATATATAGGTTTTTATGTACACCATAGGGCCTATTAACTATGGTCCCCCGTAATACTACTTACTGTATATACACTCTGGTTTTCTCGGTCTGAGGCAAGGATGCGAGTCATCGCGCCCCCCCTTACGTAGACCGATTTTGAAAGCTCGTTTGCTCAGCAACCGGGAGGGGGGGGGGGAGGGGGGCAATGCAAAAAAGAAAGAGGGTGTTTTTATGTTGAAAAAAAATACATCGTCAACAGTTAACAGCTTTCCTTAGACGAGTTCGGTCGGTTTTCGCAGGCCTCTTTTGGTTTGTGGAGCAATCGTGCTTTGAATATCGGTCTAGGGGGGGGCGCGATGACTCGCTTCCTCGCGGTACTACGGCCTACTGCTGTACGTACGGCCTATAGACGGCCTGCTTTCCCTTGTGTACATTTAGATACACTGGTATTGGTGTTCTGTGTCTTTCGACGGGGAGGTGTACTCATGTCATGCATGGCCGCAGTCGTATGACCGTAGACCCTCGCTTCCCTTCAATGCCGGGACGGAGCGTGTCGGGTTTTCACCGACCAGGCAGGCATTGCCTGCACCAAGCGCGAAGCGAAACGCGAGGTGAGGAGGAGGGGGGTGAGATTGATTGCATCTCTAGACTCTTAACCCTAACTCTAAACCCTCAACCGAATGGACCTAATCCGGTAACACAGCAAGTGTCTGAAGTCTGACCCGCGAAGTTCTAGTCTCTTAACAGGCCAGTGTACTATGCGACAAAAAATAATCCATACCTCGGACATGTCATGATCTATCTATCTATCTATCTATCTATCTATCTATCTATCTATCTATCTATCTAGATCCTCATACATCTAGATCATCGAGCCCCTCGCTTGCCGTTGTGAGTTGTGAGAGGTTGCGCTCGATATCTGTGTCGTGCGTACAGAACCAACCCAGGAAACACGATGTCCTACTCTGTAGGTAGTTTCGGGTCCCACCCGGCAAAAAGATCGGGAATATACCTGCCCTCTGAAAAATCTAGATAGATAGATCATGATCTGTGGATGATCTGTAGATGATCTGTCCCGAGGTGTGATAGAGTTCATCCTTTAAGGGCAAGAACTGCAGTCCCGTTTCTGGGGGGCAAACTATTACGGGCGACCATAGTAAATAGGACCAAATGTTGTTAGTAAAAATAGCGAACTATTTAGGTTTTTGTGTGCACCGTAGGTCCTGTTTAATATATTCCCCAGTACTAGTCAAATCATGAGTAGTTTGTTCTCCAAAACGGGACCGCACTTTTTACCCTAGACGCGTTCTACGATAGAGGTAGCACGTTTCCTCTAAAATATTTTCTGAATGACGGGGCTCCTAAATTCAAAACTGTCGGAATGCCATCTTATATCAAAAATTTACGTAGTTGTGTTCTTCGGCCATGAGATTGTTCATCGGAAAGCATTTTTTTTTTTGCTGGAGTCAGTGTTCGGGTGAGGTATGGAGCTCTTCAAGTGAGGAGCCTCAGCAAGTTTAGGGTGAACCTCTATCGTGGACCGCCTCCCTAGAAAGGTTAAGAGGCCCTGTCGAGTCGGACGTCCTTTGGGGAGAGTGAAGCCCCACGCCGCTCGTTTGCTCGCTCGATCTCATCCGGCGTCTTGAAACAAAAAAAAAAATGGCTGCTGCTTCCTCCTGCTGTGATGGGGGGGGGAGGCAGAAAAATGCACAGCCTACTGCTGTAGTATCGCAGTGACGGCTTGTGGTCTCCTAGGGTTATTTTTTTCCAGGTAGTTGTAAAAGGCTTAATTGACCCTGTTAGGACTACAGTCTCGTTTTGGGGGCAAACTAGTTACGATTTGGCTGGTTTGTCCCCCAAAAGGGGCTGCAGTTCTGAAGGGTTTAAAGGCAACGTATGCGCTTGGCAGCATTAGAGGCCGCGGAGGAGGAGCCTGTTTTTTTTTTTTCAACAGAATTCGGACGGACCCTGGTCGTGCTCGATGTCTTGGGAGAGCACAGCACACACCTGGTACTGCAGGATGCTTTGAGAGAAAGAAGAAAACAAAACAGACGGCCCACAACCCGCGCATATTTTATAAAATTTGTTTTCCGTCAGGTGCGAGGTCGAGGATGTCGTCGAACCCCCTTTACTAGGCCTTATTTATCCCTCTCGGGACCGCAGTCCCGTTTTGGGGACAAACTACTTGGGACTTTTGAGTGGTTTTGCCCCCAAAACGGGACTGCGGTCCTAAAGCTGATGCACTCCCCCCTTGTGAGGACAAAACGCTTGGAGTTATTAAAGAGCCAAAATTTAGGTTTCTGTACACTGCAGCGTTAGAGTCAAGGGTTGGGTTGGGTCTTCGCCCGTAACTTTGACCCCAACAGGAACCAAAATACCTACGAGTACCAACCTAAAGATCCTTTCTGCCAGATTGTAATGGGAGCTGAACTGCAGTCCGGCTTTGCGAACAAACCACTTGATCGCTGTAGTTTGTCGAGGAAACGGGGCTGCAGTCCTAAAATGGTCAACCGGAATGTGTGCCAGGTATCATGGTGCACTCACTCACTCACTCCCTCCCATCACACCTGGGATATGTTTCTATTTCTTTATATGGTCGTATTTACATATTTATTAAAAACAACAACAACAACAGCAACAGCATCTATGAGATCGAAGATTTCGTCGAAACTTATCTTCGCAAGCTGTATGTGATACTTCGATCGCGCGTAAATATTTAACATCATATCAAACGCCACCTTGAAAACATCCAGGCATGCCTCTGTTCAGAAATGTGAGAGCCGTTTAGGCGAGCGATATTAAACCCAAGATGGTCATTGCATTTCCGGATATTAATAATAGTACGACGCAAACCGTCCTTGTATACCCATTATTTATGAATATCCAAAACGATTATTTCATTTCCGGACTGAGTGAGGGGAGGTGTGAAGGTGTTACCTAATGAGCTATAGGGGTAAAAGATCGATCGATTACCCTGCCCAAGGTAATCCTTATAACAGAGGGAGGAGGGGGGAGGGGCGGAGTGGACGAGTGTTGCCAGGTATCTATCAGACCGTGCCGTAGAAAAACGATATCAATCGTGTTCGCTCGATCTCTTCTTGTTTTTCTTCGCAAACTTATAAAAAGTACCACCTGCTGCCTTAACCCTTTTAGAACCCCAGTCCCGTTTTGGGGACAGACTACTTATAATTTGAGTGATTTGTCCCCACATATGGGACTGCGGTGCTAAACGGGTTAAGCCTTTTAGAACCAACCGCAGTCCCGTTGTGGGCACAGACTGCTTAGAATTTGAGTGAATTGTCCCGAAAACGGGACTGCGGTACTAAGCTGCGGTGGTGTGCTTGATGCCGGCATCTCACTCTTGGTTTAGCGTTGGCTTTATCTATTCGTCATGCAGAAAGGCCTCCCTCCTCTCTCTCCTCGCCCAACGGTCAACCTGAAACATGAAACATGAAAACGAAGCAAAGCGAGCACGACGCGGCAAATACTGGTGAAAAATGCACTATTAATAGCAGCAGTGGACAAACCTCGACAGCGAATCTTCCAAGGGTACCTGATAACTTATGCGCTCTTGAGTGGGTCAGGGGTATGTTGAGGTCAGCAGATCGCGGAATAATAAGAGGGAAAAAAAGCGGCGCAGCCGCGTTTCTCGCCCGTTTCTGGCCGGTTTAGGCTTAGGCTCAGGGTTGGGGTTAGGGTTCGGGATTAGGTTGGGTCTACGCCCTTACCTTGATCCCACCAGGAAGTGCCAACTACCTGGTAGCCCGTAAACGCGAACAGCTTCACCCCTACAAAGGTCCACTGCCGAGGCGTTTCCACCCGTCGAAAAATGGTGTTTGAACTGGCCAAACTGCAAACCGTTTGTTTGAATGATTCGTATTACGGGGGAACATAGTTAATAGGACCAAATATTGTTAGCAAAAAGAGATAAATATATAGGTTTTTGTGTGTACCATAGGTCCTATTAACTATGGTCCCCCGTAATAGCTAACTGGCAGTGTCTCCGAGGGGGGGGGTGCACTCGATAGGAGAGATGTACTCGATCTCATGCATGGCCGTAGTCGTATGGCCATAGACCCTCGCACCCTACAGCAGTTAGTTGCGGCTGCCACTACTATGATTCGAAAAGTGAAAATGCTGGTTTTAATCATAGACGGGTCCTTGAACCAGGTGTAGTATCGATAAAATGAGGCTCACCTGCTTCCACCCTCGTGTCGTGTATATTAATATATTATTACGGGGGACCATAGTTAATAGGACCTGTGGTATACATAAAAACCTATATATTTAACAATTTCTACTAACAATATTTGGTCCTATTAACTATGGTCCCCCGTATTAGTATCACATATTTGAACTCTAATCTCTAATCTCCGAAGTGTAAAAAATGATCACTCTGGGCGTAAATATAAGAACCGGTTGGCCTTCATAATAATGCATGAACGGTCCTCATGTTTCCGTCCGTAGTTGTATGTAGTACATAAGAGTCAGGTCAGTAGGCCGAATGCTCACGTGGTTTTCATGTTTTTATGAGCTGAAATGTACGAAAACTCCGCAGACAACAAAAATTCAAAATTTGTCAAGCTCAACGTCGTGGGAACGCAGATCAGCTTCAGATGCCCCTCCTCCCCCGCTTATTAGAATGGGAGGCAGCAGTATTAATGTTAATAGTCGATGCCAGGCTAGTTGAAACCGAATCTTGGCTGGCTATTCAGGCACAGAGTCGTGGGGGCCTACTGCGCTGTACATATGGCGACACAAACAAGATGGCCACTCGAGATAAGGCGGTCAATATCGGCTGGCACGGCTGGAACTCTCATTATTTGCCAAGGTTGATATTATACCATATTCAAGGTTCCCCTTCGGGATGTTGTTGATTGTGAGGTTCTGAGTCCGTTGGGCTACAGGTAAAAGGTTAACCATTCGCCTACCCAATCTAAAGCCTCATATCACTTTCCCCCCCTGGAACGGACCGGATTTTAACGGGTCGACGCGCCACCACACGCGGTTCCAATTTCTGGGGATCCAGAAGTATTTTTCAGATTCTTGACATGGGGAAACTCACTTTTCTTTAACCCTTTTAGAACCGCAGTCCCGTTTTGGGGACAATTCACTCAAATTTCAAGTAGTTTGTCCCCAAAACGGGACTGGGGTTCTAAAGGGGTTAAGAAGCGACTTCATGGTGGACGTGAGATTCGAACTCACGACCAACGACCCATGTCCTGCCGTCGACGCCATTTGTGAGGTCCTTAGTCCGTTGGGCTAAAGGTAAAAGGTTATCCAATCGCCTACCCAATCTGAGCCTCACGACATTGACTTGAAATCTCGGGGGCGTCGCAAGTTGAAAAGGGGGGAACATCGTCAGGCGTTGCTCTTTTTATATATATGGCGGGATAGGTTCGACGATGTAGGGTTGATCATAAAAAATCGCCGTGGAAATGTGCTGCTGCTGTAGCCACGAGTGTCCAGCTCCTCCCTGGCGGTGAACACTGCACACACACGCAAACGCGACAGCACCGTGGCGGTCACAGAGACCAGGGCGTGATGCGCAGGTGTTGTTGTACCACTGCTGTTGTACCACTGCTGCTGGACTGCTGCTGCTGTTGTACGACTGCTGCTGGACTGCTGCTGCTGTTGTACCACTGCTGCTGGACTGCTGCTGCTGCTGCTGCTGCTGCTGTATTGATATTGCACCGCTGCTGACGTTGTGGGGGTAGCGTGTCCCCGTGGTCGCGCGTTGCTTTGTGATTCTGAGGAATTGTGTTTCGACCCATTTACAGTAGTACCGCAGCCCTGTTTTGGGGACAAACCGCTTGAATTTTGAGTGCTTTGTCCCCGAAACGGGGCACTGCGGTTTGCCCTGTCAATGAAAGGGGTTTCATAGATAACCCTTGATGGGGGTTCAGAGGGAAAAAAATGACGACAAAAATGGCGGTTACAGCAATGGGCAGGAGGCACTGCTGCTGCTGCTGCGTGATTGGGGGATGATATTCTACAACATGGTGTCCGAGTTGCAATGGTTGGAAGGAGTCGCGCGGCACAGGCGCGGAACGATCCTCCCCGAACTTGTGCTCTGCTCGTAAATCGTACATACGTAGACGTTTCGTGTTCGTATGTGATTGTACGTTTCGTAACGGCAAGGTTATCGTATCGTAATTGCTTTGCCCGCTTCCAAAGGGACCCCAGTTAGTGGTATTTACAGTATTAATAGTGTGTCAAATATATCCTCCTGCCCCCGCAATTTACTATTATACCCTGGTACACCGTTTTTTTAGACTATATTACCGGTCAAATGTGTTCGTTTCGATTTTTCTAGGAAGGCCGGAATCATGGCACACACGCACACACGCACACGCGCACACACGCAGAAGCACGGTCCGTTGCCGTGACAAAGGCAAGAGCTCAGGGATGGGACTGCTGTTGTGCCGTGGCTGCCGCAATGTGCAAAGCTTGAGAGCTGGAAGGGCTGCTGTGTGACAACAGCAGCAGCAGCAGCAGCAGCAAAGCAAAATATCTCAAAAAATAAAATTGTGGGGTTTGCATTGTCCTGACAGGCTCTGGCTCGGAGGAAATAGATCCCGTCTTAGTCGCGACTTTGAACCCCCAGAGAGCGCGTCATGGACCTCGGCCGGGGTCCAAACTTGAGCCGCGTGTGCCCCGCGGGCGAGAGCATGAGAGAAACACCTACGTATAATAGGCCGGAGAATAAAAAAAATGCCGATGTGCAAATAAAGTCAATTTGGTACATATACATACGAGGTTCCCCGTCGGGATGTGGTTGAATTGAATTGAATTCCCGAGGGTGGTGTCGCAGGTTGAAAAGGGGGGACATCATCAGGCGTTCCCAGGGAACTTATGTCACTTTCCCTGGTGTCGTACCTATGGATGCTGCTGCTGCTGCTGGTGCTGATGGTGTACCGCTGCTGCTGTACTGCGCGGGTGCTCTTGAAATTCAGAGCAAGTGCGGGTTGGAATCGTCAAGCTCGTTTTCGTGCTCAGGATGGCACGCCCACAGGAGCACACACACGCGCAAACACAGCAGAAGCGCCGCTCGTAGCTGTCTCACGAAAAAAAGATTGTGATGTACTGCTGCTGCTGCTGTTGGTGCTGCTGCTGCTGCTGCTGCTGCTGCTGCCTGTACCATGGCTGCTGCAACGTCAAAAGCAGAAGCTTACAAAAGCTTACAACAGCAGCAGTAAGATGCCCGCACAGCTCAGAGGTACACAACAACAGAATAAACAGATACAGCTCAGCTCACAATTAATTGCACCTAGTATCTCTGTTCCTACTGCTGTAAGATACACACGCACGCACGTACGCATGCACACGCACGCTCACACGCAGCAACACCGCTCGTGGCTGTCACCAAGGGGAAAAAGTTTTGAAGCGCGGCCATTGTACCGTGGATGCCTAGCCGTCGGGGGCTGCTGCGGTACTTGAGAAACAGCGGCAAGTATTATACGTGGGACCACAGTAAATGGACCAAATATTGTTAGTAAAAATAGCGAAATTTATACCAGGTACTGTTTTTGTGTGTACCGTAAGTCCTACCAGGTATTTAATATGGTCCCCCGTGATAGCAGTCTGGTAAAAAAAAACTAATATGGAATCATGTGCTTGCTTGGCTCTATTAGCTGGGCGGAAGAAGACCTCCCCGCGATTACTTGCCGGATTTCGCGACTTTGAACGCCCAGAGCTCGCGCCAAAGAGCCCGGCCAGGAACCAACACTTACTTGCGTCGTGGTGTGCACGTGAGTGCCCTGCGTGTCCCGCTATCGAGAGAGCCAGAAACGACACTCGGCCGGGGGAGAAACGCTCCGGAAAAAAGTCAATTTGGTACATACACAGCGAGCGGTGGTAATACAACCTGATGTGATACGATATACCTGGTATATGGTAATATCTTACATACAACAGCAAGCAGTAGTATTAATAGTTTTACGACCTGATGTGAGACGAATATCATAATATGGCATGATGACCTGATGGGATATTATACTGTATGACAGGATAGGATAGTGTTTCTGTGTGGTATGTTGCTACTCTGCCGCTGGGTGGACCAACCACAAACCTAATAAATGGAACGGACAAAGTGGGTAGCGCAGCGTGGTAAATAGCCGTTAGGCAAGGAATAATTGACACATAAAATGAACGACGACCTCCCTTACTTACTGCTGTACTCCTGGATGCCCACTGCTGTGCTTACTGCATACGTGGCAACGTAGTATCTCTGTGGCGTAGCTTTGTGACCACAGAACTTGTATCTCTTCTAGGATATCTCTTCTATATATTAATCATGATACTGCTGTGGGGGATGACCCTACCTGTTGGTAGTATTATACCCTGGTAACTTTGTACAGGGTCACCCCCCCATGCCGGTATGTCAAGAGTTATCGCAGATGGCAGATGGGCCCTTTTATTGTATTAGCCGGTCGCCCCGGTGGTTCAAGTGGTTAACCTCGAATTCTACTTGTTTGAGTCCTGGGTTCGAGCCCCAGGTGGGTCGGACTTTGACTTTATTTGCAAAAATAATAAAAATCAATAAAAAAAAATGTTGAGAGCGCCTTGCAGCGTGGGTAGGCACAACTCGATGCGAGTCGACGAGGGAAGAAAAGGCTGAAATCTTCTCGCGATAAAAAATGAAGGCACGTACGTACGTACCGTAGCGGGAAGGGGGGAGAAGAGCCTGCTATTATATGTGACCCCGGATCTGAGTTACGAGTTGGAAGGAGAGAGAGAAGAAGATGTGCGAAGATAATAAATGGGATGATAAAAAATGTATATATATATATATATACGATTGGGAAAGGATGAAGCTGTGAAGACGAAATTGCAAACGTAAAATGAGAAGAACGAGGGTCGAGAAAGGGTCGTGCGTCGGAAGCAAGCAAGGGAGAAAGAAGGCGGAAATTGGAAAAACGTAGAGTGAGAATCGACAATGGGACAAAGGCGGAACAAAAACGAACGACCTGAGAGGCCAAGGGGCCCCAGGTATTCCTCCCCTTATCTGAGTGGTCGGTTCTAATTTCGGTCATGATATGATATGAGGGTTGGGTACTACTGGCGGACAGGCGGCGCCAATACAAATATGCACTTGAGTGTACGGGCAGTGCACATGCGTTTTTGTACAGCAGGTTGTAACCCTTTATATATACTTCATGCTACCTGGTATCTGTTTTTGGGGGGTCGAATTACCTGGAGTTACGACGTCGTAATACAGCAGTATTTTTCAGATTCTTGACATGAGGGAATTCACTTTTCTTTAAAAAGCGACCTCTCGTGTCTCATGGTATGCCGGTCGCCCCGGTGGTTCAAGTGGTTAACCTCGAATTCTACTTGTTTGAGCCCTGGGTTCGAGCCCCAGGAGGGTCGGACTTTGACTTTATTTGCAAAAATAAAAAAGGATCCAATTGTTGAGAGCGCCTTGAAGCGTGGGTAGGCACAATTCGATGCGAGTCGACGAGGGAAGAAAAGGCTGAAATCTTCTCGCGATAAAAATGAAGGCACGTACCGTAGCGAAAGGGGACGTACCGTAGCGGGAAGGGGGGAGAAGAGCCTGCTATGTGACCCCGGATCTGAGTTACGAGTTGGAAGGAGAGAGAGAAGAAGATGTGCGAAGATAATGAAAGGGATAAGAAAAAAAAATAAAAAAAAATGGTGGACGTGAGATTCGAACTCACGACCAACGACTCATGTGTGTGTGTGTGTGTGTTCTTCACATTAAACCGTTCTTTCTACCCGTCGACATCCAGCACAACCAGTGTCCGTGCCGATTCTTCAATCCTAGAAGAGATACAAGTTCTGTCGTCATAAAGCTACGCCACAGAGATACTACGTTGCCACGTGTGCAGTGTGCACTGCAGTGGGCAATGCAAAGCCATGTCATCATACTAGATACGACAGGCACGACATACGCAATCTATGAAATAGTGAAACGAAAAGAAACAGTCAAAGAGAAAACAAAAACAAGGTAGACAAATCGAAAGAGAAAAAGAAGAAAAATGAAAGCAAAATCTAAGAGAAACAATCTGTCGTGCCCCCCCCCCGCAGGCGAGGTGGCCAACACTTGAAAAAGAACGAGCTGGAGAAAAGAAAGAAAAAGAAAAAAAAAATAAGAAAAAAGCACCACTGCTAGTAAACAGGGTAAGACAAAGAACCAAGGAAAAAAGCAACAAGGAAAAGTAACAAAGGGGAAATAACAGGCAGACCAAAGCCCAAAGCACCTTCCAGGTGGCGGCAGCAGCTTGTGGTACGAGTAGTATAGCCAGGTTCTCCCTGCTAATCCGCCTGGTACCTTGCTACCCAGACTGCCGTCTCCGCCCTGCGTTCGTCAACTATGCCCAGCCCCTTGGCGTCAGACAATACGAAACGAGCAGAGCAGGTTCGTCTTCCAACCACGCCACACGGCTCCTTCAGTTTTTTTTATTTTTATTATTTTATTTTTCAGCTCCTGCAGTGTGTGTGTGTGTGTGTGTGTGTGTTCTTCACATTAAACCGTTCTTTCTACCCGTCGACATCCAGCACAACCAGTGTCCGTGCCGATTCTTCCATCCTAGAAGAGATACAAGTTCTGTGGTCACAAAGCTACGCCACAGAGATACTACGTTGCCACGTGTGCAGTGTGAACTGCAGTGGGCAATGCAAAGCCATGTCATCATACTAGATACGACAGGCACGACATACGCAATCTATGAAATAGTGAAACGAAAAGAAACAATCAAAGAGAAAACAAAACAAGGTAGACAAGTCGAAAAAGAAAAAGAAGAAAAATGAAAGCAAAATCTAAGAGAAACAATCTGTCGTGCCCCCCCCCCCGCAGGCGAGGTGGCCAACACTTGAAAAAGAACGAGCTGGAAAAAAGAAGAAATAACAAAAGACACCACTGCTTGTGAACAGAGTAAGACAAAGAACCAAGGAGAAAGTAACAAGGAAAAATAACAAAGGGGAAATAACAGGCAGACCAAAGCCCAAAGCACCTTCTAGGTGGCGGCAGCAGCTTGTGGTACGAGTAGTATAGCCAGGTTCTCCCTGCTAATCCGCCTGGTACCTTGCTACCCAGACTGCCGTCTCCGCCCTGCGTTCGTCAACTATGCCCAGCCCCTTGGCGTCAGACAATACGAGCCGAGCAGAGCAGGTTCGTCTTCCAACCACGCCACACGGCTCCTTGAGTACGGCTTATCAATCAGAAAAGGAAGAGGAAGAGAAAAAATGAAATGAAAATCACGGAGAGTCAGCGCAAGAGAGAGAAAAAAAAAAAAAAAAAAAAAAAAAAAAAAAAAAAACTAAAAGAGAAGACAAGGGAAGACCACGTTCGAGCCAGCTGCACCAGTTGGTAGCACTAGTAGTATGGTCATATTCTACTTCCTAGTCGACTTGGTGCCTTGCTACCCTGTCTGCCATCTCCTTCCTACTTTCGTCTACCGCCGTTTCCCTTCTACCCCTCCTGTTCCCCCCCCTCTCCGCATTCACTCGGTCGGGCTTTATGCCACTTCTCCTGTTGCCCCCTCCCCCCCCGTTCCTTTGGGCACCATCCACGGCGGATGCGCGGCGCTGTCTACTCATCTCAGCCTCAGCCTCGTGCCACCTCACCATGAACCGTTCGGCTGCTTCAAGGATCCCCCGGTACCACTTCCCCGCCTTTTTGGCTGCTGTGGACCACAACGCGGTCTCAACTCCAAACACCAAGGGGGCAACTTCCGTTGACCCTTCGGTGGCTCGGAACTCCCTAAGGTCTTCGACTATGCATCTATGCCAAGTCTTACACTGTCCGCCTGGTCTCGGGTTCTCCCCACCAGCTATCGTCCCGAGCATTACCCGATTGGGTAATCGCTCCTTGCTTTGCCGTGCCACGCCCCCCGCAAAGAAGAGCCGCCGTTTGCGAATGGTCGTTTCGATGCTCTCGCAACGTGTCATCTTGAGGGCCTTCGCGTACGAGAGGGTGGCATGGTCAGTACGAAGTCGGCGCTGGAAGCCAATGACTCGCAACAGGACTTGGTGGTGAGCCGTTCGAAGCTTGGCAAAGTGTTCCGCTCTGAGGGTCCACGTCACACACCCGTACAGCAGGGTCTCAATCACCTCGGCCTTCAGCATTCGGACTTTAAGGCTAAGGGGGGCGGTCGTCCTATCATACAACTCCGGGCCGAACCGTTTGAAGCATGCTCGCATGAGGCGGATCCGTCGGTCGATTTCGAGCGAGAGGTCAGCGTTTTCGTGGATAACGCCGCCTAGGTATAAGAACTGGGTCGTCTGCTTATACCTCTGACCTGCCGCTTCGATGACGAGCGGTGGTGCGAGGGTTGTCCGGTCTGGTGTTTGTAGGACCATTGTCTCAGTCTTCTTTTCCGACACCGTGAGGCCTGCTGCTTCGAAGACAGTCACGATGACTGTCATCATTTTTGCGAGCCCTTCAGCCGACTTCGAGACAATTCCTGCATCGTCGGCGTACAACATGCCCCATACAGACCTTCGCACGCACGCCAATGGCTCCTCCTTCCCTGTTCGAACTACTCCAGCTTCCAAGAGTTGGACCAAATCCCTTACAATGGCTTCGTCTTGGCTGAAGCGTACTAGTACGACGTGTAACGCAGCAGCGAAGAACACGTTGAACAGTAACGGTGACAGTACACAGCCTTGCCGCAGCCCCTGCGTGACATCAAACCATTCCGAGAGCTCGCCGTCATCAGTACGCACGCGAGCCCGCATGCCATCGTGGAAATTACGGATAATTCTCAGCATCTTGGTTGGTACGCCAAAGCGTGTGAGTACCTTCCATAACAGCTCTCGGTCGACAGAGTCGTACGCTTTCTGCAGATCGATGAAGCACACGTATAAGGGGATTTTCCTCTGTCGTCCGAGCTCTTGCAGCCGGCGCACGACGAACAACATATCAATCGTTGATCGTGCGGGGCGGAAGCCGCACTGTTCCTCGGGGAGTAGTTCCTCGGTCTCGCAGTAGTTGCTGAGGCGGGACGCGACGATTTTCAACAACACTTTGCCTGCGTGGGCAACAAGCGAGATCCCTCTATAGTTGTTGCAGTCAGTTCGATCCTTCTTTTTGTGAAGGACCTTGATGATCGCATCTTTCCATTGCTGAGGGACTTCTCCTGTTAACCAAACATTGACAAGGATGTTGTGAAAGCGCTGGGCGAATGCCGGGTGGTCGATTTTTAGGAGTTCGACCGGGAGACCATCTGGCCCGACAGCTTTCCAATTCGACATCCCCTTCAGTGCTTCGGTCATCTCGTCTATGGATGGTTCATCTTCAAGCGACAGTTTAGGCGGTCGCGGTGGCAAGAGGTCGATGATCGTGGGATCGAGTTTCAGCGACTTCGTGTTCAAGAGTTTGTGATAAAACCCCGCCCATCGTTCACGAATTCGCACCTTATCCCGTAGGATCGTGCCATCCTCGTCCCTAATGAACTGTTCGCTCCTCGCTTTAGTCCCTTCCAATCCTACCGTACTCTTAAGGTGCTTGTAAAAGCCTCTTTGGTCGTTGTTCGCTAGGAGTCGTTCGGTTTCGGCAAGGTACGCTTCGAAGTACGCATGCAGTCCTGCGGCAATCACCTTCTGCAGGTTCGCACACGCAGATCTCAGGGTCTTCCACGCGGTTCTGTCCCGGGGGTGGGCACGCAAGAATTGTCGTGCATCCTCCCTCGCTGTCCATGCTGGCATGAATGCGGCCAAGGTTTCGGCAGACTCACACCATCCATGTCTGCGGTGGCGACGTGCAGGGGGTGGTACCTCTTTTTCGACCGCATCAATAACAGCCGCAGTGAAAATCTCAACCATACCAGACGTATTACGGGGCTGGATAGGCTGGTTGAGAGTGGAGATGATCCTGGAGACTACTCGTTCACGACAATTTCCATCGGACATAAAAAGCTGCCTGTCGAACTCTCGGCGTTTCGTCGGTCTACGTATTTGTCTGTTGGGCGCAAAACGACCACCGAGTCGGACTTTAATATACAAGATGTTGTGGTCTGAGTCAGCCTTAGCTGGGGCAGGAGGCTGTGGGACGACTTTCGCATCTTGTACTCTAGGTCGATGGACTTGACGGGTTAGGATGTAGTCAATCCGCTTACGGTCATTCGGGCCGGTGCCGTTGTAAGTATGCGATATCCCACCCTTGCGCGTGCTGAAAAACGTGTTGGTGAGAGCCAACTTGCAATTGGTGGCGAACGACAGGAGCCGTCTGCCATTATCGTTACGAACATCACGTCCATACGCTCCCAGCACTCTGCTTTCATCATCACCGCACCCTTCCTTCCTCTGTCCAGTTCGCGCGTTGGCATCCATCAGTACAAACAGACACTCTTTCGTCGGGATTTTTTTCACCAAGTACTCCAGCTTCTGCCAGAAGATACCTTTCAGTTCGGCGTCCTTGGTACAATCAGTTGGAGCATACGCAACGACGAAATTGACTGCCTCGCATTTGCCAGCCAGCTCAAAGCGCATAGACATTAGCCGCTCGTCAACGAACTGATGAGTATACACAGACTTACTGCACAACGATTCCTTGACAGCTAGGCCTACTCCGTACAGCCCTTGCCTGGTGGCTGTTGTTTCCTGTCCTGAACAGAAAACACGATACCCTGCCGCACGGAACGTCGTGCTGCCGGACCTCCGAGTTTCTTGCAGGCCAATGAAGTCACAGCCGAGTTGCCGTCCCTTCGCCAGTACCCGCTCGTCATGTCCGTACCCGTTCTTCCCCTTTACAGCCAGGGTGCGCACATTGTAGGTCGCTACCGTCACAAGTGCCTCCTTCTGTCTCTTACGAGCCTCGCGTGCTGCTTTCTTTGCCAGCCGACGTGAGGCTCGTCCCCGCCTTCTTTTTTTTCTTTTTTTGTTTCTTTTTTTTCGCTATGGCGAAAGTGGCTCTCCGTTTCGTAGCCCGGTACGCGCCTTGGTTCCCGTTGGCTGGGTGCAGCCGTCCCAACCCACGCCGACAATCCCATCCTTCCTGTCGTGCATGCATACCCACGCTGTGGCCAGCCTCTCCACTCCACCGGCTGCCCACGTAGCGCTCTCTGCTGTGGTGATGTACCCGTCCCGCCTGAGGGATGAACTCCTCGGCGTCGGGGTTAAGAAGAAAAAACATCACCACCACCCCACGCGGTCCTTAAAGCGAGCAGGCCACCAGCCGGACCGCGCAAGGTTCCCTACCTACGTAGTCCGAAGCTCGATGTTCGTGTGACTGTCGCTAGACCGCTGCAGGTCCTGGCAGACTTCCTCGGCCCACCCCAAGGACGGGGCAGGCCGAAGCAGGCAGGCAGTACGGCTTATCGATCAGAAAAGGAAGAGGAAGAGAAAAAATAATATGAAAATCACGGAGAGTCAGCGCAAGAAAGAAGAAAAAAAAACACAAAGAAGAAGAGGAGACAAGGGAAGACCACGTTCGAACCAGCTGCACCGGTTGGTAGCACTAGTAGTATGGTCATGTACTACTTTCTAGTCGACTTGGTGCCTTGCTACCCTGTCTGCCATCTCCTTCCTACTTTCGTCTACCGCCGTTTCCCTTCTACCCCTCCTGTTCCCCCCCCTCTCCGCATGTGAGGCCGTTGGGCTAAAGGTAAAAGGTTGATCAAATACCTACCCAATCTAAGATTCATTACACTATGATGTTTGTGTTGTTTACATTAACCCTTTTAGAACCGCAGTCCCGATTTGGGGACAAACTAC
This sequence comes from Nereocystis luetkeana, assembly GCA_031213475.1. Classification (NCBI taxonomy): domain Eukaryota; class Phaeophyceae; order Laminariales; family Laminariaceae; genus Nereocystis; species Nereocystis luetkeana. Next base: position 5,707,008 of record JARUPZ010000011.1, on the reverse strand, counting down.
TTGAAATTTGAGTGGATTGTCCCCAAAAAGAGACTGCAGTTCTAAAAGGGTTAAACCGTTCTTTCTACCCGTCGACATCCAGCACAACCAGTGTCCGTGCCGATTCTTCAATCCTAGAAGAGATAGAAGTTCTGTGGTCACAAAGCTACGCCACAGAGGTACTACGTTGCCACGTATGCAGCAAACACGTAAGCACAGCAGCAGTGGGCAATGCAATGCCATGTCATCATACTATAGTAGATACGACAGGCACGACATACACATTCTATAAAATAGATTACCGAAAGGAAACAATCGAAGAGAAAACAAAAATAAAGAAGACAAATCGAAAGAGAAAAATGAAAAAAGGAGAGCAAAAACTGGAAGAAACAATCTGTCGTGCCCCCCCTCCGCAGGCGAGGTGGCCAACACTTGAAAAAGAACGAGCTGGGAAAAAAAAAAATGTATACCAGATACCAGTATATACAAGGTGCTTCGCTCCGCGGGCGGCCTACGCCGGTTTAGTTTTTTCAAGGATCGTAATTGCAAACCGGCGACTTGATAATGCCAAGGGTCCCGCCGCCATGCTTCAGGAAAAAACAGCTCCGACGTCAGCTCGGACGCGACATCATACGATTCGCGTCGCGGATGTCGTACGTACGTACGTACATACCCCAGGTAGGATACTACTGCTGTACTTATTTTCTTATTTTGATATGCTCTATGTCTGTACTCGTATGTACGAACAAAGCGAAAGCACAGCACGGCACAGCAGCAAAAACATTGAAAATGAAACCGAAAATTCGGAAACAAAAAACATCCCCATCCCCTCTCGTGCAATACTTTTCTGCCTGATTGGAACACCTTACACCCGGTCGAAAAGAAGAAAAGAAAATCGCACAGAAGAGCTTCTCTCTCAGCCTCGTACGCCGCCCGCCCCTCTCGCGACCACCTTGCCACCGATTCGGTCCGGGTAAAGCTTTTATCACTCTCTGCCACAATCAGCTCCGTCGCCCGCCTCGCGTGAAGTCCGGTGCTCACCGTGGCCTCCGTTCGCCAGCTCGATAACGTTGGTGTTCAAACTGCACACCTCCTTCTTTCAACTCCAGCGTGGTCGCAAAAATAACCACCGCTTGAACATTATCTTGTCATCCCGAACGACCTTGATAACTCGTACATACTCTATCAAAAATCATAAACGGAAGCCAGACAAAGCCCGTTCATGCATCCATGTCCGTACCCGTTGTTCCCCTTTACAGCCAGGGTGCGTACATTGTAGCCTCGTGTCTCGAGGCACACGCGACGCCTAGGCACGAAGGCGGCGACCGCGCTCCTTGGAACCCCCCTCTCTTCTACCCGCCAGCACCCACTGACACCCGCGACGGTGCCGGGCTCTCCCGCGGTGCCGTACTCGGAGTACACGCACGCACATGAAACGAAAGAAGAAGAAAGGAAGAAAGGACCGAGAGTACCAAGAGAAATGGAGAAAACAAAGAACTGCTGGAAAGGTCCGGCAAGTAATGAAAGGAGGCGGTTTGGAAGTGGGAGCTCTGAGAGGCCAGGGATGGACCAACCGAGCACGCCCAGGGGTTGTGATCTAAGTATGTAGTTCTATAACAAAAACACCACTGCTTGTGAACAGAGTAGGACAAAGAACCAAGGAAAAAATAACAAAGGGAAAATAACAGGCAGACCAAAGCCCAAAGCACCCTCCAGGTGGCGGTAGCAGTTTGTGGTACGAGTAGTATAGCCAGGTTCTCCCTGCTAATCCGCCTGGTACCTTGCTACCCAGACTGCCGTCTCCGCCCTGCGTTCGTCAACTATGCCCAGCCCCTTGGCGTCAGACAATACGAAACGAGCAGAGCAGGTTCGTCATCCAACCACGCCACACGACTCTTTCAGTACGGCTTATCAATCAGAAAAGGAAGAGAAAGAAATAAAATGAAAATCACGGAGAGTCAGCGAAAGAAAGAAAAAAACAAAACAAAAAGAGAAGACAAGGGAAGACCACGTTCGAACCAGCTGCACCAGTTGGTGGCACTAGTAGTATGGTCATGTTCTACTTCCTAGTCGGCCTGGTGCCTTGCTACCCTGTCTGCCATCTCCTTCCTACTTTCGTCTACCGCAGTTTCCCTTCTACCCCTCCTGTTCCCCCCCCTCTCCGCATTCCCTTGGTCGGGTTTTCTGCCACTTCTCCTGTTGCCCCCTCCACCCCCATTCCCTTGGACACCATCCACGGCGGATGCGCGGCGCTGCCTACTCATCTCAGCCTCAGCCTCGTGCCACCTCACCATGAACCGTTCGGCTGCTTCAAGGATCCCCCGGTACCACTTCCCCGCCTTTTCGGCTGCGGTGGACCACAACGCGGTCTCAACTCCAAACACCAAGGGGACAACTTCCGTTGACCCTTCGATGGCTCGGTACTCCCTAAGGTCTTCGACTATGCATCTATGCCAAGTCTTACACTGTCCGCCTGGTCTTGGGTTCTCCCCACCAGCTATCGTCCCGAACATTACCAGACTGGGTAATCGCTCCTTGCATTGCCGTGCCACGCCCCCCGCGAAGAAGAGCCGCCGTTTACGAATGGTCGTTTCGATGCTCTCGCAACGTGTCATCTTGAGGGCCTTCGCGTACGAGAGGGTGGCATGGTCAGTACGAAGTCGGCGCTGGAAGCCAATGACTCGCAACAGGACTTGGTGGTGAGCCGTTCGAAGCTTGGCAAAGTGTTCCGCTCTGAGGGTCCACGTCACACACCCGTACAGCAGGGTCTCGATCACCTCGGCCTTCAGCATTCGGACTTTAAGGCTAAGCGGGGTCGTCCTATCATACAACTCCTGGCCGAACCGTTTGAGCTATGCTCGCATGAGGCGGATCCGTCGGTCGATTTCGAGCGAGAGGTCAGCGTTTTCGTGGGTAATGCCGCCTAGGTGTAAGAACTGGGTCGTCTGCTTATACCTCTGGCCTGCCGCTTCGATGACGAGCGGTGGTGCAAGGGTTGTCTGGTCTGGTGTTTGTAGGAGCATTGTCTCTGTCTTCTTTTCCGACACCGTGAGGCCTGCTGCTTCGAAGACAGTCACGATGACTGCCATCATTTTCGCGAGCCCGTCAGCCGACTTCGAGACAATTCCTGCATCATCGGCGTACAACATTCCCCGTACAGCCCTTCGCACGCACGCCAATATCTCCTGCTTCTGTGCTCGAACTACTCCAGCATCACTGAGTTGGACCAAATCCCTTACGATGGCTTCGTCTTGGATGAAGCGTACTAGTACGACGTGTAACACAGCAGAACAAGTGGGACAGTAACGGTGATACTACACAGCCTTGCCGCAGCCCCTGCGTGACATCGAACCATTCCGAGTGCTCGCCGTCATCAGTACGCAAGCGAGCCCGCATGCCATCGTGGACATTACGGATAATTCTCAGCATCTTGGTTGGTACGCCAAAGCGTGTGAGTACCTTCCATAACAGCTCTCGGCCGACAGAGTCGTACGCTTTCTGCAGATCGATGAAGCACACGTACAAGGGGATTTCCCTCTGTCGTCCGAGCTCTTGCAAACGGCGCACGACGAACAACATATCAATCGTTGATCGTGCGGGGCGGAAGCCACACTGCTCCTCAGGGAGTAGTTAGTTCCTCGGTTCGTACAGCGGCAGTTTTGCCCGGTCCTCGTTGGCTCGGTAGGGTGGTCCGCGTTCCTACTAGAACAGATTCCGCGGGTTCGAATCTCGCCGAGTGCATACTCTTATATATATGTATGGACTTATTTGCATAAAAAATATATATATTCGTGGATATCGCGAGGAGAGCGTGAGTTATTTAATACCTTGGTACCTGGTAGCAACATTCGATGATAATTGATTGACGAGCAGTGGGAACGCTGAACCCTATCTGTGCTCGATAAAGCTGCAGGCACGTACCGGAGGGGGGACAAGGGAGGACACCCGCGACACAGAAAACCGCAGAGAGAGGGGGAAAACCTCCTACCAGTACGGGTTAGGAAAGTAAAAGTGTGACGATGAACAGGAAAAATAATTAAATAATAATAATAATACTTCGGATGGGGCCACAGCAGTAGTAGTACGGTTTCCTTAGGCCTTGATCACAAGATTATAACAGGGAGGCATGGTAATCAGGACCCAATATGTAGACAAAAACCTACCAGGTATATATTACACCGTTATTTTTACGAGGCATAGTTGGTCCTGATTACTGCATTCCCCCGTGTGTGTGTGTGTGTGTGTGTTTTTTTTGTGGGCGGACCGGACCCATGCTGCATGTTTTGCTGACTGAATGCACGTTGTTTGCTTCGTTGTCAGGTCTCTGAGCTGGGTGAGTATTACGGGGGGGCATAGTTAATAGGACCAAATATTGTTATTAATAGTAGAAATGGTTAAATGTATAGGTTTTTATGTATACCATAGGTCCTATTAACTATGGTCCCCCGTTATAATCATGCTATTTAATAACGGCTGTATGTACTTTTTCCTGTTTGAGGTGTACGATGTATTTCAGTCACGGTGGTATGATGTGTTCTTGACTGTTCTTGTGTTCCTCGATTTGACTCGCACCCGTGTTTGTTAGTCGGACCCTGCCCTGTGTGACCATGAACCGACTTTTTTGGACATGAGTCACAAGTATTACGGGCGACTAATAGTAAATAGGACCAAATATTGTTCGTAAAAATAGCGAAACACATAGGTCTTTGTCTGTACCGTAGGTTCTATTTAATATAGTCCCCCGTAATAGTCGTTGTGATAACGGCAAAATAATTAACCGACCACTAACCTTTTTAGGACCGCAGTCCCGTGTTGGGGACAAACTATTAGTAATTTGGGTGGCTTGTCCCCGAAACGTTCCCAAAACGGGACTGCGGTTTTTAAAAGGGTTATATCCGGTAGTTATTGTTTCGTTTGATATCTGACAATGTTGTTAAGATCATGGACAGCGGGACAATTTGTATCCCTGGTGCTGGGCAGGTCTGCCTACTAAGCCGGTACTCATTGGTACTCACGTTGATTTTCGCTTAGAGATAGAAGAGCCACTTTTTGTTCCTTTCGTGCACCACGGAGACTGTGAGACCACGCTAGTGCCTCTCTGGAAAACGCCTGGTTGGTTTTCCAGCACCTAAGATACGCCAAAGGTTAACCAATCGCCTACCCAATCTGAGCCTCATGACAATGCAGCGCTTATTTCAATCATGCCATCCACATTGTGAAAGAGCATCTGAAATCCAACGACTTGGATTGTGGAGAGTGCTATCAATCAAAAACCTGAACACTGCTGTACCCGTCGGGTAGCAAGAATGAATGAATGCAGCCCCCCTTTGATTTTGATGTAGCGGGAAGGGGGTAGAAGAGCCGGCTGTGTGACCCCGGATCTGAGTTACGAGTTGGAAGGAGAGAGAGAAGACGATGTACGAAGATAAAAAAAATGGGATGAGCAAAACAAAAACAAAAAATAAAAATACCCTGACGTTGATAGGTACCTGGTATTAAATTTAATTTGTTGACTGCACTCGTATATACATAGGTATCTTTGTATTCTACGTACAACCTGGTTGCGTGCGGTAGTTTGAGGAGTTCCACGTTTTTTCGTGTTCAGCTGTGGCGTGTTTTGTTCGTGGCTCGACGTACATGTAGTATTGTACGTGTGGTTTTGTACTGATAAAACACTAAGGTCAGGCACGTACGTACCAGGTAGTGTTTAGCTTATTTTGCCACCCATCTATCAACAACCTAATGATTACTACTACTACTACTACTACTACTACTGCTGTTGTTGCAGCCGGGAAGCCCGCCCAAGGCATGCGGTGAGGCACGCGACAGCAGGGTAAGAATCTCCCGTTTTGCCTCGTAAGGGTCGAGGTTTATTGTGATGTCACCGCCGTTGTTTTTTTAGGCATCGGCTCGAACCCTTTTCTCAATATTACGGGGGACCATATTGAATAGGACCTGCGGTAGACACAAAACCCTATATATTCCCCTATTTTTACTATTACGGGGGACCATAGTTAATAGGACCAAAGGTACCTATAAAAGCCCATATATTTAACCACTTTTACTAACAATATTTGGTCCTATTAACTATGGACCCCCGTAATAACGATATTTGGTCGTATTATCTATGGTCCCCCGTAATATGTGCAAACCGCAGTCCCGTTTTTTGGGGGACAAACCGGCCAATTGCTCAACAGGCTATCCCCTATACGGGACTGGTACAGTTTTTGCCCTGTAGAATAGAAGGGGGAATTGAACCCTTTTACTGTATCATAGTACGGCAGCGCACGTATTAACAAGCAGTAATCTATATCAGGCATGCCTCTTTTGTGCTTTCAAGTTTTTGTCTCCTCGACGGGAGTGCGGTTCTTGAGGCTATCGTACACCGCTATGGACGGAAATATAAGGACCGTTTAAACAATAATAGAACGACCGAGCGGTTCTTGTATTTACGCCCAGGGAGTGGTAGGTTTGATAGCAGTGGTGGCGTTCCTCGCCGAGCACGAATGATTATTAACCCCTTTAGAACCGCAGTCCCGTTTTGGGGGAAATCTAGTTGAAATTTGAGTGCTTTGTCCCCAAAACGGGACTGCGGTTCTAAATGGGTTAACAGCTGGAGATGCTTGAAAGTGGTGATATAGAATCAGCCTTAAAATTCTTGCAGCTCTCACATTTTGTAATTTGTCTCTGGTCGCGTACTGCATCAGTACGTACTTACTCACGGCCAGCCCTATCGATTGCTTTATTTCTTCCATCGTCTTGTTTTTGTTCTGGACACAGGTGTACCGGGTGGACGACATCTTGGTGCGAGAGTCAGACATTGACGCCTGCAGGTGAGACTACTATTAATTCGCCGCTACGCTACTCGTACTGCTGCTGTAGGTAGTTCTCTCCAACATGCTGCAGCAGGAATGACGTACCAGGTATATATTAAGTCTTATTACGGGGGACCATAGTAAATAGGGCCTATGGCACACTCACTAAAACCTATATAATTCCCTATTTCGACAAGCACTATTTGGTCCTATTTACTGTGGTCCCCCGTATAGTAGTTAGTAGCAGTATTCAGTATCTTGATACGCGTATGCAGCAGTAAATAATGACACTGCGGGCTGCGAGTATATAGGTAGGTGCTGGTTGTACATACCACTCTGTCCCAAAATATAATCACTTGTTGTGCCCTAATTGTTCAACAAAACGGTTACTATATTACCGGACATAGTGGTATTGCGTATACGGACGAATCGTGCGACGAGACGTCATCATTGCCGACGGACTGTATTAATAGTGTTACTTCTGTACCAAGGTATTTGTTTCTGCTGTATTTGTTACTGCTGCTGCGCCTCTTATCTCAGTGATGTATATGTGTAATGTCGGGCTCCGCGGATAGAGGGAGCGGGGTGTACTCGGGGAGGGGGGGGGGGGGGGCAGACACCGACATTTGGCGGCAACCACAGTAGGCTACTGTTGTGGCATCTGGGCTATCCTAGAACATCCTATTGATTCATAGCGGGTTTCCAACTGATGTGTAGGCATGCATGCGACATGGATACCTGCTGGCATGTCACCATGTAACATCGTAATATCGCTCTGTCTTTTGCTAGATGCGAGCTTGCCTGTGTGTGCTTCTGCGAGTCCACTTGTGTAGTGAGGTGTGTGCAGTAGTCCAGGGGTAGAGGTGTGTGGGGTGTGGATGGGCACTTATTTTGTTCCCGTTCTGCGATCGGCTGGTATCGGGGGGGAAGGGGGGTACCCATGTATTGCATGGCCGTAGAGGGGGGGGGGGGGGGGAAGGTGTACTCGATAGGAGAGATGTACTCGATCTCATGCATGGGCGTAGTCGTATGACCATAGACCCTCGCATCCCTACAATGCCGTGACGGAACATCACTGACCAGGCAGACATTGTTTGTACCAAGCACGGAGCGCCGTGAGGTGTCCGGCGAGTCGCGTAAAGGGTGGGCTGCATCCTACTAAGAACCGCTTGTGAGGCGGACTTGCATATATGGATGAGAGCGTCAATGAGTTCATCTCATTTCCGGTGTAGCCACTTCCAGAGACAGCAATGGGAGTACTACAGTATGTAACTGCCTCTTGGGTGCCTCACCATGGACACTACGTGATCGATCAAATTCCCTTGTGCAGAGTGAAGGTTATTTACCTCGCACAAATGATCTACAGTAACTCGACCACCAGCTGTGGGCGACCGCCAAACACAACAACAACAACAACAACAACAACAACAACAACGGTACCCTGGTTGTCTAGCTAACGTAGTCTGATGATGATGATGATGATGTTCTCACATGAGCTCACTTCGCCGAAATCCTGCCTGTGGTCACAAAACAGGCTGTATCGAAGATTCTTCTCGACGGGAGAAAACAAACAAGTACGAAATAGTCCGCACGGCAGTACCATACCAGCCCTTACGGGAAACAGTACTGACGAGCTGCGGTATACCATCCCTTACACCTGTGTGAAAGCGAACGCCACATTATTCTACAGTCTACGTACGAAAACCCACCGATATGTACTGCACGATAACCACTCTCAACTGTACGAAAGCTTACCGCTAAGCTACGAAAAGCCGCCAGTAATCGTTGTTCGAGAGCCTATTCGTAACAGTGCTTTACGAAAGCCTTCCCATACTTTCTGTACGAAAACCGGACAAACGCCACACTGCTCTACGAACACTTTCCACTGCCAGTACGGCTGCACGAAAGCCTACCCAATACTATTTCATAGCTGTCACTCTTACCACGACCTTCAACTTACCCGAGTGGCAGTGGTTTGATACAGACACCCCCCCCTGTATCACGTAGTGTTCAAGGTAAGGCACCCGAGAGGCAGTTACATACTGTTGGTACTCCCATTGCTGTCTCTGGAAGTGCCTACACCGGAAATTAAATTAACTCACTGAAGCTGTCGTCCATATGCAAGTCCGCCTCAAAGGCGGTTCTTAGTAGGATGCAGCTCACCCTTCATGCGACTCGCCGGACACCTCACGGCGCTTCGCGCTTGGTGCAAGCGATGTCTGCCCGGTCGGTGAAAACCCGACATGTTCCGTCCCGGCATTGTAGGGATGCGAGGGTCTATGGCCATACGACTACGGCCATGCATGAGATCGAGTGCATCTCTCCTATCGAGTACACCCCCCCCCCCCCCCGCCTCCCCCTCCCCCCAATCAGTTTCCTACACAGCCTTCTCCCACTACCAAAACCCGCGATTCATTTTTATACACGAAGTGCTTTTCTATTTCCTCCCAACTGACATTGCGCACGAACCTCCCCCACCTTGCCACGCTATGTTCTCCCAAGGGCCTTTGACGAGTGTGACATCTCGCCTGAGACCCTCGGGAAGCCGTTTGGAGGGGGGGGGGGGGACGCGTCAGGAGGAGGCGGTGGTGGTGGTGGTGGTGGTGGTGGGGATGGGGATGGGTATGACCGGAGTCGGTTTCACGTGCACTTTGGGGCGGGACGGCTGGGGTTGGGGTTGGTGGTTGGAGCGATCGCTCAGAGCAAGACACCGTTCGGAGTGGTGCAGCGGCCCAAGGCATCTTGGGGAGGCATCATCTCGAACGTGCGTTGTGGTTTGTTGATTGATTGGTTGCTTGGTTGGTTGCTTGAAAGTTGGTTGATTGGTTGATAGGTTGGTTAGTTGGTTGATTGGTTGATTGGTTGATTGGTTGGTTGAAAATTGGTTGGTTGGTTGCTATGTAGATCGATAGATTGCTTGATTGGTAGAGTGTTCGGTTAGTTGGTTGAGAGCGTATTTTTGCGTGCCTTTTGCTCGCTTGTTTGTTCTTGCTTGAAAAAAAACACACGCACACTTGCTTTTTTTTTTCGTTGTTAATATGTGTTGTATGTTATACTCACCCCCCCCCCCCCCCCCCCCCGTTGCACGCTTTTTGATCGCACTATCACACCAAGCTTGCAAATAGGAGGTTTGAGAGGGAATTTTTCTACTTTTCTCAAATCTGAAGGGTTTTCGTTTTTGTTTTTGTTGCTTTTTAAGTCATACCAGGTATAACATTAAGCAATTTTCGAGTTTCCTTTGTTTTTTTTGTTTTTCGTTTTTCGTTTTTTTTTTTCCATCAGGGATGCGGGGCGCAGATCGAGCTGACCGTCAACGGCAAACCGATCGTCTCTGACGTTACCGTTATCAGCGAGGGGTGTGATGTCGAGGAGTACCTCAAGGTCGGGAGGGCAGCGATGGTCGTCGTCGGAGATCGCCCCACCTTGCTCCAGCTCGTTAGGAAGGTCGGTCACGGTGGTGGTGGTGGTGGTGGTGGTGGTGATGATGGTGTTGGTGTTGGTGTTGGTGGTAGCGATAGCAGTAGAGGTAGCGGGGGGGGGTATGGGAAGTGGTAAGCGGTGGCTGTAGCTGTAGCGGTGACAATGGCGGTACCAGTGGTGGTGGTGGTGGTGGTGGTGGTGGTGGTGTTGGTGTTGGTGTTGGTGTTGGTGGTGGTGGTTGCAGTGAATGGAGCGGTAGCGGTGGCGACAGATAAAAGCGGTAGCCGTTGGGGTACAGATAACAGGCAGAGGCAGAGCTAGAGCTAGAGGTAGTGATAGTAGCGGTTGCTGGTGGATGCACTGCAGTAGCAGTGACGGTTCTAGTGGTAGGAAGTAGAGGTAGCGGTGGCGGTGGCGGTGGCGGTAGCAGCAGCGGTGGAGATAGCGGTAGCGGTGGCTGTGGCGGTAGCAGTGGCCGGATTGGTAGCAGTGGCAGTGACGGGGGACAAAGTTGGGGTTAGGGTTGAGAGGTAGCGGTAGCAGTGGTAGTGGCAGGAAACACGCGGCTCTTGGAATGTGAAAGAAGCGTAGGGGTCTGGGGATACAGTTGTACTACAGTAGTAGTGCTACACTCGGACCAATCGGTGCTCCTCCTCCGTGTGACCGAGGAATCGCGGGGTGACCGCACGGTGAGCGCCGGCCTTGTGTGTCTGGCCTTGGTGCGCAAGATGGAACCTTTATGAGTGGACCCGCGGGATTAGCTTTCGGGAGGGAGGTGGCAGAGGTGGGGGGGGGGGGTCATTGTTTGTGTTGTGTGTATGTTTGCATTTTTTGTGCCGGGGTACTTTAGTTGTTGTTTCAGTGTTGACCTCGTATAAGTTGAGCCGGAAAGTAACCGAACCGCCCCGAATCTGATCGAACCGAACCGAACCGAACCGAACCGAACCGCCCCGAACCGAACCGAACCGAATCGAACCGAACCGAACCGAACCGAATCGAACCGAATCGAACCGAACCGAACCGAACCGAACCGAACCGAACCGAACCGAACCGAACCGACTCGAACCGAGCCGAACCGAACCGAACCGAACCGAACCGAACCGAACCGAACCGAACCGAACCGAACCGAACCGAACCGAACCGAACCGAACCGAACCGAGCCAAAATCAATCCCCCGCCCCCCCCTCTGCCCCCTCCTCAGGCGACTAGCTTCAGCTGCTCTCTAGGCGCGGCGATGACGATCGCGATGATCCCCCTTCTCTCTGAGCTGGAGGACAAACCGTTCGAAGAGCGTCCGGTACTCTATGCCTGTGAGAATTGCTCGCGTGTTTGGACTACGTAGTTGAGGGGCTTCTGGGGGTGTATTGGGTGTGTCGGTTGGGTGTGCTGATTGCATGTGTTTGCATGTGTTGGACGTATTGGATGTGTTGTGTGTGTGTGTTGATTGGATGTGTTGGATGTGCTGATTGGATGTGCTGGACACGTTGGATGTGTCGGGGTGTGTTTGGTTGGATTTGCTGTGTGTGGTGACGGATGTATTGGGTGTGTTGCGTGTGTTAGGCGTGCTAGACGTGTTGGTTGGACGTGTTGGATGAATTTGGCGATTAGTACGCCCAGCGAAAAAAACTGGTACGGGTGTCCGTCTTAGTAGCGGGCGTACCATATTATACCCGAAGTAGACATCCCTCCCTCGCTCTTTCCCTCTGCCTTTCCCGCCCCCGCTCCATCCCTTCCCTTCCCTTCCCTTCCCTCACCCTTCCCTCCCTCCGTTCCTCGTTTCTTCCTGGTCACTCTTTTGTTTTTTTGTTTTTGTTTTCTTGTTGGGTTGTTTGTTTGTTTGTTTGTTTGTTTGTTTGTTCGTTTGTTTGTTTGTTTGTTCGTTTTTTGTTTCTGTTTGTTTTGGGGTGGTGATGGCACAGGTGAAAACGACCACGACGCCGTGAGGAGAGTGGGCGAGATGGTCACCTCCAAAATCACGACGGTGCCTTGCATGGTGGACCGAATCTGCACCGGCCGACAAATAGGTGATGATGGGTTTTGGGAATCGGATTGGAAACTTGGTTCGGAAAATCGCATTGAAAAGTCGGATTGAAAAATCAGGTTGAAAAGTCGGATTGAATGATCGAATTGAAAAGTCGGATTGAAAAAGCGGGTTGAAAAGTCGGAATGAATAGTCGGATTGAAAAGTAGGACTGAATAGTCGGGATTAAAAAAAACGGATTGCCTTTCGTTGTTGAGGCGGATCGAGTCGGATCGTATATGCGGTCGAATTGGATAGGGCCAAAATTTTATCAGACCAAGTCGGGTCGAGTCGAGCCGAGTCGGATCTGATCGAGCCGGCTCAAATCGGATCGAATCCAGCCGGCTCGAATCGGATGGGATCGAGGGGATGTGGGGTGGAGGTGGTGAGGGAGTGGGGGCGGAGAACGGGGGAGGGGAGAGGGGGAGGGAGGAAACGGTGTCGCGATGTGCTCGTGTACTTCGCACGCTCATGTCATGCATGGCCGTGGTTGTATGCCAATGGTCGATGGACCCTCGCATCCCTACAATGTGGAGACGGCACAAGGCAGGGTTCTCACCGACCGGGCAGACATTTTGCTTGCACCAAGCGCGAGGAGCGTCGTAAGGTGTTTGGCGAGTCGCAGGAAGCGTGGGCTGCATCGTACTATACACGAATCGCTTGTGAGGCGGGCGTTCCTACGTATGGATGGCAGCATCGAATGCATTGGGGGGAGGGATAAGGGGGGGGTATAGTAGTGGGCGTCTCTGGGCGGTGGTGGGAACGGTAGAAGTTGGTAACCCTCTTTCGCCGGAGTGTGGGGGGGGGGTGGGGCGGGGATGGTTGAAAATTCGGGCGTGAACATCCACCCCACGCGATCTCGTGTATATACATGTATTTCTGACCTTTTTTTTTGTATCCCACAAACAAAGGGTTGTCCCCTCCTCTCCTCTCCTCCCCTCCCTCCCTCCCTCCCTCCCCTCCCCTCCTCCCTTCCTTAATCTCCCACGGCGCCCGTCCGCCGCGTTGCGGCAATCTGTTGGGTTACCCTCAGGCGAGTACGAAGTGAACGTCGAGGCCGAGCCTAACTTTGAGGGCTCGCTGGTGCTTCTCGACCCCCCCCTCCGACCCTGGCCTCGTCCCCTTCGCTGGGAGCACCGTCGTAAGTGCGAGTGCGAGTACCTCGTGAATGCGTGCCCATGATGAAATCATGAATGTGTCTGCCATTTTTGTTTTGTGTTTTTTCCCGCCTAGCTTTTCGTTTCGTTTCGATTCGTTTCGATTCGTTTTTTTTTTTTTCCCCCGTCTTTCGCTTATTTTCTGTGTTACCGTAGTGTTACGGGGAACCATGGTTAACAGGAAGGAACAAAGGTTGTTAGTAAAAATGGTTAAATATATAGGTTTTTATGTATGTCATAGGCCCTATTAACTATGGTCCCCCGTAATAGGAGGACCTGGTGGTTGTTGGTTCGAGTAGTTTGCAGTTCACTTATATGCTGTGTATTGAACGTTAGTCGTTTTTTTATTTTTTATTTATACGTACCTGGGAACGCCTTTTTGTCGTTTTTTTTTTTTGTTTTTGCTTTTTTTGTGTTTTGCCTTTGCCGTTGCTGCTCTCTGCTACATGTACACTGTGACCCGTACCTGTTGCCTGGTGTCTCTTCTAGGCCAATACTTCGACCAAACCTACAGGAGTACTCCTCTGTCCCTATATACGAGGACCGTTTTTTTCAGGTGCTATTTAATATTGCGGGGGACCATAGTTAATACTGGTATGGTATACATAAAAACATATATATGTAACAATTTTTACTAACAATATTTGGTCCTATTAGCTATGGTCCCCCGTAATACTTAAAATTTGAGTGGTTCGCCCCCAAAACGGGACTGCAGTCCTCAAAAGGCCCCACATGCGCTCGTTTTGGGCTTTGTCGCCGAGGGCGCTCTTCAACCGGGGTACCCGCTGCTGCACGCAGTCGAAGGCCGATTCCTTAACCGTTCCTACCCGCAATGTTTTGTTTTCGCTACGTATTTTGTTTTTTTCCCCCGTCATTTTTTACTCTTCCGGCGCTCTGGGCAGAAGAGCCGCGATCAAAGGTGTCTTCCCTCCCCCCCCCACCCCGGTAGTTTCCTTCGTTTTTTTTTTAAATCTCGCAGAGGGTTCCGGGGTTCATTCAGCCTTCCCACTGGCGGTCGACTTTCCTCGAATTTTGCTAAAAACTCACGCCCTCGCGGCGCTTTTTTGCACGACGAGAGGAAAACAAACGCACATACCTGGTATTAGCGAAAGTTGTGTTTGCCTCGCTCTCTGTTGTGGTTTTTCCCCGATCGTATATTCCATCATCCCCACTGCTGCTGTTGCTGCTCTGCGTAACGCACGCACGTACGTACGCACGTGCGGCATGCATAACACGTACTGTACGTTGTGGCGTTTTTTTTTTTTTGTCCGCGTTGACGACAGCTCATCCCAACCACGAGAGAAGAGGCGAGCTACTTCTACAAGCGAAAGTTTAGCGTGGTGAACGGCATGCACACCGTGCTGGGCTTCATGACCCTGCGGGAGAAGGCCCCGGGGGGTGAGCGAAAGAGAAAGAGAAGGAGAGAGAGAGAGAGAGAGAGAGAGAGAGAGAGAGAGAGGAGAGAGGAGAGAGAGAGAGAGGAGAGAGAGAGAGAGCAGCCGGGACCCTGACCGCCCTCCCAACTCACCCACCCACCCGTCACACGCGACCGCTGTGGTAGCATTCTTTTAGCGATGCGGATGAGCGGTAGCAGAAGCGCCGGGAAATCAAAATTGCCCGCCCGCCCACCCACCCGGTGCATTCGATACGTATGAACGAAAACGAGAAATATTGAGGCGTATCGATTTTTACTCCACTCGTGCCTGCCCCCCCTCCCCTCCCTCTCCTCCCCCCTCTTCCCCTCTTCCCCCTCCTCCCTTTCCGCCCCTCCCCTCCCCTCCGCTCCTCGTCCCTCTTCCCCCCTCCCCTCTCCGTTCATCCCTCCCTTCCCATCCGCGCTCCGGGTCTTCTCGCTGGTTCGTACTTTTTTTTCTTCTCCTTATTCTCTCTGATGACGTTCTGGTGAATCGGTGGGGTGGTGTGTTCTTCGTCGACGCCCATGTGTATGTTTGTATGTGTGTTGGGTGTTGGGTGGGTGGGTGGGTGGGTGGGTGTTGTTTGGTTGGTTTGCGTTGCTGACGATTAGGCCAAGGAGCTCAGGGAGCACGACCTGCTGGCGTACGACACCGCCTCGCCCAAGATTCGAGCGGAGCTGTGGTCCTGGGTGGTGGTTCGCCTCCTGGCCCTGCTGGATGAGTTCGGTGTGGAAATGCTCAAGGTGCGTGAGGAGGTCCATACCTGCGCTAGTGTAGGCCGAAAACCGCATTTTGATAATATGTGCATGTCGGACAGATCATCTACAGATAGATCATGATCTAGATCATCTGGTCCCCCTCGGTTGCTGTCGTGAGAGTTTTTTTTTTTCGTGCGGGGCCTATCTGCATGTACATGGTACAGGTCCAACCCCAGGAAAACATGTGCTGTGTGCCGTCGTGTGTAGATCATTGCAGGATACACGAGCTATTACGGGGGGGACCATAGTGAATAAATAGGATCTAATATTGTTGGTAAAAAATAGGTAAAACATGTATAGGTTTTTTGTGTGTGCCGTAGGTCCTATTCACTATGGTCCCCCGTAAATAGCTGCTGCTGCCGCTGCTTGCTGTAGATCATGCAAATATCGGGAACAGAGTGTTTTGCCTCTGAAAAAAGGACCTGTTGATCCATGGAAGAAGCAAGAGATCGATGATCCTGGTGTCGAAGTGTGTGTACGCTTTTCGACCGCGGGGAAAAATCAGTGCGAAAACGAAGAGTGTTGCACAACTACGTACAACTACGTATAAATGGGGAGCCTTTGTTTATCAGTGCCCTTAATGAACTCTCTTACGACAAACCCGCTCGAAATTTCAAACACTTCCCTCCCCCCCCCCCCCAAACCGGAGGACAAACCACTCAAACTTCAACTAGTCTGTGCCCAACACGGGGCTGCAGTCCCGTTTTTGGGCACAAGCGACTCAAATTCCGGGCGTTTCGTCCCCAAAACAGGACTGCGGTCCTATAAGGGTTCACGACCCCCGTCGGTTCTGTTCGTTTTCGCCAGACTTTGCTACCCCGCGTCGTAGGACGATTCTGGGGTGGGGATGGGGTGGGGATGGGGGGGGGGGGGGGGGGGGGGGTGTACTCGATAGGAGAGATGTACTCGATCTCATGCATGGCCGTAGTCGTATGACCATAGAGGGGGGGGGGGGGGGGGGTCGGACGGAAATAAATGCTATTACGGGGGACCTAGTTAATAGGACCTACGATGCACACAAAATCCTCTATATTTCGCTATTTTTACCAATAATATTTGGTCCTATTAACAATGGTCCCCCGTACAATAAGGCTTGGACTATCGTGCGCGCGCGGTTTGCTTGCTTGTATACCACTCCACGTGCTACGTATATGTTTGGTCTACTGCTGTGGTCGGCCCGCGTTTCTGTTTCCGGTCGGACTGTTCAGTTCTTGGGCCTGCGGAAGAAGACTTTTTTTGTGCTTCTTGCGTCCTGCGTTGTCCCGGTATTGTAGGGATGCGAGGGTCTTTGGTCATACATACGACCCACGGCCATGCATGACAGGAGGACATGTTCAATCGCCACCCGTGTCGCACCGAGTGGGTACGCCCTGCTACACTTGAATTTCTTTCGAGCACGCGTATTCTCCCGTTTTACTCGCAGTACGTGTGGATGATATGTGTGTGTGTCTTTTGTATCTGTTTTTCGTTCTTTGTTTTCGGCG